>CM055956.1:16668114-17169873 GCA_029490685.1 Schizonepeta tenuifolia | reverse complement strand
TATGTCCTAAGTGATTGACGGCCTATTAACCTCTTATTCGTATTATCTCATATTTGAACAAGCTCATTAACATTATGGGAACACATGCATGCAATTATCTAGCACAATTTAGACATCTCAAGCATAGATTAACACTTACTGTCTTGCCCAGACCAAGGATAAATGCTTAGCTAGACATAAACATAAAGTAACGAACATGCGAATTGAAGAAAATCATAAACACTATATTAAAACTTACGAAATACGTGCAGAAACTAAACACGGCCAAAAGTGTCGAATAACAAAGTACGAATAAAAGTATGCCCGTAGGACTTGTTTTTCTCATCACAAACTCTTGATGAAATTATAGGGAAATTAAGCATAAAGACGGCGTATGATTGCAACAGCAGAGCTTCGATATATATGCGAGTGCTTAGGGTTTGGCCCCCCTAGTCCTTAACATGGAAGGAATCCACGAGCTACCTTGGGATGCAAGTAACACTTGATAAGCTCAACCCTCAACAAGGTAAGTCACGTCTATCTCCAAGAGATCCCTTACGGATCCTAAATCTAGTCAAATAAAGAAAGTTATTTAAGTTAGATCATCTTTTCCTTATCCTTCTAAATCTAGGAGAGAAACTCGCCAGTTGACCAAAGCACTCCTCCTATCTGTCTTGACCAATATGGCTCTACCTGACCTGCTTCCAGAAATGCTGCTTGTTTTCCCTGTTTTGCCCAATTTCCACCTGCAAGGCAGCAGACATCCTCCTGCCAAAATATGTCCTCCCAGACATAGAAACTAGACAAAACACACACAAGACTCGATCTAAACCACCTAAGAATAACACTAAAAGGACACAAAATATGGACTCATCAGTATGAATCCGTCTATAGCATACGTAACGGTAATAAAAAAACGATTGTTATCTAGCAAACCTTTGATAACGGAGAAAAATGATTTTTCATAACGGAACAAAAACATTATGTATAAAGATAAAGATAACTTAAAAAGGAGTGTAATGTATATGAAAATTACCGTTACCAGTAAAGACAAAGATAACGGATATTTATGAACTTTAATAACGGTAAGAAACGTTATGTATAGACTTATAGATAACGGATTTTCTAACGCTATTTATTAAAAAAAACGTTATGTATTACGATATAGATAACGTAATAAAAGCATTATTTATTTAAAATTTACCGTTATGTATTTTCACATTGATAATGGATAATTGTCCGTTATCTATGAGCGCCACATAGATATCACCACTATACTTAACGGACAATTTCGCAAATAGATAATGGATAAAATCCGTTATCTATGAGCATTTTTGGTGTAGTGTCAGCGGGAAGATGAATCTGAGGTCCATGTATCTGACATTGGGAACACTTCTTGACAAATTCCTTGGTATCCTTGCCAATGGTAGGCCAATACAATCCTGCCCGCAACACTTTTCGAGCAATATCCCTTGATCAAGTGTGGCCTCTTCCATTTCCTGAGTGTATTTCTTGCAAAACACTTGCACCTTCCACCTCTGATATGCACTTCAGATAGGGATAAGTCGTGGCACGTTTGTACAAATGATCTCCAATCATGCAGAAGTGAGCATAGGAAGCCCGTTTGGACGCAAGGGAACCTTCCATGCGTCTTCCAGTCATCAAGAAGTGTATGACGGGAACTCTCCAATCCCTAACTTCTTCAATGGCTCCTACATCCAAGGCAACAACTCTCTCATCATCTTCGAGATATGTAATTGGGCCATCAATTCCCTTTTCCATAGAACTGGCCAATCTTTCTAACTTGTCTGCCTGGGTATTTTCATCTAGGGGAAATTGCTCCATTCGAAATTCTGTAAATTTTGCTTTCAATTGTAATACTTTTGCTACATAGTTATCCATTCTTTCTTCTTTGGCCAGGTAGGTTCCCTCCGTCTAGGACATTACCAATTGGGAGTCCGAAAATATCAAGACTTACTCAGCCCCCAATCATCCCATAATTTGCATCGCTCACACTAGAGCTTCATATCCAGCTTCATTGTTCGAAGCTTTGAATCCTAACTTAATCGAAAATTGCACTTCTTCTGAGGTGGGAGGAATTGATCAATATTCCTACACCACATCCTTCCTTAGTAATAGACCATCCATGTAAGCTTTTCATTCAACCAGTCTGCACTTTGGTAGTTTCCTGAATGAAATCTGCAAAGCTGGGGCTTTTATCGTAGGTCGTGGCTCAAATTTGATATCATATTCTCCTAGCTCTACATCCCATTTTACCATTCTTCTCGATAAATTCGGTTGGCCTGAGAATGTTCCGGAATGAGAAAGTTGTCCTCACGACCATGATTGTGCGCCAAAAAGTAAAGACGTAACTTTCGAGCAGAAGTCATAATCGCCAAGGCTAACTTTTTTCCATCTCTGATAGTTCGTTTAGGGCCTTGAATTATTTTACATGGTGTAATAGATAGGTTGTTGCTCACCACCTTCTTCCCATATCAACATCGACTCAGCGACTCCTTTCTCACTGAGATGTACAGATAAAGGGTTTCTCCCATCACAGGCTTTGTGAGCAAGGGCAATGCAGTTAATTATTCTTTCAAAGCATTAAACGTTGTTTGGCACTCTTTCGTCCATTCAAACTTATGGTAAGCTCTTCTCGGCCTGAACGAGAAATAAACCGGCTTAGTGCGGTATCTTGCCATTAAGTTTTTGAATTTCATTCAAGTTCGGGGAGCTTTTATCTCTTGCACCGCGGCAACTTCGCCGGATTCACTTCAATACCCCGGGGTGTGACAACATAACCTAGGAACTTCCAGATTGCACTCCGAAAGCATACGTAGCAGGATTCAATCGAATGTCATTGCTCCTGATTACTCCAAAGACTTTTTCCAAATCAGTTGCTTGATCAAGGCTTTAAAATTCTTAACTAGCATGTCATCCACGTAAACTTCCATGATTCTTCCAATTTGCTCTCGGAAAACCAAATCCACCATTCTCTGGTACGTTGCCCCTACATTCTTCAAACCGAAGGGAATTTTCTTGAAGCCAAATGTTCCTCCTCCAACAATGAAACAAACTTTTCGAATGTCTTTTGGATTCATCAAGATTTGGCGGTATCCTTGATAGGCATCCATTATTGATAGCAATTAACATCCAGAAGTGGAATCTACCAATTGATCAATTCTGGGTAGGGGATAGTGATCTTTCGGGCATGCTTTATTCAAATCCCGAAAGTCTATGGATTTGCGGAATTCATGACTGCATTGGCAATCCATTCAAGGTACTGTACTCTCACAATATGTGCAGCTTTGAGCATTTTTTCCACTTCAACCATGATAATCTTGTTCTTCTCCGGATCAAACCTCCTCAACTTTTGCTTGATGGGGCGGACAATTGGATCCACATTCAAATGATGCATAGCAATTTTAGTATCAATGCCTTTTAAGTCATCTGTACTGAAAGGAAACAAATCAACATTCCTCTGTAGGCAAGCTATCACTTCCTCAGAATCTGCATGCATCATCTGAGTTCTAATTCGAGTAGTATAACCTTGCTTATTGGGGTAAAGTTCCACTGGCATAAGTTCCTCTTCGGGAGACATTTGCATCTCCGGGTGTGTTTCTTTCATTTTCATCTGCTTCATCTTTTTTCCACTGGAGTCTCCCAGCTCTTCATTGGGTCACTTGGCAACCTTACCAGACACCTTGACCTCTTTGACGTAACATGCTCTGGAAGCATCTTGTTCTCCAGCCAACTCTCCCACTCTATCTTTCACGGGGAACTTCTGTTTCATGTGAAAAGTGGACACTACTGCCTCGAATTCATTGAGAGCAGGCCTGCCCAAGATTACATTGTAAGATGATGTTGTATCCACCACCAAGAATTTTATCATGCGCACCTTCCTCAAGGGGAACTCTCCCATTGCCATGGGTAATAAAGCTAATCCTCGAGGATGAATAGCCCCTCCCGAAAATCCATACAAGGGGGTTTCGATGGGCTGTAATTCAATATTTAACTTCATGCTTTCGAAGCAATGGCTGAATATTACATTTGCCGAACTTCCCGTGTCCACAAGTACTCTGGAGACATCATAACCACCAATCTCCGTGATGACCACAAAAGCATCATCATGTGGTCGTACAACAACAATCTCATCTGCAGGGCTGAATTATATCAAGGTATAGTTTCTCACACTCTTTACTTCGTGTACTCGCTCCACTGCGTGCATATCCGGAACTCTAGCGAAAGCCTTTCTTGCGCTGTTGGAATCTCCTCCTGAAGGTCCACCTACTATCATGTAGATGTGTCCTTTTTTTCTCGGAAGGCTCCTCTCTTTTCGGAGATCTAGGATGATCATATTCCTTCTTCGGTGAACGAGGGCGTTGGCACTCTTTCCTATCATGCTCCTTCCTTTTGTAACCACGTTCCTTCTTCACAAATTCCACTAGTTTGCCATCTTACCAATCGCTCTATGGCATCCCTCAAATGTTGGCATTGATTTGTTTCATGACAAAACTCATTATGGTATTCACAATAAGGATCCACTCTGGGATTTTGAGGTTTCCTCCGATAACTTCGAGGTAGAAGGAACCCTATTTGCTGCCTGGACAATATTGCAAAGAGCTCAGCGGGTGCCACCGCTAGGAGGGTGTAAGTCTAATTGTCTTTATCAAATCTTTCCTTTCTTGGAAAATTACGAGGTTCTTTTCTTTTATCATTTTTTTCCTTCTTTTCCTCTACCCCATGAGGAATAGTTTCTAGGATAGACAAGGATGTTTCCTGGCAAGGGCGGATGGTTCGATCTTCTTCCTTCTTCATCCCCCTGGCCTCTTCCAAGTTTACAAACTTATTAGCTCTAGCCAAGAGATCTTCAAATGAAGTGCATGTCTTCTTGGCCAAAGAATGAAAGAAGTCTCCATCACACAAGCCTTGTGTTAAGGCATGCATCTTGACCTCTGAGATAGCAGTGGGAACTTCCAAGGCAGCAGAGTTGAACCTTCGAAGGTAATCTCTGAGGCTTTCATTGGAACCTTGCCTCAGGGACATCAAATATACAGAAGTGCGAGTCTGCCTTCGTGCACTTGCAAATTGATGGTGGAAAAGGTTGTTGAAGTCAGTAAAAGTCCATATGCATGTCGGATTCAACTGACTAAACCATCTTTGTACCGATTTAGTGAGAGTTGTGAGGAAGACTCTACACTTGACTCCATCGGTATATTGGTGGAGGGTGGAACTGTTCTCGAAACTCATGAGATGTTCCATAAGATCCGTACTTCCATCATATTGCTCCCGTATCCCTCTGAAATTCACGGGCAAGGTTTCCTGCAATATTGCATTACTGAAAGGAGAACCTATTTCATCAAAATCATTCGGATCAGGCTTCAATAAGCGCCTCTTCATCATTTTCATTTATTTTCTCAAAGCAGCCACCTCTGTACCTGTGGCTGATGGCGATTCCGAATACGGGTGGTAGGAAGCAGACTGGTCTTCTTCATCAGGTCGGACTGCCGAGGTAGCTTCAAACCATTCTTTTTTGTTCATGCGACCCTTCTCGGGAATGTAGGTCACTCTTGATCTTAGGCCATACCCCAAATGTTGCCCTTCATGAGAGAGGAATATTCTCTCATCGGAATGTTCCCTTTGTTCTTGACTAGGGTTTTTTCTTGAATTATTTCTAAGCGTTCTCTCTGGCCTTTTTCATTTTCTTGCAACAATCTTTCCAGTAGTTGATGTATCTGAGTTGGATCTAAACTAAACATGTGCTCTGTGTTTGAGAATGAGGCAACCATGCCGGGTTGAGTAACCTGATTAGGTTGACTCCGCGGGACTGCTGATAACCCCAACTCTTCTCTGAGAGTTAAAGGTCATTGGAAGCTTCCTTGCCTGACCCCAGTTACAGAGAGAGGGCCTCCCAGGGTCGTTTGGCTATGTGGTGTAACACATTCTTCGAATTCCTGCCCCAGATCTCAGAGAGGAGTTGTCATTATCTATAACATTCTAGGAATAACTTTAGCTCTTCACTTTGCCTTTTCATGGCTCGAGCAGGTAATGGGTAGCCAAATAATATCCCATAATATCCATGCAAATATACAATCAAATACATCCGTCGAAATCATGTGTTTCTAGCAAATAATCATGCTTCATCATGCTTTTATGGTCAGATTTTTTTTACAACAAATAATCATGGTCATACTTTTCGGGATAACAAATAATCATGCTTCGATATGCTCCGATATGCTCCGATATGTTTCAATATGCTCTGATATACTTCGATATGCATGTATGTGATAAATATTTCCATATTCATGCTTATTCATGGGTATATCCATATGAAATTCATCATATATATAGATATGGGTATGGGAAAAGCAAGTTCATGCATATATCGATCTTGATGCTCAAGATGTTTTTGGAAGAAAATGATAAAGCGGATCTCACACCATAGTTTTGAATTTCCCACAGACGGCGCCAGTTGATGGGGTCGAGATTTGTGATGCTCAAACACACAGATGTTCAAGAATCATAAACACATAATAAGTACCTTGTGTTGACGAGATTGTATTGAGAAGAGCTTCTCTACATGGATTTAAGTCTTGAATTCTGACCTATAAAGTGTAACGCCGGGTTGTGTGCCGGCGGCCCATCTCCGACGATCAAGTCAGTGTGTATTCAACACGAAACTTGATAGAAATCAATGAGTTCTATCATAAATTAGAGGTAAAGATACGTGATAATAAAGTTAATACCTGTTGATATTGTAGTGAAATCTGTATATATACCTTTAACAATAAGGGTATTTTAGTCATTTCGGGGAGACTTGGGAAGTCTCCAAGCCAACTTAGGTAGGGGAAACTTCCCTACTTCAGTTGATGTGATAGGTCGGTACCGACGTCTATCTGATATATTTATGCCTTGAGAAGACAAATCGTATTGTACTTTAGACCAGCAGTTGATAAAGTATAAGCGGGGAAGATTATCGCGAGGCAATATTCCTTAGGAGCAAGGTTCCATGATACAGAGCATACTTCCCCCGGTGCTACGAGCATTGGGGCAAGGATTTCATTCAAGTAGGAGAATACGGAGAGTATTACTAGGAGGTTGCCTTCGGGCAACCATGCCATACCGAAAGTGTCCCATCAGTTTTAATGCTGAAGCTTTGCAAGTTCCTTTAGCATCTGATGATGTCAAAGTGCAGGCATTGATCCAAGGATTAACTGCAAGCTTGTTCTTTAACTCGTTAAATAAGAGACCTCCTGTGTACTTTTAGGAGCTGCTGTAGAGAGATGACAAATATGTTAACTTGGAGGAATCTCATGAGGCTAGGAAAGATAAGGAAGAATCTTCTATCCTTAAAAAGGAGACCTCAGAACGGAGGTCAACTCCGGGAGCAAAGGTTGATCGATAAGGGAGGGTCCAGGCCTAGATAAGCTCCTGAAAGGTTTGATAGATGCACACCTCTCAATGCATCCTTGGTAGAGGTCATGGAGGCAGCTGCCAAATCTTCTCATTTCAAGTTTCCAAGCACATACAAAGAAGCTCCCCATAATCCGAGATGTGATTTGTATTGCAAATACCATAATGATTATGGCCATGATACAAATTCATGAAGGCATTTAAAAGATGCCATTGAGCGGTTGTTGAATTTAAATGCCATTGAGCGGTTGTTGAAAAAGGATGACACATTGCTCCAATTTGTTAAAAAAGAAAGAGAGAAGAATTATAAGAGAAAAAAGCCAGAACCAAGAAAACCTAAGCTAAGGGAAAGAGCTTCTCCTAGAAGAGAGGATCCACCACAAAAGAGGGGGAATATCAATATGATCATGGGAGGTAACGTTACTGAAGATTCGGGTAGAGCTCGCAAAGCTCATGTGAGAGCTTCTAGAGCTTGCGTAAGCAAAGAAGTATAGGAGTTGGCAGGAGCGGTGGTACGGAAATTGACATCGTTGATTCCTTTCCAGGAGAGGAGAAAAACAAGAAAACATGTGTGACTTTTGGATCCAATGACGTGGTCAGTATGGAGCCCCATAGTGATGCATTGGTAATTAGTGCTAAGATAGCTAACTAGAGGGTAGCGCGATTCTTTGTGGATACGGGTAGCGCAGCTAATGTCCTCTTTTGAGATTGTTTCAAGAAGATGCAAATCAATGTAGACCTGACCCCAGTAAACACTGCCCTGTACGGCTTTGCTGGTGGGGAAATTCAACCTATAGGAGAGGTAGCTCTTCAGGTCACTCTAGGCAATGGTGAGGCCTCAAACATGCGAATGGTAAAGTTTTTAGTGGTGGATACGCCGTCAGCGTATAATATTATTTTAGGAAGGCCAGCCTTGAATGACTTTCAAGTGGTGATCTCAACATACAATATGAAAATGAAGTTCCTAGCACAGCGAGAAGGGCTGGTAGGAGAGGTTGTAGGAGACCAAGAGGTATCAATGGAGTCCTACGTGAAGTCTATTAAGCAAGCAAAGCACAGTGTAAGGAGAGATATGGCGACAGAAAGGCCTTCCCAAAGTGAAGCAGTGGACGTGGCAGACATGAACGAGGATATGATACCTTGCATGCAACCTTTAGAGGAGGAGTTAATTATGGTGGAGCTTTACCCAGAAAAAATGGGATTGTCCACAAAAATGGGCAAATCAATGACCCAAGAGCAGCAAAATGCTATAATAGAATGCTTGAGGAAGAATGATGACCTGTTTGTATTCTGTCCTGAAGACATGGTCGGAATAGATACAAGCATAGTTATACATTGTTTAAATGTGGATCCCAAAGCAAAACCAGCGAAGAAGAAGAAGAGATCATTCGGGCCTGAGAACAAAAAGAACATAAGAGAAGAAATCAAATGACTTATGGACGCAAGACATATTGTCAGAATATAATACTTCGAGTGGTTGTTGAATGCGGTGATGGTTGCAAAAAGTAATGGTAGCAAGAGAATATGTACTGATATTAGAGATCTCAATAGAGCATGTCCAAAGGATCATTACCCCTTTCCGTGTATTGATCAGTTGGTGGACTCTACGTCGGGATGTGAGCTGAAAAATCTATGTTAGACGCATATCAAGGATATCATTAAATACAGCTCTCGCCAGAAGATGTAGCGAAAACAACTTTTGTAACTGTATGTGGAACATTTGCCTATGTGAGGATGCCCTTTGGTCTAAAGAATGTGAGTGCTACATACCAAAGAATGATGGATTTGATATTTGAAAATCAAATAGGATAAATTTTGGAAGTTTACGTAGAGGATATTCTGGTTAAAAGTTTGAAGGCTGAGCATCACGCCAGAGACCTGGAGGAGGTAATGACAGTTATTAGAAAGTATAATCTTCGTCTGAATCCGGTCAAGTGCACGTTTGGAGTAAGATCTGGAATGTTCTTGGGTTATATGGTAACTCCGAGAGGTATAGAGATGAATCAAGCTAAGGTAAAGGTAGTGCTAGAAATGGCAACTCCCGTTAATATCAAAGAGGTGCAATGTCTGAATGGGAGAATTACGGCTCTTAGCAGGTATATTTCCACGTCTGCTGAAAAAAGTTTTCCATTCTTTAAAATATTAAGAAAGGCTAACAAGTTTGAGTGGGATGAAAGCTGCCAAAGGGCTTTTGAGGAGCTAAAAAGTCACCTCGCTAGCTTGCCGGTATTAACTAAGTCGGTGCCAGGAGAAATTCTGTATCTGTATATATCTATAGGGGAGCACTCACTTAGTGCAGTTCTTACACGAGAGGAGGGATCTCATCAGAAACCAATCTATTATGTTAGTAAGGCCTCGCAGGGAGCAGAATACAAGTAATCTGATGTTGAGAAAGCGGCTCTTGCTGTGATGACTACTGCAAGGAGGTTGAGGCTTTATTTCTTGTCTCATAAAGTGGTAGTCAGAACGAATATGCCCTTTAAGCAAATTTTGAGTAAGCCTAACCTCTTAGGGAGAATGGTAAATGGAGCGTGGAGTTGGGCGAATATGATTTGGAGTTCGAATCGAGGACAGCTATTAAATATCAAGCTTTGGCGGATTTTATCCAGGAAACTACAAGACCCGTGCAATGGCCGGAGTGGAAAGCCTATGTGGATGGATCTGTCACAACTGGTGGATGTGGGGCAGGTGTTGTCATAATTACACCTAATGGAGAAGAGCTATGTTTTGCTTTGAAATTTGATTTTAAGGTATCAAATAATAAAGCTGAGTATGAAGCATTTATCAAAGGTTTGGATATGTTAGCTGAATTGGGTGCACAAAAGGCTATTGATTATTCTGATTCTGAGCTAGTGGTGCAGCAGGTTGTAGGGCATTATGAGGTGAAAGAAGAAAGAATGGTGCACTACGTTGAGCAGGTGAGAAGTTTAGAGAAAGAATTTCAGAACTTGGTTATAGAGCAAATACCAAGGGATCTCAATAGCAAGGTTGACCACTTGGCTAAAGTGGCAAGTTCCATAGAAGAACTGATACCTGAAAAGGTAACTTTGCTGAGGATATTAGCTAAGAATGCTAGAAGAGAAGTCAATGTGGCAGAAGAGAGAGATGATTGGAGAGCCCCCATATTGCACTTCCTGAGGACTGGAGAGCTGATGGATGGGGTGAGAGCTCACACAAAGCAGATTTATGCCAAGTATTGCTTGTTAGAAGGATGCTTGTTCAAGAGAGCTCTCTCCCAGCCATTGCTCAGGTGTTTAGCAGAGGAAGAGGGTCTCAAGGTGTTGATGGAAGCACATAAAGGTAGAGCTGGCTGCCATTCAGGGTTCAGTGATCTAGTAAGACGAGTAATGAGAGCAGGATACTATCACCCACCTTAAAGAAGTATGCGGAGGATTTCATGAGAAAGTGTCCCAAGTGTCAGAAACACCGACCATTAATTCACACACCTGCAGAAGAATTGGGAGTGCAGTATGCTAAATGCCCCTTCGACAAATGGGGCATATATCTGGTTGAAAGATTGCCCATGGCCAAGGGAAAGAAATGTTACTTGATTGTGGCAGTGGATTATTTTAGTAAGTGGGTGGAAGAACATTTGTTGCCGATATGGTCTTCCTAAGATGCTGATGTCGGATAATGGCACACAATTCTTTGGCAAGAAGACTCATGAGTGGTGCAGAATAAGAAAAATCGTACAAAGATTTGCTTTTGTAGCTCGTCCAGAAATGTGTGGTCAGGTAGAGGAAACCAACAGGACCATAGTAAACGGCATAAAAGCAAGGCTGGAGAAGGAGAGGTCTCAATGGCTGGATGAGTTGGACTCTGTCCTTTGGGCGTATAGAACAGGTCAGAAGACTGCTACGGGGGAATCTCCTTTTCATCTAGTTTATGGATCGTAGGCTGTCATGCCTATGGAGGCAGAGATTCCTACCCATAGAATGCTAACCTATGATGAAAATTTAAATCAGGAAATTAGAAAGGAGATCTTAGATTTGATTGAAAAAGTCAAAGAGAGAGCTCGTCAGAGAGCTATGGCCTACAAGGCTTGCGTCAAAGCGGCGTTCGATCAAAAAGTCAAGGCTAGGAAGCTTGAAGAAGGAGACCTTGTGTTAAAGAGAGCTGATACAATGCATCTAATGAGGAAATTTGAAGCAAATTAGGAGGGATCCTTCGTGGTAACTAAAATGTTGTCGGGAGGAGCGTACGAGCTCATGGATCAGGAGGGAAAGCTAGCTCCCAGACCGTGGAACATAAGTAATTTGAAAAAATATTATGTTTGAATGTTCTTCTTGAAGAGGATAGGTTAATTAGAGGTCAGACTTTGTTTTTATTTTCAAGAGAGGAGCCTACGTGCTAGGTCTCTCATCTCTTTTTTGATAGGATACTTGTTCAGCTAGGCAAGTATTCTTGTAATGGCACGCAGAGAGCTTGCTGAAAGTAAATAAACGCTGAAAAGTTTTGTTTCTTTATATATTATTTTGATTGGATGATTGACGTTTAAGTAAACGATGAAAATGCACACAATGCAGCCATATGCATGTCAAGCTAAATAAGTAAGAAGTTATATACTCTGGATGATTCGAAAAAATAATTTTTGTTCGAAATCATCCAGAGTAGGGGGAGTAGGGGTGTACCCTACACCCCTAGTGGGGTCCAGAATACTTGATGAAAATGCAAAATTAAGAAAACAAGAGTGGAAATTTAGGGTAGATAGATAGCAAAACGTCTGCATTTACCTAAATTTAAGTCACACGATGGGCAAAAGTTGAAAGCAGGAATGATAAAAGAGTCAAGCTCGGAAAGTTATACAAAATAAGCATTGTTTAAAGAGAGTAGCAAAAGAGTAAAAAGCTATGCTAGGAAGGTGGTAGTATCTTCATCCATGGTAGACTCTTCGCCATCAGAAGGCTTGTTGAAAGTTGAAGTCGCAGGGTCTGGGGGAGTAGATCCCTGGGGGGTGTCCAGCTTCAATTTGAGAGGTGGTAGGAGAAACGCCTTTAGCAGAAGGTGCTTCTAAAAAAATGTAAAGGTTAGTGGATAATTTTGAAATAAAAAAGGGGATAGATTGCAAATATCAAGTATATAATGCGAAGGTGAACCTGAGGAGAGAGCTGATTCCGGGGGGAGTTTCGAGAGATAGCTTCCACATTACCACCTGAAGAAAATCTTCTAGAAAGAAGTCATAATGGGGTTTGAGGGATTGGTAAAAGTAGCATGGAGGTCACAAGGAGAGGTTAAAGCTTCCAAAGTCTCTCTCTCACTACAGAAAGCCACCAAGAGGTACCAGGCCGCTTCTTGGGGTCACCCTTGATGGAAGGCGGTAAGGGTAGGCACTTGACTATCGGATCCACTTCACGGGGTTCACTGAATCCCAAGCTGCAAGCTTTGGCAAGCAATATCATTCCGAATAGAAGTGAGGTACTCCGATGAGGGTTTGAAAGAGTTTAAAAGACCTTTACAGAGAACCTGTAGAGCTCGCTGACCCATGGGAGTGCGTAGGATGAAACTGCGGTATCCTTGAACTCCCTCCACATAACCAGATTAATAGGCACTGTTAATATCCTGAAGAAGACCCCTAGGCTCTAAAAGTTCCTTGGTTACCTGAGTCAAGCAGTGGTTGAGATCAACATTTACAACGCTCAAAGAAGCACTTTCATCTGACAAGGTGGACATCTTCTCCACGGATTTAGCTAGGTCGTAGTTTTGTTTCTTCAAATCATCATTGGCCAGAGAGAGTTGGCTGCTGGTATCTAGGATATCTCGGTTCCGCACATTGAGCTGCTCGGTCACCTGGGTGAGCTCTTTGATTTGTACCTTGTAGTTCACCAGGGTTTCCTTCAACTTCTCTACCTCTTCCTCTTAGGAATTGCCGTTGAATTAGAGCAGTTTCTCTTGAGCACTGATTAGCTGGCGGAAAGGTGAGATAGCTAATGTTACACTTGCATGATAAAAATTTAGAAAACATAAGAGTCTTAGCCTTTTACCTGGACAAGGCAATGGGTGCTCTCTTCCTGTAGTTGAAGCAGGGAGGGAGGTCTAGGAGGCATCTCCTCATCAGAGGAAGGAAGAGCTTGTAGCAAAGCGAGGCACTCAGAGGGAGGAAGTTGGCGAAGAGAACTGGATGTCTGCCCTCTGAAGACATAACCAGCTGTATATGTCATTTTCTGAGGGGATACCTCAAGATAAGGAATGTGTTTGCCCTTCTTGGAAGCTGTGAGAGGAGGACGAGCAGGAAGAGGTCTGTTAAGCCTTGTGGTAGGATTGGTGGTTTTCTTCCCTTTGGCAGAAAGAGGAAGAAAACTTATGGAAGAGGAGTGCTCCCTGGGCAGGTCTCGAGGAGAAGTCACTTTTATCAGTATTCGTCCAGATTTAAATCTCATAAGGGCATCTTGAGAATCAGTTGCCATCTTTGGTGGAATAATAGAAGGGGAGCCAGAAGGAACAGGAAATGTGTCAACGCCACTGGCACCATGGGATTCCTTGTTGGCTTTCTCTTGAAGTAGAATGGTGAAGTTATACTCGTTGTCGTCGGGAAGCTTAACATCCTCAATCCAACTCATCTCTGTAAGTAGGATCAAAAGTTGAGAGCTGATATGTGCGAGTAAATGAAATAATTAAGAGTATGTATTTATATATATTTAAAAGAGAAAATGAAAGTGTATGAGACCCACCCTCGATGGAAAGAGAACACCCTCTAGGGGGAGCCAACTCAAAAAAAGAAAGAATTGAAGGATTAGACAGTAAATCATTGAATTTGAAGGCACTGAATCGAGCCCTGGCAATGAGCTTGTCCAGCACTTTGCGATCAATTGCCGAAATAGTCTTATTGCTAGGTCGAGGCCGCTTCAAATCAAGATCATGCTAGGGGTGATAAACAAATGACCAATTTCCATGTTTTGAAGTAACAATAAAATACTTATCTTTCCAATCTTTTCCAATGCTACGAGGATTGCACAGGAGATGTGCTGGACCTTTGGGCCTAGCACTAATATAATAGAAATGGTCCATGGGTTGGATGTCATAGACAGCTTGAAAAAGAGAAGGAGTAGGGTGACCTCCATTCCCACGCAGTAAAATGAAGAAAGTAAACAAGACCTTAATGGAAGAGGGAAGGAATTGATTAGGCCATAAGTTGTGTAAATCACACACCTTCACAATAAAATCGGGAAGGAAAAATCTTAGTCCTGCTTCGATTTAATGATACCAAAAGACTACTGAGGGAAAATTCACTAAGCGAGCCCTTTCATAGGGTTCGGGCATGCAAATATCAAAGGAGTCGCAACAATTCAACCATGATTTAACTAACTCTAATTCCTCGAGAGTTAAAAGGGATTCACCTGAGATAGCATCGGGGGCAAGAAGAGGAGAGACAGTTCCGCGTTGTATGAGGTGGCACCCTTTTCCGTATGAAATAGCTCAGATTTCTCCAGGTCTTGGCGAGGGGAAGTCGAATCATCCACCAAATCTAGAATGTCTTTTAGGCTAGAGTCGCGGCTAGAGGAAATGGTCTGCTTAGAGGATATGCAGCGTGAACGACGAGTGTTTGGACGCTTCCTTCATGTTTGAGTAGGGGAAGATGTCCCAGAAAAAGAATCATCGTGAGGACGGGAATCGTGAGGAGCATCAACGGCGGAATGTTGCCTGTGTTCGGAAAAGTATCTTCTTCAGAGTGGGAATCGGAGTTTGCCATGAGGAAATTTGAAAAAGGAGTTAGAGAAGGCAAAAGGGGTAAAACGAAAAGGTAGAAATAAGAAGTGAAAATGATAAGAGAATGGTAATTAAAAGGAGAGGGGACGGTTGGAAAAAAGGAAAGGAAACTGCAGAGTCTTCCACTCACCTTTTTGAAAATGTATGTGGGTCAACACATGGTGACATCATTACGGATAAGAGAAACTTTTCAAAATGATCAGGTCTCATACATATTGCAAGGACAACACGTGTCTTCACATTTAACTGTTGAGTGGTATGTGTTTGGAAATGAGATTGCAAATACTCTGCAATTAAAAGAATGTTCCCTCTTTTAATTTAGAGTAGGGGGAGTAGATGTTATAGCCTAAAATATTCAGGTCTCTGAGACATGAATATTTTATCTAGTCAGCATAAGATATTAGAGAGCTCGCAAGTTATCTACTAACAGGGAGAGCTCATGTGGTAGAAAGCTCACGAGCAAGCAGCGGTGCTCAAATTTCCGTTGGGATAAGATGGTCTCAAGGAAGGTCTCATTTGTCTAAACAATGTCAGGTGACTTAAAGATGCTTTATCTACAAGTATACATATTTGGCACATAGTACGCAGTTGTATCAACAAATAGGATGAACGCACATGTAAAGCGAGCAGCTAAATATTAGTTAATTTACTGTTACATCCATAGAGGTTAGAGGAGGAGGTATAAATAGCAGAACACTTTACAATTTAGCAGATCTTACACACAATCAACACACCATATACTCACGCACTCTGTCTTCCTCATTATCTTCTCGTTCTGACTTGACTGTCGGAGGGGGTTCGCCGAAAAACCTCCGAACCCTTTCTCTTTGTAGGATTCAAGGAAGTGTACCAGCTGATTCTAAGTCCTATTTCTCTCTCTTAGGCGAGATTTGGGTGAGCAGGTAAAACATCAATGTCTTCTTGGTATGTCGTTTATAGTGGTGGAATGTTGGGGCAGTTTTTTGGACGCAACAACATTATTTTAACGTGGTTTAGAGATTGACCTCCTACGTCCACAACTTTCATTTTGGGGAAATAATCCACAAGATAAGCTTCAACATGCTTACCAAATGCCCCACTTGGATTACGGGTTCCAAGCAAACCTAACCAGTTCGATTACGGCTTCGAACAAGAGCTTACAACACTTTTTCGGGCAAGTGCACAGCATAGTCTTAGATTACGGGTTCTAAGGGATCTAGTCTTGGATTCCGGATTCCAAGGGACCTGGTTATTGAGTATGGGTTCGAAGGGACCTAGTGACTTTGATTACGGGTTCAAAGTCGGACCTAAGGGTTGGGGGTCGGGGGTTGGGGGTTTTTCCATCTAACAAGCCTTCAACACTGAGGAAAGTGGAGGTTTCGTCCTAAGGCTTCAGACTCGATCTTTTAGGAGAGGGTCCGGTCAGACACAATATAAGCAAGAACCTAATATTCTAGACTCAATCAAGAAGGGGCTTTCTGAGAGGCTAGAAGGAAAAATAGGAGGAGGTATGAACACTCGACTTCTACTGGTCCTCAACTGAGGCCTTCTTACTGGAGAGAGAGAGGTGGTCTATTGCTTCAACTTCACTCTTGATTTTGTCTCTTTTGGCACTTTTTCGTGCTTGTGTCTGCCCTTATGCTTGTCCACGATCTTTGATGTAAAGACCTCTATTTATAGAGGGACATCTAACTAGCCGTTGGAAAGAGCCATTTGACCTCTGCCAAAAGTATGGCTCTCCACCTACTTTTCTGGAAACTTTTCTAAAATGGTAACTACGACCTTCACTTTTTACGCGTCACTGTTGTCGGCCCATTTATGGTAATTTCTCCAGCTGATTTATGTTATTGAGTGAATTTGAATCTGGACTGTAACTCTTTTGTCTTCAACGTCTTCAAAGTCTTCTCTTCTCTGCTTTGCGATGTCTAACTTCGACACAACTTCTCTTTACGCTTGAACTGTATGCCTTTAGCTGCGTGAGTTAGTTGAAGAGTCAACTGAGCTGCTATCCAACTGAGAACGTGCTTCAACTAAGGTTGAGGTCTCAACTGAGTTTAAGGGTCAGCTGAGTTTGGGTCTCAACTGATTATGCGTATCAGCTGAGTTTGGGTCTCAGCTGAGTTCTTCACGAACTTCCTTCTTCAGTCCAGCTGACTTCTTCTTCTTGATCCTGTAAAGATAAAATCCATATGCTCAAATAGTGAGCTCTAGATAAGATCATACTAAAGGCATTCATCTACTCGGTTGGGGTCAGTTGGAGTTTTGGTATCATTCGAAACATTTTACTCATTTTCCCAACACCCACTCATATTGTCATCTTCCAAATAAGGAAAGTTTTTAACCCTTTAAACTCTTTCAAGAGTGATGGGACCTACCCACTTTCTATCTTTTTTACCCTCATTCTTATCTCTGTGCAGAACAGTAATATGGCAATATCAATGGGTTGGAGGGAGTATTCATTATGCACAAAATGAGTGAACAGTTTTTTACTCCCTAACATGTCATCTTATGCCAAAAATCGTGAAACAAAGTAAGAATTTAACATACCTCCTCTATCCACGAACTTCCTTCTTCAGTCCAGCTGACTTCTTCTTCTTGATCCTGTAAAGATAAAATCCCTATGCTCAAATAGTGAGCTCTAGATAAGATCATACTAAAGGCATTCATCTACTCGGTTGGGGTCAGTTGGAGTTTTGGTATCATTCGAAACATTTTACTCATTTTCCCAACACCCACTCATATTGTCATCTTCCAAATAAGGAAAGTTTTTAACCCTTTAAACTCTTTCAAGAGTGATGGGACCTACCCACTTTCTATCTTTTTTACCCTCATTCTTATCTCTGTGCAGAACAGTAATATGGCAATATCAATGGGTTGGAGGGAGTATTCATTATGCACAAAATGAGTGAACAGTTTTTTACTCCCTAACATGTCATCTTATGCCAAAAATCGTGAAACAAAGTAAGAATTTAACATACCTCCTCTATCCACGAAATGGTTGCCACTTTTGCCATTTAAGTCCATCCACGAAATAGCTACCACTTCCATTCATAATAGTAGGGCCCACATAATACATTATATTTAACCTTATCTTTTTCACTACTCCACTTAATTTATTGTGGGACCGTTACTCCACTCACAACAATATCCACTTTTATCTACTACTACCTACCATTTTGTTAAAATTCATATCGTCCAAAATGTGACAACTATTTCATGAACCGAGGGAGTAATAAGGAGTCTATTTTTTCCTTTTCACCTAGGGCGCCCAAAATGTCAGAGCAGAGGAGTATATATTTGACCGACATCGAAAGCCTATTTGACAACGACTAGTACAATACTTGCTCGCTATTTCAAAGAATATTTTGTTACTTGGCTAAATTCTTAAGCAAAAGTTATGGATACGTAAATACATATGATGGTCCCGATAATGAGTATCTGGTGTATAGGAGGGGGGAATACACCAATAGTAATTTTCGTTTTGCTCGAAGTCTTTTCACTGAGTTATATTGCTCAGATCAGTTTCAGTTGGAGCGGCTCTACAACTAAGTTGCTCAGTTGGAGCTGACCACACAGTTGACAGCCCAGCTGGCTCATATGTTTGAACTCAGCTGTATGCAACAACTGAGGTTTTTAAACAGTTTTGCGTTGCGAAAGATAGTGGAGTTTAGACTCGTTACAAAAACTGAAACCTTTGTGAAAACGGCAAGTTCCCAAATTTGTGCACTTTGTATGTAATATGCTGGGTCAGTTGGTTAGGTAAACTGAATGTAAATGCTGAAAGTAAAGTACACAATATTTTAACGTGGTTCAGAGATTGACCTCCTACGTCCACGACTTTCTTTTCAGGGAAGTAATCCACTAGATAAGCTTAAGCGTGCTTACCAAACGCCCCACTTGGATTATAGGTTCCAAGGAAACCTAACCAGTTCGATTACAGGTTCAAATAAGAGCTTACAACAATTTTTCGACAAATGTAGAGTCTGGTCTTAGATTCCGGTATCTAAGGGATCCAGTCTTGAATTCTGGGTTCCAAGGAACCTGGTCTTTGATTACGGGTTCAAAGGGATCTAGTGACTTTGATTACAGGTTCAAAGTCAGACCTAAGGGTTGGACTTTGGGAGTTTTTCCAACTAAGAAGCCTTCAACACTGAGGGAAGTGGAGGCTTCGTCTTAAGGCTTCAGACTCGATCTTTTGGGAGAGAGTTCAGTCAAACACAATATAAACAAAAACCTAATATTCTAGACTCAATCAAGAAGGGGCTTTCTGAGAGGCTAGAAGGAAGAACAGGAGGAGGAATGAACACTCGACTTCTACTGGTCCTCACTAGAAACCTCCACTAAATTTATTTTAATTTTATTTCTCTATTTAATTTCTATTTATAGTGGCAAATAAAATAAAAATAAAAATTAGAGATAGAGATAGTCCTCATCACGTGACAGTTTCAAATCCGGTATTAGTAAAACAGTCTAGACATTGTTGTGCTCATCAGTCATCACATGTAGTTGTGATATGGTGCATATGACACGTGTGCAGTGATTATGTTTATATACAAAAATAAATATTATATCAAGATTAAAGTTATAAGTAATCTTTGATATTCAGTACAATCCAAACAGAGAGGTGACAAGAGAATAAAAGGATTTAGTAATCTTTGTCTTATGTATTTCCTTCTTTTCTGTGATCCCATCGTAAAAACAGAGAATTTGATTATATTGGGAACACAACTAGCACTATCTAAAAATTGAGTAAGGATAAGCAAACAATGCGGGTGTAGCCGAGGCGTACCTCGTCTTGCGGGGAGATAACTCCCCGAGTCGGCTACATTACATTCGAATTTGCTTTCTTTTTATTCAAGTGTAGTTTTATCTTCGCTACATTACATTCGAATTTGCTTTCTTTTTATTCAACTGTAGTTCTATCTTATTGTGTTTCTCACTACTCTGTAGTTTAGATTCTTCTTTTGTTTATTTTCTTAGTACTCGAAGCTCGTGTAACCGTTCCTAACACTACCAACATGAGTTTATGATGACCATTTGATTGTTGAATATATTTGTATTTTTTTATTTAATTCTTGTATTGGGCATAAGTTAGAGTTTTAGCATATGTGTTGGGCTTTTATTATGTTTTGGGGAGTTGAATTTTGATAATGAGATGTAGACCTTGGATTTGTTTCCTTTCTCCTGGCATTGTTCCACCATTCATGTTTAAGTAGACGTAACCCGTATCATACGTATTCCGATATAATTATATTATCAACACAGTTCGTATATTTTGTTATTTTATATAATACATTTAACGCTTCTCCTTACATCTCCCCTAATTAAAAAAAAATTAAAACTCTAACTGAAATCACCATTGATGACCAAGATGCGCAAAACAAGGTTCTGACTTTGACAGCGACAATGGACGTTATGATTTTTTGTCCGTTCATGGTCGTCAATGGCGTTGTCTCTGACGTATAATACTATGATACAAAGAGAGCGAAAACTAATGTGGCATTTCAACTAAGCGATCAAGCTCCACCCACATAGTCACGTGCTAATCATGTGCAATTTGGCCCGATTGAACCGAAAAATTGTCCTACAACGCACAACTTAAATATTATTGTCCTTTTAAAATTCGGTCTGAATAAATATTGTCCTTAAAATTTAGCCCAAAAAGATATTGTCTTTAATTCCAACTAAGGTTAAGTTATCTTCGTTAAAAAACCTCTAGCTCAAATGTTCAAGATGACTTCCATTGCGATGTCGACTTTCTTACTTAACAATTTGAAATTACGAGCATAGAATCAAGAGATCTTTGACTTCCTACACAGTAAATATGATTGAGCTTGGGACGAATGAACATCGTCGAGGACATTGCCGATTCGAGGATGAATCATTTGGAGGATAGAGAAAGACAAAATCATCAAATATATTTGTATTTATTTATTTACTTTTTGTCTTGGGCATTAAGTTAGAATTTTGGTATATGTATAGGGTCTTTTGTTATGTATCGGGAAGTTGGATTTGATATTGAGATGTAGAGCTTGGGTTCCGACATTCATGTTTGAATCAAGGGAGCAACCCTTATCATATGTATTTCAGTATAATTATATTATTAATGGAGTTCGTATAATTAATTATTTTCCAATATATTTCATGTTTCTCCTTGTATGAGTTTCTCCACTTTAAGTCCGTCTCAAGCCAAGACTGAGTCCTCATCATTATGCATTTGTATGTTTGTAATACCCCGATCCTTCATAAGTCGTTAAGTTCGTCTTGAATGAGTTTATGTGCCTTAATTATTTGCCCTTGTGTGATAAAAATTTTCGAGAAAAGAAAATTTCTCGTGAAATGTAATACCCCGATCCTCTATAAGCCGTTAAGTTCATCTTAAAAGAGTTTATGTGCCTTAATTATGTGCCTTTGTGTGATAAAAATTTTCGGGAAAAGAAATTTTCTCGTAAAATTACTAAAATACCATTAAATGACTTTATGTGATTTTTATCGTTTCGGTTATCCATATCGATTGTGTGATGAATTGATTGAGCATGATCATGTGAGTGTGAGTTTGAGTTTGAATTTCGGAGAATTCTGAGAAGTTTCGTTTTTGGATGAATAGTAACTTTTCTCGAGTAATCACTATTCATCAAACTTTTCCGAATTTTGCCTAATTAGTGTCTTTTGAGTCTAAAAGTAATTCTAGAAGCTTTTGGATAAGTTTGAGAGCCGTTAGAAATTGTTCGAGAGAAAATTTAGTAAAAGACCATAAAACCCTAATATGAATAGTGAATTCCGACTTTTTCTTCGTTTCTCGGAATTTTAATCTGAAAATTTGATTTCTGGATTCCTTGATTTATTTGGTGAAGTTTGAGACGAAGTAGAGAGAATTCCGATGTCGAGAAAAAGTTGTGGTGAGTTTCAAATCGTTTGAGAGTTTAATGAAAAATTAGGGATAGATTGCACCGGATAACTTTTTCATCCGAAGAACATTATATCGCGTTTTTTACTACCGGGTGCGACTAAAACTAAACTTAAACCTATCCTACTCTCATTAAACCTCACTCTCTCTCACGCTCCCCTCTCACTCTCTCTCTTAATCATCTCTCTCTCTCTCGACTCTCTATCCCTCTCTCCACCGACCTCCCTCCCTCTCTCTCTTCTCTCTCTCTCTCGACAACAACACACATACACACACACCAAAACCACCATTGTTGAGTAACCTTCAAGCTCCAAAGATGAAGATAACCTAGATCCCGATCATCTATCGACTAATCCATTAAGGTATTTGAGATCCTCTCGTCGTAATGATCAATTTAACACTAGGTTTCATCCATTTCTTTTCCTCTTGAAAATCAGCAGCTTTGCCTAAGGAGATGGAGCTCGACTTTTGCTTGTGTGGATCGTAGAGTTGCGTGGATTGAAGCTTTTGATCGATCAAGCCTTTGAGTCTAAGTAAGTTCTTTGATTCTTGTTTGATTCTAGCAAGAAATCCCCTCTTTTCCTCCCTTTTTGTTCGATCAAAATGATCCTCCCATCTAGAAAAATCGAAGCCTCTTATTCTAGTATGGATTTTTGAGTTCTTGAGAGTCTTGATACACAAAAATAGGAGTTAAAATCGATTACTTCCCCTCTAGAAAAACAGCCGAAATTTTAGTATAATGGTAGAGTTTTGATTTTTAATTTTGAATATGGTATTCATGATCGTTGTGTATATGTGTGACGATGTTGAAAGAAAAAAAAATGATATATATATATATATGTATGATGAGTACCGAAAATTTTGAGCATATTTTGGTGTTCTTATGTTGATGATGATGGTCCCGAAACGAGTTACTGGTGTATGGGGGGGGGGGGAATACACCAGTTAGGATTTTAAAACTTAACCCTGAAAAATACTTCAACCGAGTAAAAAGACTCAGTTGGAATCTCACAGCTGAGTAAGCAACCTCAGCTGGAAGAGTGAGCTGTGCGGAATGTGGTGGAAATTAAACTCGTTAAAACAACTCACGATTTTATGCTCAGTTGGTCAAATACCAAAACTGTTGAAAATGCAAATGAGGTTTGTATGCTGGTTAGTTTGGTCAGTTAGAAGTGCAATAAGTAACTGAACAGAAATAAACACAGACACACAGAATTTAACGTGGTTCGAAGATAACCCTCCTACGTCCACGGGGAGTTGTGAATCCACACAACTCTGTCCAAGTTCTTCTGGACAAACCACTCAGCTTACACGGGCTGAGCAACCGTTAAGGATAAGTTTGCGGGTATTTATCAACCTTTACAGTTAAGTTTACGGGTACTTAACAACCTAGCTACTCAATTGCAGGAAGAGTAGAATCCTAAACCTTTTCAGGTGAAAGAAAAAAAAAAGTGTTTCCAACTAAAAGCTCGAACGGGATGTGAGCTATGATCTAACTCTCTATGAACTCTCACTAAGTGATGTTCTCAAGGTTCGATCTAAAGACACAAAACTAACTCTAGAACTCTCAACAAGTGATGTTCTAAAGGATTAACTTCAGTTCAGCTCGTGAAGAATATTGCTCTTTCTTTTTGCTCTCTGGTTTCTTCTCGCGTGTGTGTCTTATATCCTCTTCGAATGAATGAGGGCCTCTATTTATAGGCGGAGAGTATCAACTAGCCGTTGGAGGAGCTGTTGATCTCTGATCGTTGAAAGCGATGGCTTGTCTCTCATCTCTGCAGACTTTCCCGATATGGCATCTGTGCTCTTCTGCTTTCCATCTGAGACAGCCTTGTGTTGGGCTAAATGGGGTAATGACCGAATGGTCAAACCCTCACGTGACTTCCTTTTTGAAATTTAAATCTTAACAACAGACTTCCAACAAGGGGTGGTCGGTTAAGACTTTCGATCTTCAGCTAGCTTGCTCTTCAGCCGATGTTCTATCTGACAACTAACAGTTAAACTCTCAGCTGACTTCATCTTCAAGCTATTGATCTTCTTAGTTGAGTTCTACAACTGATGTTCTGAACCTGAACACTCAGTTGTCTTCCTTGTATCTGGTCAGTTGGGTTCGAACGCTCAGATGGCTTTCTTTCATCTGATGTTCTCTTCCGCTTTACTGCTTCTCATCTGATGAACGCTCAGTTATTTTCCTTACAACTGATGTTCTATCTCTTGAATGTGACTTCCCCCTTTTTGCATTTGATCATATGAGCTCTCAGTTGTACTTCTTGACAACTGATGTTCTGTCTGAGTGATGCCTTGTTGCCATCTTCAGCTGGAGACCTGTAAAGATAAAATCTTAACTTTGCTCAAACAGCGAGCCTAACTTCTAACATTAGGTTCTGGCAACATCTACTCGGTTGGAGTCAGTCGGTTTTGGAATTCATCAAAACTTTTACTAATAAATTTCCCAACAATTTCCCCTTTTTTGATGATGCCAAAACCACTTACAACTTGAAACCTCTACTGATCTAAACCTTACTAACTGACCTAAAATCTCAGCTGAAATTCTAGACAGTCTATAAGATAAAACATTAAAGGGTTAGCACAGTTATAAGATCTCTTTCTGAAATATTGTTCACCGTACTTGCTGAAGATCCGGTCAAAGATCTCTTTCTTCGCAGCTGACTCGATCCCAGTGTTGATACCATGTTCCTTGCATACTTGTCTCGCCTCAGCCATGATCGCATTTCTGTTTGGAGTGCTTGTGCCTTTGATCATCTGAGGGCGATATCTGAGCTTCTGCGGAACTGGAACGGTGTTGGGGTCGAGCTGAGCCTTCAGCATGGCTCGCTGGAACTGCCTGAACATTCCAGGGTCTCCAGATCTGAGTTCCCACAAGGCTTCCTTGAAGGCTTGCCTTGGGTTTTCAGTTGAGTAGACCTTCCTGTAGTAAAAATCGTTAATAAATTCATGCTTGAACTGCTCCCAGTCATCGTTCCATTCAGCGTTCATCCACTTGTCAATGTGTGGGAACCGTGACGGGAGCGGGGCGTTCCTCTGCAGCTGCTGCGTCTTCTTCCTAGCCTCAGCCTTCATCTGGTGCTTGTTTATTCTTCGCACGCTCCGGCTGGCTTTATTTCTGTCTACATTCTTCTCAATTTTGGCCAGTTCCTTTTCGAACTTAGCCACCTTCTTAGCTTGATCAGCAGCGAACTTTTTAATCCAAGAGGGATTCAAATAGTTCTCCTTAGACTCCCCCATAGCTTTTGCAGCTTCAATACAATCTTCGACTGAGATCCCGTCAAGATCGGCATCGAACTCGGCTGATAGCTCGGCTACGAGGTCATGGGAGACTTCAAGTTCCTGCTCTTCCGACTCCTTCAGCTGCGATCCTTCTCCAGCTTCTTCCCTTTGAATATCAGCTGGCCCTCCTTCTTCTCCCTGCTGAAGGTGAACACCTTTCCCCTGTCCAGCAACAGTTGTTGGCTCCTTTCTTTCCCCCATTTTGGCATCATCCAAAAGGGTGGCAACAGAGCCATCCAGGGAGGTCAGCTTGGCCTCAGCTTGTTGAACTCAGGAGAAGAGTTCGTCCACAGCATCCTTCTCTTCCACCTTCTTTGCCAGCTCCAGGTCCCGGCGTTCCTGCTCAGCTTTCTTCAACACTGCAAAGGTCGCAGAGACATCTTTGTGAAGGGTGACGAACTCAGCTCGAAAATTTGCGAACTGAGACATCCACTCCTGGTCTTGTGTCTGCTGGGACTTTGCCAGATCAGATTCAGCAACAGACTTGAAGACGTTGAAGTCTGAGCTGAGTCCTTGAACCGCCTTCTTCAGATCCTTGACCTCCGAGCTGGTAGAAGTGGAGAGGCCTTCCAGCTTTTGTTGTAGGGAAGAGGAGAGGTGTTCCAGCTGATTTTTCAAGGACGCATTTTCTTCCATCAGCTGATTCATCTTGTCAGCTTCCTCTTTCTTGTTGTGGTTGATTTTGGACAGCAGCTCCTGCCTCAGCTGGTTGACCCTCTCAGTGATCAGTTCACAGATAGCATCGGTTGAGTGTGCTGGCTGATTAGAGGGTCCAGGCAGTTGTTGCTGTTGTGCCTAGGCAGTTGGATCCACGACAACCAGGGCTGTTCGGCTGGCCAGGTAATCCTTGAGCTTTGTTTCTTTTCTCTTGGCAGCCAAGTCAGCCTCATCGACATCCTCCAAATGGTTGGCATTCTTGGCTAACATGCTGTCAAGAAATTGTACAGCTCCAGGATTGTTGCACAACTCTCTGGTGTCTGTCCTTTCTTGAAGACTCAGATCCAGGCGACGACGGAACAAAGCCACCTTCTGGTTGTAGGCCGCCTCCAGGTTCTGGTAGTCGAAGTACACCCTCAGGTTGGATTCTTCAACCTTCAACCTGTCCCAACCGTGAATCCTGAGGGTTTCCTCCTTGACGTACCAGTAGCTGAATATCACGCTGAACTGATAGAGTAGTTGTGTCCCGAACATGGCAAAGATGGGCATCGAGCTTGCCTCGGGGAACATGCCTATCAGCTTGCGAAAGCAGTGATCCAACCTGCCTTCATACTCAGCCAAGATCGCCTGGCGGTTGGCTTCTTCATCAATTGGGGGTGGGTCTATTTCGAAGGCAATGGGTTCGAGGGTGTCATCAACGTTGGCCAAAGGAGCGGTCTCAACGTTGGCATCGAGCGAGAGGCTCGGAATTTCTAACTGAGGATCAGTTGAGAGAACTGAATCCTCTTTGGGGAGAGACTGGGTTGGCTCAGTTGTTTCCTCAGACGCAGGTGGGATTTCCTAGCTGGCACCAGCTCCAGTTGGACTGTCATGGGACTCCTCAGATGAAGAAGAGTCATCTGAGGACGAGCTGGAATCCTCCACGTTGATCTCCTTTTCTTCAACCAGTTCTTCTTGCTGGCGGGGTTGAATCACGAACGCAACTGCATCGACCGACTGGCTGGATTAGGTTGATTTCTCAGCTGGTGTCTCCACCACGGGGCCCGTTGCAGCCGGTTGAGCTGCTGGCTGGATGATTCTGATTCTGGGCCTTTTCTGGAGGGGTTCCACCTCTTCTTCTTCTTCTTCTTCTTCTTCTTCCTCTTCCTCAGCCACTTCCTCCAGCTGGCGTTTGGCAGGCTTGGTCCTTGAAGGGCAGCGAGCTGCTGGGGCTGACTCCACAGCTGGCTTCGTTGCTCCCTTGGGAGTGTATACTGCCTCCACAACATCCCTAGCCTTTTTGGCTGTTGGGAACAGCATCAGCTTGCTGAACGGAGGGTCCTCACTCCCTTCCCACGTCAGCTTTTGACCCTTGGTAGCTTGGAGGATCAGGGCTGATATTTTGGTGCCGAAGTTGAGTGTGCCCTTAACACTAAACAGCTGCTCTCCGGACTCAGCTACCGTCTCGGATATCTTCAGTTTCTCAGCCCACAGCTGGCTTTCAAGATAACCCAGCCAGTCTATCTTGTGTTGTTCTTCCAATGCCTTCTGTTGTTTGAGCTTCGGTCTGCTGATATCACCGAAGGCTCCTCCGTATGCGAAGGCACATTTTGAAATGACGTCAAACAGAAGTCGGTGCTCCGGCTTCAGTTTGGTCCTCTGCATACTCCCCTTCAAAGGTTCGGGGACAAGGAGGATAGTTTGCAGAAATGCATCTGCATCCTTGTCTGAGAAGTTCCCCATCACATCTATGGCCTCCCGATTTCTGGGGATGATCTTCTCCAGTTCTTTGGATACTTTGATTTCGACGGCGGTGTCTTCCATCGAACGGGAAGTGTTGTTTCGTTGCTTGCACGGGATGGTCGTAACAAGGCCGAGTTCTGCATCACGTTGCCGATTCCTGTAGAAGTGGGCGACCTGCTTTCTGAGCAGCTTGGAAGGAGAGAGGGTTGCCCAGTTGAGCAGATTGTGGTCGGAAAGAATGGTGGCGACGGGAGCGAGTTCCGGTGAGGTCAGAGCTTCTCTGGAAAGAATCTGTTCGAAATGAATCTTCGACATCATCATGTCGAAGGATTCCTAGAACCTAGCTGGTTCTGTAGAGACCATTTTCTTTGAAGCTTTTGCCTTGGGTGCCATTTTAGTGGAGAATATATATATGCAAAGAAGGAAGAAATATGTTACTGAAAATGGTGAGACAATTTCGGAGAAGATGATGAACAGTTAATAATAATATGCACGAATAGAGAAGGTAAGGATCACTTCCTGATTTGCCGCCTTATATAGGTCTTTGACTCGGATAAGATCAACGGCTGGGGTTAAATGACGCGAATCCATCAACGGCTGAGATTACGCGACTGTTAACCATCTTTGACTCGACGTTTTGATCCGAGTTCCAACCAGCGCGTGAGAAGGTGTACAGTTTCATGTCAGCCCAGTCGCACTATAAAGTAGGCTATGGATGCTCAGCCGTACTTTACATTTAATACGACATGATGGCTATTTTAATGTAACTGACTAGCTCGGGAATGTTTGAATTTATTTCAAACATTCTCATTTAAGAACATAACACCTTCAGTCATAAATGATACCTGACAGCTGATGTCTGAATCAGCTGTGTTTATCAGTTGCGGCTGACCATCAGCTGACTCGAGTTCGTCTGTTCAGCTGATGTCTGATCCATTGTTGCAGCATACCATCAGCTGACTCAAGTTCGTCTGTTCAGCTGATGTCTGATGTCTTCAGTTTGCAATCCGTATCTGACATTCCTCCTTCATCTGAGCTTCCCCCCTCAGATGGATATCTGACTCTTCAGCTTGGTTGACTCCTCATCTGATGGATCCA
Organism: Schizonepeta tenuifolia; assembly: GCA_029490685.1. Lineage (NCBI taxonomy): Eukaryota > Viridiplantae > Streptophyta > Magnoliopsida > Lamiales > Lamiaceae > Schizonepeta > Schizonepeta tenuifolia. Next base: position 17,141,126 of record CM055956.1, on the reverse strand, counting down.
ATAGTCCAAGTAGATCACATAGCATTTTGAACCGCGCTTCGGCTACAGGTTTTGTGAAGATATCAGCTCTCTGAATCTCAGTTGGGATCTTCTCCATGGATACATCCTTCTTCTCAATATGATCTCAGATGAAATGATGACGAATGTCGATATGCTTTGTCCGAGAGTGGTGAACAGGATTCAAAGAGATAGCTATGGCACTCGAGCTATCGCAATGAATAGGAACCTGTCCAGTTGCAACTTCATAATCTCTCAGTTGTTGCTTCAGCTACAACACTTGCATGCAACAGCTTCCGGCAGCCATATACTCTGACTCGGTTGTAGAAGTAGCAACACATGTTTATTTCTTGGAGAACCATGAAACCAGCTTGCTTCCCATGAACTGACAATGTCCAGAGGTAGACTTCCTGTCCAACCGATCTCCGGCTAGGTCCGCATCTAAGTATCCGATCAGCTGGATATTATCGTCAGTTGGATACCACAACCCAACATTGACAGTACCCTTCAGATACTTGAGGATGTTCTTTGCTGCCAACATGTGAGCTTCCCTTGGTTGGACTTGAAACGGAGCACACACTCCAACCGCGTAGGATATGTCTGGCCGACTTGCAGTTAGGTATAGCAAAGAACCGATGATCCCTCTATACTTGCTGGCATCCACGAGCTTTCCTTCAGATCCAGGTTCAATCTTCCAGTTAGTATTCATTGGGATCCTTGTGGTTTTACTTGTCTGCAATCCGAACTTGGTGATGAGCACCTTTGTATACTTGGACTGATTGATGAATATCCCTTCTGGTGACTGCTTCACTTGTAATCCAAGGAAATAATTCATCTTGCCCATCATTAACATCTCGAACTTCTCCTTCATGAGATCTGAAAACTTTTTGCACAGCTCCTCTGACTTGGAACCGAATATGATGTCATCCACGTAGATTTGCACTACAAGTATATCATCTCCAACTTTGATGGTGAACAGGGTTTTGTCAACTGATCCTCGTTTGAATCCTGAGTTCAGTAGAAAACCACAAAGAGTGTCATACCAGGCCCTGGGTGCTTGCTTTAGTCCATAGATAACTTTCTTCAACTTGTACACTCTTCCATCTCCAGTCTCAAAACCAGGAGGCTGTTCAACATACACATCTTCCTTGATATCTCCGTTGAGGAATGCACACTTCACATCCATCTGATACACTTTGAACTTGTGATGTGCGGCATAAGCTAGAAAGACGGATGGCTTCCAGTCTTGCAACTGGCGCAAAAGAGTCTTCAAAGTCGATTCCTTCTTGTTGGCAGTATCCTTGAGCTACCAACCTAGCTTTATTTCTCACAATGAATCCAATGGCGTCTCTCTTGTTTTTGAAGATCCACTTCAATCCAATCACCTTGACATCATTTGGTCTTTCTACCAACTCCCATACACAGTTGCGTAGAAACTCATTCAGTTTTTCTTGCATGGCTGTTGTCTAGTGGACACATTTGAGAGCTTCCCCAACATTCTTCGGTTCTGGCACATCAGCTACAAAGCAAGAAATCATGGCAACATCTCCAGCTTGCTCGAACTCCTCTAGAGCTGCCAACTCCTCAGCATATTGGGCATAAGTGTTGGAATCTTCCTCGGTTGATTCTGGATTTGCAACTCGGCTCCTTGTACGCACACCCTCGGTTGGATCTCCGATGATGTCGTCGGTAGAATGAACTTTATACCATCTTCGGTTGCGTCTTCCTTCTTCTTCCAACTGTGGCTGTTCTGAAAACTGAGTTGGAGTCTTCAGAGCTGGTGATTGATCAGCTGTTGAGTCTGGATTATCAACATTAACATCAGTTTGAACTGAACTCCGTTGGGCTTCGGATGCTGATGCAGTTGGAGGGGCATCAGCTGAAGTTCCCCCTTGGGATGAGCTGGGGTCTTTGCATTCATCTTCAGAGGAGTATGGATCCTCATCTTCAGTTGCCCAAACCAGTGGTTCAGCTAGGTTCTTTTCCCTTAGAGCTTGCGATCTGGTGAGAACAGGTGGAGCTTGTATATCTGCCTGTTGTTCTTTGACATGTTCCCTGTACTCAAAAGTAGATTCATCAAAACTAACATGAGGTGTTATTTCCACAACACGAGAGATGTTGTTGAAAACTCTATAGGCCTTGATCCGAGCAACATATCCAAGAAATATGTCCTTCGAAGCTTTGGCATCAAAAGTTTTCAACTGAGTCTTCCCATTGTTGTGAATATAACACTTAGAACCAAAAATGCGAAAATAAGAAATATCTGGCTTCCTGCGTCTCCATAGCTCATATGGTGTCTTTCCCAACCGCTTGGTTAGAAGAGACCGGTTCTGAGTGTAGCAGGCTGTGTTGATTGCTTCAGCCCAAAATCTCTTTGGCAGAGCTGAGCTAGCTAACATGGATGTGGTTGCATCCTTCAGCGTTCTGTTCCTTCGCTCAGCTACTCCATTTTGTTGCGGAGTACGCGCGGCTGATGTCAGATGGGTAATTCCATTCTTCTCGCAATACTCGATGATGGTTTCATTTAAAAACTCAGTTCCACGATCTAATCGGATAGACATGATCTTCATCTCTTGTTGGTTCGATATCTGATCCATCAGCTTGGGCAGCTCATCTCGGGTTTCACTCTTGTGACGCATGAAAATGGTCCACGTGTACCTCGAGTAATCATCAGTTACAACCAGTGTATATTCGTTGCCATTTATGCTCTTTGGTGTAACTGGCCCGAAGAGATCCATATGGATCAGCTGTAACACTCGGTCGGTTGAGGGAGTTGACTTCAACCGAAAGGAGGATCTAGCGAGCTTTCCCAGCTAGCATGCACTGCAGATGTGTGTTGTTGAAAACACTCTGTTTGGTATACCTCTTGCATGTTCTTGTCTGGCGAGTCGGTTCATCGTCTTGAAGTTCAGATGGTTGAGCCTTCTGTGCCACAGCCAGCTCACATCAGAACTGCTCTTTGATAATAGGCAGGTGTCAGGTAGGCTGCTGTTCCAATCAGCGTAGTAGACATTCCCTGTTGGTGATCGATTTCCCAACAATATCACCTGTTTTGATCCGACATCTTTAACCCTGCAACCCTGTGCATCAAACTTGACAGAGAAACCATTATCACAGAATTGGCTGATGGAGAGTAAGTTATGCTTCAATCCATCAACATAAGAGACATTAGAAATTGAAACATGATTGGTTTCAAGGGTACCGTAACCTCTGGTGTAACCTTTTGAGTTATCACCAAAAGTAACTGATGGACCTTCTTTCTCCACGAAACTTCCAAGCAAATCCTTTAGATTCATCATGTGTTTCGAGCATCCACTGTCCATTACCCATTTTGTTGCAGACGCTTTCTTCTTCCTCAGCTGTTTCTCCTGTATCTGCAAAGAGAAACTCGCTTAGGTCCCCAATTTCAGTTGGGTCCTTAAGGGTTAGAGCCAGTTCCCCCTGGAACTGTGCGTCACTTTTCCCTGTATACTCGGATGGATTTATCATTCCAGATCACTTTTCCTTCATCATCAACTATAACAGCACCTCGGTTATCCTTAGGCTTGTTGTTAATAGAGATGTTTTGTTTCTTGGGAGGAGTTGGATTTCTCCCATTCTGAGCTTTTGGAGGAAAGGCTTTTCCCCTGTTTTGATGGCGATTCTTATCCTGTTGAATTTGTCTGTGAGGTCGGACACCATGTTGGAATCTTTGTGCCTGATTCTGATTCCAACTCCCTGAGGGTTGTCTGTAGCTGTTCATGCCCTGTTGATGATTCATATTATAGTATGAGTATCTCCAGTTGTTCGACCTGTTCCTTATCGGTTGACTCGATTGGAATCTTTGGTTGAACTGGGGATGGAACCGCTGTTGATTCAGATGATTGAACCCTTATCGGTTCTGAGGTCGGTTCCATTCTTTCTGATGTTGACTTTGAGGTTGATGCAGAGGTCGATTCTGATTATGAGTTCGGTTGCGGTTATGCCTTCGACGCCTCTGATTTCTCTTCTGACTTTTGGAACATTCCCCCTCGGTTGATATCCCAACCGATGGAACATTCTGTCCTTCATCTGCTACTCCTTTTCCCTTCTCAATTGTAATTCTATTGGTCAGTTGAACTTGCTGAGAGGTGGAGGTTGAATTTGCTTCTGGAGACTCAGCTGTGTATGGCTCGACAGCTGTGACTTCTACTGCTTTGATGAATGTTGCTGGTGGAATTCTAGTATCCTTGACAACATCATAACCAAGTCCTGACACGTCATCCATCTGTCTACTATAACTGATAAGATTCTCTATGATCTTGGATGACTGATACAGCTTGATTAGATTGTCCTTCTCAGTTTGCAACTCCTTGACGAGGACAGTTATCTGCTCGGTTTGTCCATCTGACTTCTTTATCAGCTGTTCGATCTGAGCCTCTTGATTTTTCAACTGATCTTGTTGTTCCTTGATCTGCTTTGTCAACTCCTCATCAGTTGGAGCCTTAGCCTCGTTCAGTTGACTCTTTAGATTCTCAATCTCCTCGGTTTGGCTCTTGATCAGATCATCCTTTTCAGTTAAGGAATCTTCAAGTTTAGCGAACTGAGCTTGAAGACTCTTAAACTCAACCGATTGGTGATGCAGTTCCTCACTGAGTTCTTGAAAATCACTCCAGGAGGGTTCCAACTCTTCGTCCAGAGATTCCTGCATGTTAGAAGTATTGGAAGAATTTAACTGAGCAGGATTAGATTGTACCTCAATATCATCTTGGTCGGTTCCAAGTGCCATGAGGCATTGATCCTGACTGATGATGTTGTTGGTAGAAGTCAGCTCATCTTCATCTTCGGTGTCAGTGAAGATATCCATATCGTCAGCTGCTTCTTCTGCAACCATGGCCTTGTTCTTTCCAGCTTGTTTGGCCCTTAATGCATCTCTCTCTTTCTTCGATAGATCTAGGCAGTCAGCCTTGAAATGACCTTCCTTTCCGCATTCAAAGCAACTGTTGGAAATAGGCTTTGAACTGTCTCGAGTTCGGTTTGATTTGTAGAATCGTTTGTATTTCCCGAACCGAGTGTCCATGTCGGCTAGTTTCTTTGACAAGGCTGCAATGTTCTGTTGCAGTTCCTCTCTGCTTGGCTCCTTTGTAGTCGTGTCAGCCGATCTGGTTGGCCTCGATGTTCTCGATTTTGAGTAGTCAGCTCGGAGAGCAACTGACTTTAAGGCTGAACCAACATCCTCAAGTCGCTGAACCGAGGACTAAGATCTTCTTCGGTTCACCTTATACTCATTTTCCTTTAATATTGAGAACAGTCTTTCAGTTCCCATTTCACCAAGGTCAGCTCGGCTCTCGTGGATATTGGTGAAAGTATCCCACTCAGCCGGTAGTGCTTGTAACACTTTGAGATTGATTTCTCTTAGTGTATATTTTCCTATTCGGATGGACTAGATTCTTCTGAGGATGTCCATAAACCGGAGCTCTAGCTGATCAATTGTTTCATCTATCTTCAGACCAAAATTGTCAAAGTCTTGGCATGCATGTGAGAACTTGTTTTCCTTCGTCTCGTCGCTTCCTTCACTCAGCGATGCCAGGATGTCCCACATCTCTTTTGCAGTCTCACACTCCTCTATCCAAGGCAGATAATCTTGTCCAACTGTGGACATTATTGTGCTCTGAGCTCAGATGTCTAACTGGCTCGCCTTGGCTTCCTCCGGAGTGTAGTCTTCTGGCTGTTTCTCCACAAACTCCACAACTGTATCCCCATTGTTGGGATTTGTAGGAGTGCGAGCTATTCTTTCTTTGATGATGATCGGTCCGGAAGAAAGAACTTGTTGCATCCTATGATGCTTCGACAGAAGGATCTTCTTCATCCGTGTTCTCCATGATGTATAATTGACTACCGAGAACATGATAACGATCTTGTCCTTGACGTCCATCTGCACACAACAAAAAAAACAAATATGCGAGCAAATATGCACTAGCGTGGAAAAGATCTGTTCAGTTGACCACTGAAGAAACTTTCTCGAATTCACACCTTGTGAAACAGAGTCAGTAGTCTTTTGAACCACTGCTCTAATACCACTTGATGGTCCCGAAACGAGTTACTGGTGTAGGGGGGGAATACACCAGTTAGGATTTTAAAACTTAACCCTGAAAAATACTTCAACCGAGTAAAAAGACTCAGTTGGAATCTCACAGCTGAGTAAGCAATCTCAGCTGGAAGAGTGAGGCTGTGCGGAATGTGGTGGAAATTAAACTCGTTAAAACAACTCACGCTTTTATGCTCGGTTGGTCAAATACCAAAACTGTTGAAAATGCAAATGAGGTTTGTATGCTGGTTAGTTTGGTCAGTTGGAAGTGCAATAAGTAACTGAACAGAAATAAACACAGACACACAGAATTTAATGTGGTTCGGAGATAACCCTCCTACATCCACGGGGAGTTGTGAATCCACACAAATCTGTCCAAGTTCTTCTGGACAAACCACTCAGCTTACGCGGGCTGAGCAACCGTTAAGGATAAGTTTGCGGGTACTTATCAACCTTTACAGTTAAGTTTACGGGTACTTAACAACCTAGCTACTCAATTGCAGGAAGAGTAGAATCCTAAACCTTTTTAGGTGAAAGAAAAAAAAAGTGTTTCCAACTAAAAGCTCGAACGGGATGTGAGCTATGATCTAACTCTCTATGAACTCTCACTAAGTGATGTTCTCAAGGTTCGATCTAAAGACACAAAACTAACTCTAGAACTCTCAACAAGTGATGTTCTAAAGGATTAACTTCAGTTCAGCTCGTGAAGAATATTGCTCTTTCTTTTTGCTCTCTGGTTTCTTCTCGCGTGTGTGTCTTATATCCTCTTCGAATGAATGAGGGCCTCTATTTATAGGCGGAGAGTATCAACTAGCCATTGGAGGAGCTGTTGATCTCTAATCGTTGAAAGCGATGGCTTGTCTCTCATCTCTGCAGACTTTCCCGATATGGCATCTGTGCTCTTTTGCTTTCCATCTGAGACAGCCTTGTGTTGGGCCAAATGGGGTAATGACTGAACGGTCAAACCCTCACGTGACTTCCTTTTTGAAATTTAAATCTTAACAACAGACTTCCAACAAGGGGTGGTCGGTTAAGTCTTTCGATCTTCAGCTAGCTTGCTCTTCAGCCGATGTTCTATCTGACAACTAACAGTTGAACTCTCAGTTGTCTTCGTCTTCAAGCTGTTGATCTTCTTAGTTGAGTTCTACAACTGATGTTCTGAACCTGAACACTCAGTTGTCTTCCTTGTATCTGGTCAGTTGGGTTCGAACGCTCAGATGGCTTTCTTTCATTTGATGTTCTCTTCCTCTTTACTGCTTCTCATCTGATGAACGCTCAGTTGTTTTCCTTACAACTTATGTTCTATCTCTTGAATGTGACTTCCCCCTTTTTGCATCTGATCATATGAGCTCTCAGTTGTACTTCTTGACAACTGATGTTCTGTCTGAGTGATGCCTTGTTGTCATCTTCAGCTGGAGACCTGTAAAGTTAAAATCTTAACTTTGCTCAAACAGCGAGCCTAACTTCTAACATTAGGTTCTGGCAACATCTACTCGGTTGGGGTCAGTCGGTTTTGAAATTCATCAAAACTTTTACTATTAAATTTCCCAACAGATGATTCAAGCATGATTTGAATGATGTATTTGTGTTCTAGATTATGATTAAAGAGTTTCTATGTATGTGATTGAATGAGAAAAATGATAAAGTATATATGTGTGTGTACCGAAAATATATATATATATATATATATATATATATGAAGATTTGAAGATTTTATGATGTTCTTGATGATTATATGATGTTCTTGATGATATAAGTTGATTAATGAGTGATTCGATGATTTAAAGATGATAGAATAAGTGAATTGAGAAGAATAAAATGTTTAAGAATTTTTCTTGGAAAAATTCGAACCAAATGTGATGAAGAAGGTTGATGATTCTTGATGATACATGTTAGATTTGATTAATGTGATGATTTAATGAAAAAGATAAACTTAAAATAATTAGAGTTTGTTTTTGAAATTTTTGAATCTGTGTAATTACGAAGAAGTTGTCGAGTAATGAAATGTAATTAATGAAAAATCGAGTTTAACTAAGGAACGAGAAATTTTATAAAGAAAAATGAAAAATAAGAAAGAATAATCGAGTTAGTATGTAATTAGAAGTGATTAAAATCATATATCGAGTTTAGTAAAATTTCCGAGTGATGACACATTTTACGAGGTAAAGACGAAAACTTTATTTCATAAAATTTTAATAAGAGTTTCAGATTGTATTTCCGATTTTATAATTAAAAGTCTTAAAATTAATATTAGAGAAACGGAACTAATTTCATTTAAATTTAATAACTTTTATTTTTCTAAAGTTAGAACCGAGTAGAGTCAAGTCAGCATGATACATTAACCGAGTCTTGAATGAGTAATCGAGTTTATAATTATGATTAATTAAATTAATATAATTTTCTAGAATTTTTCTAGAATATTTAATTATATTTGGAAAAAAAAATAGTCTATTTATCGAAGTCGATTGCTTACCTGTTTGCGAATGTTCGATTCTTAATCCGAAAGTTTGTTTGTGAATGATTTGTGAAATTAAAAGCCAAGAATTAATCTCGTAATTTTCTGAGATCGTTTAACTCGAGAAATCGAGAAAAACGAGACGTGTGATGAGAATAGGGATATTCTATCTTTTATGGATTATTTAATTATTAAAATATCTAGATGTTATTGAGTCAAGTGTCCGAGTCTGAGAGTCAGTTGGTTTAGTAATTGGGTAGAACCAAAAAATTGAGAAAGATCGAGCTAGATAAGTCGAGATAAGTTAAGAAACCCGAGTCGAGTAGAAGTCCTTCAATCGAGCGTTAAAGTTAGTTACGTTTTTCGAATAAGTAGCCTCGCCCTTATAAAATATTATTCTTGAAGGAACGAGCGAGACTGAGAAGTAGTCGGAGAAGAAGAAAGGAAGCTACCCCGACAAACCCTAGCAGTCAGGTGGGTTTTTTAACTGAAACCAAAGTGATAAATGTGATTATTATTATCATATTATGTTAGTTTTTAACTTAATTAACTTGTCATTTTATCTGAGTTTCGGTATGTTTAATCATCTACTTGAGTTATTATGATTATCCCGTGTGAGACAGGGACACACGTGTTGTTATTAATTGCTTGACACGATTGTGAGCCTTGCTTCGATTGGACCGATCACAGTATTTGAGAAGGAGGCCTACGTCTCGACACACGAGATTATGTGGTAGATTGATTCATACCTGCTATTCAAATTATATATGTTGACTGCGCAGTCGTTTCAAGAAAAGAAAATGATTTTGCATGAAAAAGTTAAATGTTTTAAAACTGTACTAATACTTATGATGCAGTGGCAAGGCAAGTTCAATTATATAGCTCTATCGAGCAAAGTTTAAATTATTTTGGCATGTGTTCACTGAGTACGAAGTACTCAGCCCTGCATGTATTTCTAAACGTGCAGGTTAGCAGGATGGTGATGGCGGACGGTGCTCGGCGGTGTGATTATTTGAGTAAGAGTCGAGTCTTCTTTTGGTTTAAGCTTGCAATTGCATATTTTCTTATATGTAATTGTGGGACTTGAGACGTTATTCCGCTACGTGATAAACAAACTTGTTTATTTATTTGAATTTTAGTACTTGACGTTATGTCGATATAATGAGCTTAATGCTCGAAACTATTCTCGTATTTCATTTTACTTCAACATGACTTGGATTATATTGCTTCAATTTCTTTTCGACACTTGAATTATTTATTAATGCTCGTTGTTTGAGATTGGATTTGAAAGCATGTTCTATTTGTTATCGCTTTTAATCTATATTTCCTTGTTCCCGAGCATGATCCCTTATCGAGCTATGTTTGTATTTGAGGTTTGACCTCACTGCCCAATGGATTCCAATCGTCTTTATACACCAGAATTCACGGTCGTGACATGAAATTACTAAAATGCCCTTGAATGACTTTACGTGAGTTTTATCGTTTCGGTTATCTGAATTGATTGTGTGATGAATTGATTGAGCATGATTATATAAGTTTGAGTTTAAGTGTGAATTTCGGAAATTTCTGAAAAGTTTCGTTTTTGGATGAGTAGTAACTTTTCTCGAGTTTTCGCTATTTATTGAACTTTTCTGAATTTCATCTAATTAGTTTCTTTCGAGTCTAAAAATGATTCTAGAAGCTTTTAGATAGATTTGAGAGTCGTCAGAAGTCGTTCGAGAGAAAATTCAGTCGAAGGTCCAGAAAACCCTAATATGAATAGTGAATTCTGACTTTTTCTTCGTTTCTTGGAAGTTCATTTTGAAAACTTGATTTCTGGATTCCTTGATTTATTTGGTGAAGTTTGAGACGGAGTGAGTTTCAAATCGTTTGAGAGTTTAATGAGAAATTAGGGATAGATTGCACCAGATAACTTTTTCTTCCGGCGAAATTTATATCGCGTTTTTGATCACCGGGTGCAACTAAATTCTATTAATTCCTATCCTACTCTCATTTCACTCACTCTCTCTCACACGCACTCTCTCTCTCTTAAATATCTCTCTCTCTTAATCATCTCTCTCCATTCTCTCTCCCTCTCTCCACCGACCTCTCTATCTCTCCCTCTTCTCTCTCCCTCTCGGCAAACACACACACACACACACACACCATCCACCATTGTTGAGTCTCCTTCAAGCTCCAAAGATGAAGATAATCTAGCTTCCGATCATCTATCGACTAATCCATTAAGGTGTTTGAGTTCCTCTCGTCGTAACGATCAATTTAAGGCTAGGATTCATCTCTTTCTCTCTTGTTGAAAAATCGGCAGCCTTGCCTAAGAGATGGAGCTCGACTTTTGCTTGTTTGGATCGCCGAGTTGTGTGCATTAAAGACCTTTGATCGATCAAGTTTTCGAGTCTTAGTACCTTTTGTTCGATCAATATAACTCTTTGAGCAAGGAAATTGAAGCCTCTCTCCTTAGCTTTGATCTTTGATCTTTTGGGTGATTTCTATGCAAGGAAAAAAAGAGTTAAAAATCGATTCCTTCCCCTCTCTAAAACTGCTGAAATTTAGACATAGGGGTAGAGTTTTGATTTTTGATTTTGAGTGTGTTATTCATGATCCTTGTGTTATTCATGATCCTTGGGTAGAGTATATATATATGTATGATGAATACCGAAAATTTTGAGTTTAAATTAGGAATTTTGGTGTTGATGATCTTGATGATATTTGATCATAGTTTCATCTTGATTTCTTGTGTGATCTCTTGTATGAAAATAGAGGTTAAAAATTTTATTGTTCTTCCCCTCAAATGTACTGAAAATTATGAGTAAAAATAGGGATTTTCATATTGATGATTTGAGCATGGTTTTAATATTTGAATTATGTTCTAGTAATTAGTCTAAGAGGTTGTATGTAATTGATTAAAGGAAAGGAAATACCCCTCTCTAATGATGATGAAAATCGATGGAAATGAAGCGTAGATTAGGAAGTTTTGTTATGTGTTCTTGATGTATGATTGAGGATGATATTTGATGATTTTGATTGATATAAAAGCATGAAAAATGAAGAAATAAAGAAGTATAATTTTTCCTTAGAATCTACATAGATGTCGATTTTTATGAGTATATGAAGATTTGATGATTTTTGTGATGTTTTCATGGTATATGATTAGATGATGTGTGATTCGATGATTTAATGACGATAGAATAAGAGAAACAAGAAGAATAAATTTTTGTGTAATTTTTCTTGAAAATTTCGAACCAAATAATATGAAGAAGGTTGATGATTCTTGATGTTGTATGTTAGTTTTGATCTAGGTGATGATTCGATGAAGAAGATGAAGTTAATATAATTAGAGTTTCTTTTCGAAATTTTTGAATTCGAGTTAATACGAAGAAGTTGTCGAGTAATGAAATGTAATTAATGAAAAATCAAGCTAAACTAAGAAACGAGAAATTTGGTAAAGTTAAAGTCGAAATAAGTAAGATTAATCGAGTTAATAAGAAATTAGAAGTAATTAGAATCTTTTACCGAGTATAGTAAAATTTCCGAGTAATGACACGTTTTACGAGAAAAAGACGAAAACTTTATTTCATAAAATTTTAATAAGAGTTTCGAATTTTATTTCCGATTTTATAATAAAAATCTTTAAATCAATATAAGAGAAATGAAACTAATTTCGATTAAATTTAATAACTTTTATTTTCTAAAAGTTAGAACCGAGCTAAGTCGAGTCAGCACGAATCAGTAACTGAGTCTTGAACGAGTAACCGAGTTTATGATTATGATTAAATGAATTAATATGGTTTTCTAGAATATTTAATTATATTTGAATTTTTTTTCTTTTTCCGTCTGTTTATCGAAGTTGATCGTTTACCTGTTTCTGAATGTTCGATTCTTGATCTGAAAGTTTGTTTGTGAATGATTTGTGATATTAGAATCCGAGAATTAATCTCGTAATTTTCTGAGCTCGTTTAACTTGAGAAATCAAGAAAAATGAGATGTGTGATGTGAATAGTGATTTTCTGTCTTTATTTGATTATTTAATTAATAAAATAGTTAGATATTTCTGAGTCAAGTATGTGCATCTGAGAGTCAGTTGGTTTAGTAATTGGGTAGAACCGAGAAACTGAGATAGATCGAGTTAGATAAGTCGAGATAAGATAAGAAACCCGAGTCGAGTAGAAGTTCTTCAGTCGAGCGTTAAAGTTCGTTACGTTTTTCGAGAAAGTAGTCTCGCCCTTATAAGATATTATTTGTGAAGGAACGAGCAGGACCCCGAAGTAAAAGCAAGAAGAAAAAACAGCTAACCCGACAAACCCCTTGTGTAGTCAAGTGGGCTTTTTAACTGAAAACAAAGTGATGAATGTGATTATTACTATCATATTATGTGAGTTTTGAAATTAATTTACTTGCCATTTTGTCTGAGTTTTGGTATGTTTAAATCATCTACTTGAGTTATTATTATTATCCTGTTTGAGACTGGAACACACGTGTTGTTATTAATTGTTGATGTGATTGTGAGCCTTGCTTCGGTTAGGCCGGTCACAGTGTTTCAGAAGGAGGCCTACTTCTTGACACACGAGAACTATGTGGTAGATTGATTCTTACCTGCTATTCAAATTATAGATGTTGACTGCGCAGTCGTTTCAAGAAAAGAAAATGATTTTTGCATACACAAGTTAAATTTTTTAAAACTGTACTAACATTTGCGATGCAGTGGCAAGGCAAGTTCAATTATATAGCTCTATCGAGCAAAGTTTAAATTATTTTGGCACGTGTTCAGTGAGTACGAAGTACTCAGCCGTGCATGTGTTTTCTAAACATGTAGGTTAGCATGGATGATGGTGGCGGAAGATGCTCGGCGGTGTGTAGTGTTTGGAGTCGAGTCTTCTTTTGGTTTAAGCTTGCATCTGCATATCTTCATATATGTAGTTGTGGGATTTGAGACGTTATTCCGCTGCATGATAAACAAACTTGTTTATTTATTTGAATTTTAGTACTTGACGTTATGTCGATACAATGAGCTTAATGCTCGAAACTATTCTCATATTTCCTTTTACTTCTACTTGACTTGGATTATATTGCTTTAATTGCTTTTCGACACTTGAATCATGTATTTATGCTCGTTGTTTGAGATTGAATTTGAAAGCATGTTCTATTTGTTATCGCTTTCAATCTATATTCCCTTGTTTCCGAGTATGTTCCCTAGTTGAGTTATGTTTCATTTTCGAGGTTTCACCTTAATGCCCAATGGATTCTAGTCATTTTTATATAATCCCGAACACGGTCGTGACAGTGTTTTAGTAAAACACACACGTATTCTCAATCTCATTTTATTTCATTTTCTACTTTTAATCACCAACATGTGCAGTATCATAATTCATAAGATTATATATATATATATATATATATATATATATATATATATATATATATACACGTACATTTTGATATAAAAGGTTAGAATAATTTATGTAGAACACTAATTGTAATACGAACACCGGGCTTGGATTTTTGCAATTGGTGCCTTTGGGTGGCATTTCGGGTCCAAACTATAGATTCTTAATTGGATAATTTTAAACATATATAGCCTCCAAATCTCTCTTTATAGCCACCTATTTAAAATAATAATACTAAAATAAATAAATTACAATTATACCCTTATAACCTCCATCTTAAATTATTAATAAAGAAATGATAATTCCATAGCCCCAAAATAATAACCCGCGTGAGATCCTGTATCCAACAATATCTTATCTTCCTAACTTCTATTAATAAAGAAAAAGATACACGGCTGAATTCGTCGTCCATCCTTAATCTGAACCAAAATTCCATTAAATCACAAGCCAACATCATGTTAAAATGAGGCAGTATATATGAAATAAAAGGGAAGAAGGATGCAAAATCCTAATCACTCTTATACATTTGTGCTTCAATGAATTCACACGCACAAAAAGAAATGATAGAATATACATATTCCATATACATGCACTAAAAATTGAATCCACAGCAAACAATCTTTATTACCTTTCGCCGGTGACGGTGGTGTACGCGGTGGTTACCTTTCGCCGGTGACGGTGGTGTACGCGGTGGTGATACTGGTATCTAGACGCGACTAGAACGGCCGGCGGCAATGCGGTGGCGCAATTGCTCTCTTCTCTCTCGATGAATATATTTCTCTGCGTAAGATTTTCCCTTCATCATTTATTTGTAAGACCAACACTTCGATGGAAAGGAATGGAGAATTGGAGAGATCGGTGGCTATAGAATACATTTTATTTTTTATTACTAAAATTTTAAATTGGGGCTATGGACTTAAATGTTTTATATCTATTAAAAATAAAATTGAAGATTACTTGGGTATGATTTTACATTTATTTTTATTTTTAATATTAATTTAAATAAAGACTATATAGAGAGATTTGGGGGCAACGTTTAAAATTTACGCCTTCATAATTTTTGGACAATATTCATTTGGTAATTTCAGCTTTATCTTTGGGCCGATTTAGTTGGCCCAATCCGTGTGAGTTTCAGCCTAGCGGTAAAAAGCCTTTCTTAATCAATTTTGATTTTGAACAACTTAATTCAAGTCGTAGCAGTCATATAATTGATGGACTCAAACATCCGACAGTAAATTTTGAGCTAAAACCACAATTCTTGATGGCTCTTTAATTCTACTATGTTGTGAGTAGCCTATAAGAAGGCATTTTCATTGTTTTGATACACCAAGATCTGCACTATTCTCTGCATTCTAAAAACTCATACAGGTAAAGCTCAAGTTTTCCATTCTCTTCCAATACATCGGTGCTCGTCAGTTTGTGGTGCTGTGATGTGCTACTGCTAAAACGTGATCATTTTATTTTTGTGATCAGAATGTGGTCACTGTAAGCACTAGGAGGGGGGGTTGTTGATTTCAGACTTGCAGGAAGAAGGCTACCTTCGACTCCATCTACACATCAGTTTGTCGTCTATTTATTGTAATTTCAGTTTCTTGTTTTGTTATTTGTTAAAATTATAAACTTGATCATTTCAATAGTTTTCTATTAGTAAATGTTTAGTTGAAGAGTCAGTAGTTACAATCTAGTAAATGAGTCATTCATGTTTTTCTTTATTATGGACTTTAGAGTTTCCATAGACTAAGTATAAATAGTTGTGTAATATGCAGATGAAGAATCAAGTCTTTGGGAATTCAAGTAATATTATCACGTGACTTTAGTTTCTCTTCCTCTACATATTTATTTTCTCTCTCTTAGCCTTTCACCTTCCAACAAAGTGGTATCTAGAGCCAATGGCATCAAAATCCATTTCTTTCCAGTACCCATAACTCTCCAAATTGAATTATGAGAATTGGTCGCTTAGAATGAAAGCGATACTTGGATCCCAAGGATTATGGGATATTGTTGAAGATGGTTTTGTCGAGCCTGAAAATGTGGCAGGTCTTCCACAAAGCCAAAAGTACAATCTGGAGAAAGAAAGAAAGCGAGATCAGCTTGCCCTCACGATCATTCATCAAGGATTAGATGAAGACATGTTTGAGAAAATAGCCAATGCCTGACATCCAAGAGAGCGTGGGAGACGCTTCGTAACTCCATTGTAGGAATCGACAAGGTGAAGAAGGTTCGACTTCAAACTCTAAAGGGTGAGTTTGAATCAATCTCAATGAAGGAGAATGAGACTATCTCCGATTATTCCACAAGACTCTTGGCTATAGCAAATCAAATGAAGAGGCTGGGAGAATCGCTGCCAGATGCTCGCGTGGTGGAGAAGATACTATGCTCCCTTTCTTCAAAGTTCAACCATGTGGTGGTTGCAATTCTGGAATCAAAAGATCTGGAGAGAATGATCGTTGATGAGCTGCACGATTCATTTCAAGCACATGAAGAGATGATGAATCGTGGCAAGCAGGAGAAGGAGAGGAGGTACATCAAATCGAGGTCGAGGACGAGGCCAAGGACATGGAAACAGCCGAGGGAGAGAAGAGCAATCTCCACAAAATGATAAATCAAACAGAGTTGGAAGGGGCCGTGGGAGAGGAAGAGGTAACAATTGATACAATATTAAAAAAAATAAGCCACATATTGAATATTATTTCTGCCATAAGTATGGACACTATGCTTCAGAGTGCTACACTAACATGGAAGATGAAGAGGTAAATTTGGTGGAGAACAAGGAGGAAGATGCGGAGCAATCTTTACTTCTTGCACTAAAAGATGATTCCATGGAAAGAGGAGACATATGGTATCTTGACAATGGAGCGAGTAATCACATGACTGGTGATAAAAGCAAATTTTTGGAGCTCCATTTAACCAAGAAAAATCATGTTAATTTTGGTGACAACTCCAAAATATTCATTGAAGGCATAGGTACAATTCTCTTTAAAACAAAAAAAATGGTCATAAGATTCTGCATGATGTTTATTATGTACCAAAATTAACTAGCAACATCTTGAGCCTTGGTCAATTCTTGGAGAATAATTATAGAATTATCATGGAGGATCTTAAACTTTGGCTTCATGATCCCGAAGATAATCTTGTTGCAAAGGTTGATTTGCACGTGATTTTTGGGTTGCTGCACGAAAATTCACCTTTTGGCCATTGGACTATTAGTATTAGATTAATTATTATTATTATTATTATTACACTTTATTTTCTAAATTTCCTAGTTAGATTAGAATTAGATATTTTATTTCCTTATTATGATAAGTTTTATTAGGTATTTAAATAAAGACTCCTTGTAGGAGCATACATAATTTAGAGATAGGGTTTTACGTGTTTTTTGTTTCCTCTCTCCAGCGAGAGTTTTTAGTTTTCTGCTTCTAACTTGAATTTGTCTATGAATTCAAGCTAGGCACTTTTATTCTGGTGAAGATTGATGAAGTCCTAGTGTGATTTCTGTGAGATCGAATTTGTTTTCTCCTTTAATTCTTAGGCATGCATCTGTGATTCTCTGTGTTTAATGTTGTTAATTATTTCGATTCCACTAGATAGTTACAAATATTTAGTAGTTCGGAATTAATTAGTAGCCAATTAAATCGGCCATCCGTAATTGTAGTTTAGGTTTAATTTGTGGTACATTGATTCTTCAGAATCAAGGGAAGAGCAGTCTTAATTCGATAATCCTGTGTCAAAGTTTATTGATTTTGAATCGGGTCGCTCTCGTTGTTAATGCTATCGGCTCATTAAATCTATAGAGTGTCTCTTACGGTTGTCAGTTGATTAGGGAAATAATTGTTGAAGTGTCTTTCCAATTATCGAACAGTTAAGGAGAGATAAGATCCCGTCAGAAGTGTCTTCGGTGGTTATAACTGATTTGTTTGCAGGAATTAAAATTATCATTGCATCGAGGATCGGAATAATCAAGCTAGGGTGGAATTAGTTGGAAACTGGAGTGCCTTTTATCTTTGTTAAATTCTAATTTCTTGTTCGTTAGTTAATTTAATTTCTTTGTTTATGAACTCTCAAATCTGTTATTTAGTTCGTTTAGTTTAAGTATTTTGCAGATTGGAAATTAAGAGAATTCTCACCGGTCCTTTGGGAGACGATCTTGCTTACCACTGTACTGTGCAGTGTCGGCATACCGACTGACTGTCGGATTATTTTTGGTGAAAAATGACGCACCAAATTTTGGCGCCGTTGCCGGGGACAGGTTTCTATTCAGTAATTTTCCTATTTTTCAGTTTGTTTTTTTTTTAATTTTATTTTTCTGTTTGTTAGTGATCCCACTGCTCAAGTCGATATGGCATTAATAAGGGAGTTGGGACGTCATAGGAGTATTCGTCCGCTATGCATCGTGCTGCCCACGATTAATCAAAATGCCGAAATCCAACCTGAATTCGTCCAAGTTCTTCCTAAATTCAGTGATTCACCTGGAGAGAGTGCACATAAACATCACGCTGAATTTGATTTAGTTTTCTCTACTTTACGCCCTCAAGGTTTTACTCAAAATAATTTGAGATTACTGACTTTTTCTCATACATTACAGGGCAAAGCTAGAGATTGGTTGTTTGATCTTCCCTCCGCCTCTATTCGATCTTGGAATGACTTAGAGGAGTAGTTCTTGCGTAAATTATTTCCCGAAACTAAGGCTGCAAATCTAAGAATGGCTATGAGTACCATAAAGCAAAAGCAAAGAGAGAGCTTGGCTGACTATTGGGAGAGATTTCAACAATTGTGTCGTCGCTGTCCTAACCACGGATTTTCTGATTATCAATTGATCACTAATTATTTTTACCGTGGCTTGTCTTCTTTTGATAGGAAAATTGTTGATGCTGCTTGTGGAGGTTCTTTAACCAACAAGACTTTGGATGGTGCAAGAAAACTCATTATGGATATGGTTTATAATGGCCAACAATATGAAGACGAGGACGGTGAAAGATACATATCTCTGAAAAGTGCAGAAGAAGCGTATAGTTCGAGTGTGAGACGCTCTAACTTCTCTAGTTAGAGGCTTTGCTACAGCTCAAACCCAAAGGCATTTACATTCCGAAGAGCTGAGCTATGGTCATGGCTATGCACAATTTGATTATCAACGACAGAGGCCCTTTGACCCATTCTCGAACACTTGTAGCACTGGATGGGAAAATTAGTTCAATTTCAGTTGGAGTCAGGACAAAGGGCCTGGAATGTATTCTCATGATCAGCCGCAGGCTGGGCAGTATGCCCATACTGACTGTTCAGAACCAAGTATGAGCGACATTCTTAAGAGTCTTACCGAGAGCAGTGAGATTGTTCAGAATCTGGCGCAGAATCAGTAGGCTATGACACAAAATCAGCATGTTTTTCAGCAAGAAACACAAGCTGCTTTGGGCAGTATGGGCACACCGATCACACAACTTGCTACTCAGATGAACACATTGCAAGCCAATCAATGTAGACTTCCATCTGAGATGGAAGTAAATCCTATAGAGCATGTCTATGCTGTGTTTTCAACGAGTGAGATGGAGTTGGTTGAAAGATATCCTAAGAAAGATGAAAAGGGAAAAGAAGAGCAAGAAATTTCTCAAAAAGATGAAGTCGCCAAAGAGGCTCAATAGTCTGACAAGCCTTTTTCGTCCAAATACCAGAAAGAAGAAGATGAAAAGGAGATTCTTGAGATATTTAAGGAGGTAGAGATCAACTTTCCCTTAATTGATGAAATAAAGCAAGTTTCTACAGAAGATAAACTTCAGCATGTTCTATTCAGTGGGTTGATGCACAAGGATGTACCAGCACAGGGTGATGATGATGTTAGAAAGGATATCATGCAGATGTTCTACACAGGGGAATTTCTTGCTCCGTGTCTATCGAGCATGATGCGCATACTGACCAACTCTGAACAGTTTGTGCCGTCGATTGTGAAACTCCCAAAGCAAAAGTTGAAGCCACCAGACGATTGATGCAGTTTCAGGGAAGTTTATTCTTTTAATTTGTTTTATTTTATTTTCATGTTTTTATGCATCTTATTATGTTTTGTGTCTATTTACTTCTTTTCCTTTACATAGTGAGGACACCATGTCATTCAAGTGTGAGGGGAGAAGTTGGTTATTTGTTAAGGTTTCTTTTGTTAAAAAAAAACAGTTTCTTTTGTTTTTGGTTTTGTTTTTGTCTTCTGAGTCATTGGCAACTTGGAGATGGACAATTTGAATAGAGAGATTAAGATATTATTTGGAATGAATGGTTGTTTTCTCTTGTAAAGATTGTGCATATGCTCGTATGTGTTCTTGGATGAGGAAAAAATGCAAAATTGATCAAATATTTTGAAGCCTTCTATATTGTGAGAATTGAGCCTTATGAGCATAATTTGAGAAAGCTCTATTATTTCTTTGCTGAGTGTATTGAACTTGTATGCTTGATTTCTGGTTTGCCCAGTTGCCATAATAGAAATCACTTTTGAAATTCGTGCATAAAATGATTAAGGCATTTAGGATTATCCATTGTTTTGGCCTGAATATATTATCCGTGACCCTGAATTGTCCATTAGTGAGCTTTTTTGTGCCTGGTCCTTTCTTTCTTGATTATTAACAGCCACTTGATAATTAAGCCTAAGCCTGTTTAGCCTGCTTTTGTCCCTTGAAAACATGTAAGTCATATTGGCTACGATGATGTGAATTTGAGTTCTTTTGAGGTTATTCTGTGTTGTGGAGTTGCAAGGTTGCGTTTCTGTTCTTAAAAAAAAGGGAAAAATGAAAGAAAATGAAAGAGAAAAAAAAAAGAATGGAAACAGAGAAAGAAAAATGGAAGAAAAAAAGAAAGAAAAAAGAGAAGAAGCTAAAGGAACATGGGAATGGAAGAATTTTGTTGTTGTTGGTTTGATTTTTAGATGCTTGTATTATTGGAAGTCAGCATGAGTTTTTCACGGTACATTTATGGGTATTTGTTGATGAAGTTGATAAAGGATATTCTGATATACTTGCATGTTTTCATTCATAAGAGTCATTCTATCCTTTCATCCTACCTATGCACCCTAGCCCCATTACAACCCGTTGAAAAGACCTTTTGATTTATGTTTGAGTTCCATTTTTGTGATGGAGATAGTGACATATGGGCAAATCTATGTTTGAGAGTGTCAAGTTGCGATTTGTGTGAATTAATACTGTCCTTATTTTCTATTTGATAGAATTTGAGTGAAACTTGGTGAGGCAGAGTTGATTTTGCATGATTTTGACTTGAATGAAGAGTATTTACACAATATTTGAATCAAGAGAATGGTTGGTGGATTGAGGATGGTAGTATCTTGATCTTGACTATGATTTTTGTCCATTGAATTGTTGTCGAGCTTTTGTCTTACGGTTTTTGTGTCTTGATAAGTGTCAGTTTGTTTCTCTTGATTTTTGATAAATTATGCTCGAGGGCGAGCATTGTCTGAGTGTTGGGGGGGGGGGGATTTGATTGATCGTTCTTTAGTGATATATTTTAGAGTATTTTTATGGCGTTTTGGCTCTTAATATTTACCTAATCTTGTTTATAGAGTTAATTATATATTTCTTGATTTATTGTAGGTGTTGATCTTAGTTTGGATGAATAAGCATGATTATAGGGGATTTTTGAATTTTTAATGATGTTGAGAGCAAGTGCTGGCAGTAACGAGAGTCAAGCGGTATGGGCATACCGGACAGAATGTATAGAAGCTGAAGTTAAACGTTTGGAGATATTATTGGAAGGTTGATTTGCACGTGATTTTTGGGTTGCTGCGCGAAAATTCACCTTTTGGCCTTTGGACTATTAGTATTAGATTAATTATTATTATTATTAGACTTTATTTTATTAATTTCCTAGTTAGATTAGAATTATATATTTTATTTCCTTATTATGATAAGTTTTATTAGGTATTTAAATAAAGACTCCTTGTAGGAGCATACATAATTTAGAGATAGGGTTTTACGTGTTTTTTGTTTCTTCCCTCCAGCGAGAGTTTTTAGTTTTCTGCTTCTAATTTGAATTTGTCTATGAATTCAAGTTAGGCACTTTTATTTCGGTGAAAACTGATGAAGTCCTAGCGTGATTTTCTATGAGATTGAATTTCTTTTCTCCTTTAATTCTTATGCATGCATCTGTGATTCTCTGTGTTTAATCTTGTTAATTATTTCGATTCCACTAGATAGTTGCAAATATTTAGTAGTTCGGAATTAATTAGTAGCCAATTAAATCGGCCATCCGTAATTGTAGTTTAGGTTTAATTTGTGGTACATTGATTCTTCAGAATCAAGGGAAGAGCAGTCTTAATTCGATAATCCTGTGTCAAAGTTTATTGATTTTGAATCGGGTCGCTCTCGTTGTTAATGCTATCGGCTCATTAAATCCATAGAGTGTCTCTTATGGTTGTCAGTCGATTAGGAAAATAATTGGTGAAGTGTCTTCCCAATTATTGAACAGTTAAGGAGAGATAAGATCGCGTCAAAAGCGTCTTCGGTGGTTATAACTGATTTGTTTTCAGGAATTATAATTATCATTGCATCGAGGATCGGAATAATCAAGCTAGGGTGGAATTAGTTGGAAACCGGAGTGCCTTTTATCTTTGTTAAATTCTAATTTCTTGTTCGTTAGTTAATTTAATTTCTTTTTTTATGAACTCTCAAATCTGTTATTTAGTTCGTTTAGTTTAAGTATTTTGCAGATTGGAAATTAGGAGAATTCTCACCGGTCCTTTGGGAGACTATCTTGCTTACCACTGTACTATGCAGTGTGGGCATACCGACTGACTGTCGGATTATTTTTGGTAAAAATCGACGCACCACTTGGTCGAGATGGTTTTTCTGCAGGAACAAGAATTTGTTGAGGTTTTTGCAGGGTCAGCAGATATGGAGGAATTTGTTCGGGAAACCGAGGACGGTGAAAGGGTATTCACATCTAAATTCCCTATTGATGAGCCTGCGGTGCCTAAGGATACCATGAAGAATGAGAAACCAAAGCTGGAACTTAAGGAGCTTCCCAAAAATCTTAAGTATGTATTTTTGAAAGATGACGAGGGAAAGCCAGTGATCATATCTAGCGAGCTCACATATGAGCAAGAGGCAGCTTTGATGGTAGTTTTGAGGAGGAACAAGTTGGCTTTTGGATGGAGTTTAGCCGACATTCGTGGAATAAGCCCAGCTACGTGCATGCATAGAATTCACTTGAACAAGTTGGTGCCTAAGGTTTTTATTGGCATTTTATTAAGGATATTTCTAAGATTAGCCAACCTCTATGTAGACTGCGTGCCCAAAATGTTTCTTTTCATTTTGATGACTCTTGTATGCATGCTTTTGATTTGTTAAAGTTGAAATTGAGTACTGCTCCCGTTGTGGTTGTGCCTGATTGGTCTATGCCGTTTGAGATAATGTGTGATGCTTCTAATTCTGCGGTAGGAGCAGTGCTTGGCCAACGTGTGGATAAAATGTTGCGTGTGATTTATTATGCTAGTTTGACATTAAACAATGCTCAAATAAATTACACTACAACTGAAAAAGAGTTACTTGATGTGGTATTTGCTTTAGATAAATTTCGTGCTTATATTATTGGTTCTAAAGTAATTGTCCATAGTGATCATTCTGCTTGAGGAATCTGTTTACTAAGTAACAAGCCAAACCACGTCTTATTCGTTGGATTTTGTTGTTGCAAGAATTTGATGTGGAAATTAAGGATAGAAAAGGGAGTGAAAACTCTGTGGTTGATCATTTGTCTAGATTGGAGCATAATGTGGTTGAATCTAGTCATAGTGTTATTCCTGATTCTTTTCCTTTTGAGCATGTATATGCACTTACCTCTGTGCCTTGGTATGCTGATATTGTGAACTATCCGGCATGTGGAGAGTTAAGACCAAATCTAACTTCCCAGGAGAGGAAAAGGTTTCTTGCTATGTGCAGGCACTATTACTGGAAGATCCATATCTTTTCAAGTTGGGAAAAGATGAGGTCATTAAAAGATGTGTACCAGCAGAGGAGCAACAACAAGTTCTAAGCTTGTGTTATGCGACTCATTGTGGTGGACATTTTGGTGGACAGAAAACGGCTCATAAAGTTCTCCAATCTGGTTTATTTTGGCCCTCTCTGTTTAAAGATGCACATACTTTTTACCTTGCATGTGATAGATATCAAAGAGTAGGAATGATTGGACATAAGAATGAGATGCCTCTCACCAATATTCTAGTTGTGGAAATATTTGATATGTGGGGCATAGATTGTATGGGTCCTTTTTCTATCTCTTATGGTTATAAGTATATTTTGCTCGTTGTTGATTAAGTGTCCAAGTGGGTAGAGGCAGTCCCCACACGGACAAGTGATGCTAATGTAGTGCTAATGTTTGTGCAAGAAAACATTCTTTGCAAGTTTGGATTCCTAAAAGCCATTATTAGTGATGGTGGCAAGCATTTCTGTAATACGCTGTTTGCTAAGCTTATGGAAAAGAATGGTATCACACATAAAGTGGCCATACCTTACCGCCCTCAGACTTCCGGCCAAGCGGAGACAAGCAACAGATAAATTAAAGGAATTTTGGAAAAAACGGTTCAGCCGTCGCGTAAGGATTGATCTTTGAAGCTCAATGACGTGTTGTGGGCGTATAGAACTGCCTTTAAAGGAGTGCTCGGACTGAGCTCGTATTGCCTTATTTATGGAAAGGCGTGCCATTTGCCTGTGGAGATTGAGCATAGAGCATATTGGGCCATTAAAGCCACAAATTGCAATCTCGATACCGCAGTGAAGCAGCGTATGTTGCAAATGGAAGAATTGGATGAGCTATGCAATGAGGCGTATGAAAATGCCCGAATATACAAGGACAAGGTGAAACGGCTCCATGATAGCCACATTTCGCATAAAGAACTTCGTCCAGGGATGAAGGTTCTTTAATTGAACTCTAGGTTGAAGTTATTTCCAAGCAAGCTGAAGTCTCGATGGAGTGGCCCTTTTATTCTCAAAGAAGTGTTGAATTATAGAGCAGTGGTTTTGGGCAAGGAAAATTCCGAAGAGAGTTTTACTGTGAATGGTCATAGGATGAAGCCCTATTTGGAATATAGTATTGCACCTATTGTGGTGGAGTCTCAAGCACTCCACGATCCGACATTTTAAAAGTCTTCTTGTGTCGAGCTCTCGACCTTAACTAGAGCGCTTAATGGGAGGCAACCCATATTTTTCTTTTAACTTCTATTTCAATTCCTTTGTTTTAATATTTCTTCTCTTTTATGTTAATTGGTATAGTCCTGATTTCCTTTTTCTTATTTTTGCAAGTGTGTGAATGCTGCCGCAGAAGACATGAGCGTTGGCTCAAAGATTCGCGGCCACTCATGTTTATTGTGGCAAGACTGCCGAAGCTGAAGAGCGCGCTCGCTTATTGTTCTTCGCCACCGCTCATTTGTAAAAAAAAAAAAAAAAAAAAAAAAAAAAAAAAAAAAAAAAGTAAACCCTAAGTAGGCTTTTAGCCGCCGCAATTGCTTCTTCTCCATATTCTCACTTCACACCAAATATCCATCGCTACTTTCTCCATTTTCATCTCTATACAGCCGGCGTTAATTCTTCAATTCTGGCCACCACTCAGAGCTGTTGTCGTCTACTCATCTCAGCTGAACGAGTCGCTCATATTTTGTCTTCGCCGTCATTCGTTCCATTTTCGCCGCCGCTCATTGGTGCCTTCATCGTCGCTCATATTATGTCTTCGCCGCCGTTCATTACATTTGCGTTGTCGCTCATTTCGAGAAATTTATCTCCTACAGTGGTTGTTCAGTCTCCATTAGCCGCCGCTCACTGGTATTACTTCGCTGTAGCACATTTCTCTTGAGCCGCCGCTCATATTTTGCCAGCCATTTGAGCCGCCGCTCATTTCTGCACACAGCTGCTAGTTTCTTTTTCATTAGCGGTTGTCCCTTGTGCGACCTTACAATTGATAACCATGGCTCGAACCAAACAGATTGATCTGGCCGCACAATGAGAGGAAAATGAACGTCAGGCCCGCATGTCTCTTTATAGTGCTCCATTTCAGCTGTATTCCGACGTGGAAGCTAAAATTTTCAGCGTTTATCTCCAAAGGAATTTCCGGCTCCACGTGCAATTGGATGGATTGAGGTTGATACCTTTCACACCGATCAAGTGAAACACTACTTGTCTTTGCTAGGCTTGGATAAATTTGCTGATATGTGTCTTCATGGTTTTTGCCCATTAGCATATGATTTTTTAAGTGAGCCTGGATTTTACTGAAAATTGGAGGTCTATGACGTGTAGATTGATGAATGAATCATTTAAGGTTAAACCATAGCTTATGAATAGGGTCTTGAAATTCGGTTTGGCTGGGGCTACAGAGCGACCGGATCAGTTTGATTTAAAGAGTGCGTGGTTTGAGCTATCTGGTTTTACAAATTGGTCTAGGATTGGAGTACCTGCAGGCCTCATCATTGACCCAACATTGGCTATTTGTCATAAGTTTATAGCTTACAATATTTCTGGAAAAGAGCAGGCTAACAAGGTGAATGCAGATGAACTCTTTATGTTGTGGTCCTTTTATAAGGGGCATCAAGTATGTCCAATCTGGTTTCTCTGGCGCAACCTTCACAGAATTCAAAACCATGCCAAAGCTCGTCCCTCCTTGTCACACAATATGCTACCGGCTTTGCTCAGCACTTCGAAATGACAGATGCGGATAGGGACCCACTACATTATACTCGCATGCTGCTATGTATTCGTATGCCTTTTCTGAGTATCAAGCTTTTGGACGCCCTGATGGTCGTTTAATTGAGCATTCTGAACGTCGTATTGTCAAGAAATGCCATCAAGAGGCCAGACCCTCTAATGCCATGGATATAGATGCTGATGGTGCCGGTCCGTCACATAGACCTCCTCCAAATTCGATGCCTTCTGCTTCTACCTCTCAGTCAGTTCCCAACCCTCCTCCGCCTGTTGATTTTCAGCAACTCAACGATCAGTTGATGGGTTTTCGGACTCATTTTGACACTTCTTTTGGCGAGTTTCGCCGAGATGTTTATGGTCGATTTGATCAACTTAGTAGGGATATGACTTATATGCATGGGCGTATGGATGCGATGTATGGCCAAATGAGTGACATGGCGGGGCATATGGGTAGGATAGAAGGACACGTCACGCCCCTTTCCAGTCAGCTTCATGATATGTATAGCCATCTTACAACGGTTCATGAGACAGTTGATGATTTGAGAGAGTACACTTCCTCTTGGGATGGCCATATAGATTCTCTCCACGCTCAGCTCCGAGACACTGATGCCCATGTTTTTGCTTTGCGAGCACAATGGGATGCTGGCACACTTTATGCTCCACTGCCTCAATACCCACCACCACTCTATGTTGGCTAATGCGTGATTGAGTATAACAGTTTGTTTGTATCTAATTCGTATCTTTTGGCTTTATCATTGTATGTTTTATATTGGTGGCCTGATTGCTCGTTGTTATGTATCTTCTATATTTTTCGCCTCGAGTACAAGGCAATCTCTTTGTGTGGGGGGGGGGAAGCTGGTTGAAAATTCCTCTTTTGTGTGTTGTCTTAGTTAAATGACTCCTTTACACGTTGTTATTGCTTGAACTTGAAACTCTTGGTATGGCTCTTTTTAAGATGTGGTTCGAAGTGTGATATTCGGGTTGAGTAAGTTGGTGGTTATTTCTTATTCTGTCATTTATGCGTGTTTCTTATAGGGTAGAATTATTCGATGTTTTAGTTGTAACTTGTTGTTAAGCTTTTGAGTCGTGATTTGTCCGGTAGATGCTAGAGGGAGTGTTGCCATTGTGATTGCCTATGATCTTAGTTTGAAATATATAATGGAAAGTGGATTGTTATTTGAATTTTATAGCTCTGAGTTTCTACTCCTCTGGTTATTTAGTATGAGTATGGGAAACCACGTGGAAATACTTTGGTATACCTCCAAAAGTTTAAATCTCATGAAAATCAACTCATCTATATTAAAAAAAAAAAAAGAAAAAAATAATAATGAAGAAAAGAATTGTATGAATTAGTGTGGATTTAAGAATATATAAATGCAGTCACATTAGAGAATTCACCTCTAGTGAAGAATTGGGTCTGATCGAATCATTGTGCTTTATGACTATGTTACTTCTTTAATTTTGAGTGCTATATACCCTCAGGAGATATGTGTATTTGTAGAGTTTGATCGGGTTGGTTGAATGTTTGGTTGGAATTGACCACTTGTGGAATTGATCTTTTAAGGAATCCATATAATTTTGCTTGAGGACAAGCAAAAGACTAAGTGTGGGGGAGTTGTTTTGTGCTTATTTATCCTTATTTGAGTGGATTTCGCGATATGGTTGATATATTTGTTGGCTTTATTCGTAAGCTTTTATTGACTGTGGAAGTAGTTTTGCAGGAAAGTGCGGAGAATAATAGAAGCGGGAGAAAAGTTCAAGAAATAGCAAAAATGCCGAAAATTCATTGAGCCGCCGCTGAGAAACTGTTCATGTGGTTGAGCGGCCGCTCATTGTTAAGCGATTTTGCTTTTAAGCGGCCTCTCATGCTTTTGAGCGGTGGCTCACGTTGAATTGGTTTGTTCCGTGTTTGATGTGAGTGGTCGCTCATATGTTTTAATTAGCTGTTATTTTCATTTTCGCGTGTTGATCTTCGGCGGTCGCTTATGTTGAGCGGGAGCTCATTTAGTGATATAAAAATAGCATTTTGTAATTTTTTTAGGTCATCCTTTTTTCCTCTCGGTTACAGAGACGGCGATTTTTCTCTTTTGGGAATTACTTTAGGATTCTATTTTCATCTTTCATGATACTTCTCATCAGATTCTGTTAAGGATTAAGAGCATTTTTCAATTCTATTTAGTATTCATCATTTAGTTTTTCTTGTTTGATTTGATCGAGTATTTTAATTACTTATGCTTAGTTGGATTTGAGGTCTAGTTATGAAATGTTGTTGTCATTGAGTTTGATGTCTAGAATTTTTGTCTGTTAATTTCTCTATGATTGTTAGTTTAATTATCAGTGTTATAATTTAAATTATGAATGTGTTATGTTTATGATCTGGTCATTTCTATTGTTAAATAAGTATTGAATTTCAGCCTAGATAATGAGGAGTGAGATGTCAGACCCAACCTATTGATTAGAATGTTTAGGACTTATTGCTTTATGTGCGTAGCATTATTAATCGCCCTGTTTAGCCTTCCTTGAGATACGACTTGGGTTAGCTTATCACACTAGAGTGACCTCGTGTGATTACAAGTCAATTCATAGGTGTTTTGGGTTGAGTCATTAGTCGAGATGTGGAGTTTGACGAAGAGGCATCATGGGATTGGAGCTTAAAGGAAGAGAATGAATCTTATGATGTTCTTCCTTATTTTGATGACGATGAAGAAGAAGCAAGACTGGAGGAGCCTCCCTCTCCAATTCCTCCTCGTACACGTGACTCACCGGCTAGTTCGGAACAATCTTCGCAAGAAAAGACTCCAAAATATTGAAATCTTGCTGATATTTATAATGAAACATTTGATATTGGAGAATATAGTTTGTTTTGCTTATTTGCAGATGTTGAGCCTGAAAATTTTGAGAAAGTAAGTGAAGATGAAAAATGGAGGCGAGCCATGTACGAAGAAATTCGTGCCATTTTGAAGAATGATACTTCGGAGTTAGTATCTCGTCCTAAAGATCAAAAGACTATTGGAGTTAAATGGGTCTATAAACTGAAAAGAAACGGTGGTGAGAAGGTGGAGAGATATAAATCACGACTCATTGCTAAAGGTAACAAGCAACAAGAAGGCGTTGATTATGATGAAGTTTTTGCGCCAGTAGTTCGCTTCGAGATCATTTGCTTGCTGCCTAGAAACATTGGAGAGTCCATTAATTAGACGTTAAGTCTGTTTTCCTCAATGGTTATTTGAAGGAGGACGTATACATTGAGCAACCACTTGGCTTTGTAATCAAAGGCCAAGAAGATAAAGTCTTGAAGTTGAAGAAGGCGTTGTACAGGCTGAAGCAAGCGCCGAGAGCCTGGAATGTCCGTCTTGACAAATATTTGCAAAAAAATGGCTTCGTGAGATGTGTACACGAGCATGCTCTCTACGTGAAGAAACAAGGTAGAGATTTTTTCTACGTCTGCATTTATGTTGATGATCTCATTTTCACAGGAAGTAATCCAAATGTATGAAGAATTCAAGGCTACTATGGCTCGTGAATTTGAGACGAGTGATATGGGGTTGATGTCTTATTACTTGGGCATCCAAGTAAATCAACTGAAAGAAAGAACATTCATCTTTCAAGAAAGATATGCATGTGAGGTCTTGAAAAAGTTCAACATGCTCGATTGGAAGCCGACGAACACCCCTATGCAATTTGGAACACAATTGAGGAAAGAAGAAGGAAGGATTGACCCAACTGTATTTCGGAGTCTTATTGGGAGTTTGAGATATCTAACTTGCACGAGGCCTGATATTCTATATGCAGTTGGAGTCGTTAGTCGCTTTATGGAGAATCCGTCCGAGTCACACATGTTAGCTGCAAAGAGGATACTTCGACGTATCAAAGGCTCTCTTGATTATGGCATTTTCTATTCTTCCTCTAGCAATTACATACTGACAGGTTATTGTGATAGTGATTATGCAAGAGATCTTGATGATAGAAAAAGCACAACTGCTTTTCTATTCTTAATGGGAGATCATGCAGTAGCATGGAGTTCGAAGAAACAAGCCATCGTGACGCTTTCAAGTTGTGAGTCGGAGTATGTGGTTGCAACTTCTTGTGCCTGTCATGCTATTTGGTTGAGAAGATTGTTGAAAGAACTTCATTTGGAGCAAGAAGGTGCAACGAAGATCATGATTGATAACAAGTCAACTCAAAGTTTGGCGAAGAATCCCGTCTTTCATTAAAGGAGCAAGTATATTGATACAAGATATCATTTCATTCGAGAATGTGTTGCTAAGGGACAAATCGAGCTGGAGTACGTGAAGTCTATGGATCAAAATTGTTGATATATTTACGAAACCACTCAAGTTTGATGTTTTTCAAATATTGCGGTTCATGCCCGGAGTTCGGAAGAATCAAGTTTAAGGGGAAGTGTCAAAATTATACACTTGATCATTTCAAGAGTTTTCTATTAATAAATGTTTAGCTGAAGAGTCAATAGTTACAATCTAGTAAATGAGTCATTCATATTTTTCTTTATTATGGACTTTAGAGTTTCCATAGACTAAATATAAATAATTGTGTAATATGCAGATGAAGAATCAAGTCTTTGGGAATTCAAAAAATATTATCTCATGACTTTAGTTTATCTTCCTCTAAATATTTAGTCCAGATATCTGTATTACATTTCCTTAGTAAAAGTCCGTACGTGCACCGATGAAACATATCGATGTTTTAAAGTAGTAAATATGTATTCTATATTTTGTTGTCCAGTATGAATGTTCTTTCTTTTGCCACTGTTGCGACTCGACATCCACATAGGCCTGTCGTGTACCCGGTTACTAGTATTTCTTTATAAGCACATCTCATACAACAAAAGGAATCAAATGTTGAAACAATCTACTCCCTCCGTCCTGTTCAAGAAGTCCCATTTTGCTATTTCGGGTGTCCCGTTCAAGAAGTCACATTTCCTTTTTTGGCAAAAATTAACACACTAATCCAACCCATTTTCTTTATTTTATTCATTTAGTATTTAGGTGAATAGTGTAGTTTACTTTAGTCTACAGTGTTTTTCCACTCAACCTAATTTACATCAATAATAAAATACTACCCTAATTACACTCTTTATCATCTAACTCTCTTTTTCTTAAGCTACGTGCAATTCTCAAATGGGACTTCTTCACTTGGACGGAGGGAGTATCTATTTCTATATAATTATCACATCATTATGAAATGTGGAATGAAATTAAAATTTGTATTTGATAATATATCTCATTGTAATAAAAAAAAAGTTCGTACATTTAAATGATAGTTTGTTAATCAATATCTGTTTAGAGCAAGAATTCCGAATCTACATCCCAACACATGTATATATAGAGATATATAATATAAAATGGGCTCCTAGCTTAGTGGATAGAACTCTCAATTCTATGCTTGTAGACCGGAGATCAAATTCATCATTTAGCGAACTTAATTACTATTATTTTTTATTTATTATGTTTCTTTGTTGGTCAAGCGGTAAAGTTGTTACTTGACATTGAGGTCAAAAGTTCGACTCTTCCCTGGCACAATTTATATATTAAATTTCATTTTATTATTATTATTTTGTCATCTTAAGAATGACCTAGTGGTAAAAGTTTCTCTAGTGATAAAAGTGTGTGCCTAGGATTGAAAGGTTTCAGGTTCGAACCTCGTGAAACTCTTCTATAGGTCGAGCCTGTCACACTTATATTTGGAAAGTGTGGTTTACCTACTCTGTATGGTTTGCAGGCTACTGCTTAAAGGACGGGAGTTTATCCAATGCGCAACAAAAGTAGAAACTGCAGATTTCCACAATATAAAATATATATATATATATATATATATATGAGATGGTTAAAATAAAAATGGATCCTTATGTGTTAAATAAAAACTTTTATTAACCATTGATTACATTCAAAGTAATAGTTGTGATTTTATCATATTAACGGTGGCATGATCGAAAATATTAACAATATTTAATGTAGGTGACCGAATAGGGACAAAGATGTCCATTTTTCTTCAAAAACTATCTCACGATCACACTACCAACGATATTTGTGGGATGTTTCATATCATTTTGTTTGTAATTTAATTCTAAATGTAAAAAGCGAATAATCTTGATAAAAATCATTAAATTACGACGATAAAATAAAACCTTTAGTAAAATGCAATAAGTTATATGATCTTTTTAAAAATATTAATAAAAATAATGAATTACTCTGAAAAATACAATAGATTATACCAAAAAAAACAGTATGTAAATATAACTAAATAACAATAAATTGTTCTAAAAGAACTATTGACTTTATGCATAAGTACAATATGAACAAAGACATGATTATAAAAATACATCTAAAAAAGCAAATGTGTGCATACTAAAAAACAATTAATTAAAAAGATGTATATGTAAAAATGAAAATATAATAAAAAGCAATGAAATATACTAAAAAAAACAATGAATAACGCTAAAAAAAAGCAATATGTAAAAGAGGAAGAAAAAAACCTACAAATGCACATATAATTAATGGACGAGAGATTTAGAGAAAGTGAGAGAGTGAGAGCTAAGATCTAGCGGTAAGGTAGGGAGAAGCTGATTAATGTTGTGTAAAAAAATAAAATATATGAATCCCACGAATTAAGGAAGGAAATAGTTACATTTTTTTTTTGGTCAAATACCCATCTACCTTTTTAGACGGAAAAAATACTCTCATCTATCTAATTAATCTACACCTTTAATCTGTCTAAATGAACGTCTAAAATTTATTTTTAATTAACACGTATAATTTTTTTTTTATTTGATCTCTATCCTATATATATATATATATATATATATAAAGATTTAAAGATGAAAATATACGCTCGATACATGAAAAGAGAAATTGAAATGAAAATAATCACCTAATACAGTAATAGGTAGCAGCAGTAGAAAGTACTCAAATCAATCAGTCATAACCTATCATCCATTACACACATATAATTACCTCTCAAATTCCGAATCCTTGATGTTATTATTCATCATCAATATTTCGCCGACGGTATTGAACTCGACTCCCAATCAAAATTCCCACTTTGTATCTGCTGCATGTCCGGCGCCATCTCCGACACGCTCCACACCTTCACCGACTTATCCAGACTCCCACTATACACCACCCACTTCTTCTCTCCGCCATCTTCCGGCGACGATTCCTTGTCCTTCTCCACTGCCAGGCACTTCACCGGCCCCGTATGCCCCGACAGCACCGAGAGGCAGATATGCGTCTGCCCCTCCCTGCGCCACACGCATATCGTCTTATCCGCCGACCCGCTGAAAACGA
The DNA here is from genome assembly GCA_029490685.1 of Schizonepeta tenuifolia. Taxonomy (NCBI): domain Eukaryota; kingdom Viridiplantae; phylum Streptophyta; class Magnoliopsida; order Lamiales; family Lamiaceae; genus Schizonepeta; species Schizonepeta tenuifolia. Next base: position 17,107,275 of record CM055956.1, on the reverse strand, counting down.
TGACCCCCGCCGCCGCCAGGCACAGAACCGCCAGCTTGTGCCCCTTCATCACGCCGCCGTGCGCCAGCTGTTTCTCCACCTCCCAGAAATTCACCAGGCCGTCCGACGACCCGGAGTAGACCACCCCGTCGGCGTCGCTCACGGCCAGCGCCGTCACCGCCGACTCCTGCTGCAGCAGCGTCTTCACCAGCGTGTGCTTGCACGCCTTCCCCTTCATCTCCCTCTTCCAGGCCTTCACCTTCCCGTCGGCGGAGCCCGTGTACACCATCGCCCCCGTGCTCGCCACCACCGAGTTGACGGCGTCGTCGTGCGCCTTCACCGACTCCATGCACTTTGAATTCTCTGGCCGCCACACCTTGAAGGTCTTGTCCCATGAAGCGGAGTAGAGAAGCCCGGTCTGCTTGTCCATGCTCAGGCAGGAAATGGCGTCGGCGTGCTTAATCCACACCGCGCTCCGCTTGCGCCGCACCTCGACGTAGTTCCCGGGCTTGATCGAGGCCTTGAAGATGTCGAAGAACGTCGGCATAGTGCCGGAGCGTTTGTACACGCTGGCATTCTTGGGGCTGATCTTCCAAACTCTAATCTTGCCGTCTTGGTGGCCGGTGAAGATCTTGTCGTCGGAGATGATGATGGCCTTGACAAGGCCGCTGTTGGACTTGAAGGCGGAGAAATCCTTCATACTCTTCCAGACGCGGATGTTCTTGCTATCGGAGCCGGTGTAGAGGATGTCGTCCTTGGCGGCGAGGGAGTATATGTGGCCTTCTTCACGGACGAGGGAGCCGATGAGGCTGTTCTGAAGCTGGTTGTTGGAAGAGTTCTTGCTCGGGGCGGACCACGCGTTGCCGAAGGGGCCGGGCTGGTTCCACGGCGACATCATCATGGGGGAGCCCTCGCCGCTGATGCGGTTGGCGTCGTAGCCGGAGAAGCTGCTGTTGCGATAGTCGTCGACGTCGGCGGAGGACGACGACGGGAAGTTGGGATCGGGGTGAACCATGTTGCCTGCCATGGCGTTTTTCTCAGAGGAGGACATTGTTTGCCACCTTTCTTCTTCTTGTACCAGCTACCCGAGAATACCGTTGGTTGGTCGAAAGGTGACGGGTGGAACTGATAGAGAGAAGAGAGAGAGGGCCCCGTTGGAGGAGAGAGATTTTAGGGAGTGTAGGAAGATATTAACGGCCAAATATATTAGGAGTTGGCCATTAAACTGCTCAAAAGTGGTAGTTGTCCTATGTACGGTCGACGTTACATGCCTCACACTATTTTTGTCACAACGAGCTCTCGAACCCCACGGTCTGGGCCGGGCCGGGCCGAGCGAATTCCATCCAGCTAGCATGAAAATCAATCTTAGGGCTCGTTTCGTGTCCATCTACGTATATCAGGTATGGCCGTATGGGTATCAATATGACTCATATTCATACGTTGTGTTTGGTATGTAAGTATATGAATATCAAATTGATATTTTTTAATATACTGATATATGATGAATACAAAACGGACCCTTAAACCGACAACTTAGTCCGATAGTGATTTTAGAGTAAAGTGATCGAGTAGGGCTAGCCCGAGTCCGCCAAGCTTAAGGTCGAGCTAACCAAAATTCAAGCGGACATATCAATTTATATAATCCAAGCTCGCCCAGTTTCGGACCGGGCCAATTTTTGACACCATTTTTCATAGAGGTAATATTGCAAGATAGCACTTTTTTCTAACAAAAAATGCTAAAATGTCACTTACAAAATAAAAGTGTCCAAATAGCACTTTAGTTTGTAAAAAGTTTATTATACCCTTATTGAGAATACAAAAAGCAGGTTATCTTTAATTTAAATCATACACGAAGACTAACTTCATGTATGAATTTCCGACGGTAAAATTTTCCGACGCCGATAGTAGCGCGGTAGTGCGATTGCCGGCAAAAAAAATTCGGCGAAAATTTGAATCATACACGAAGCCTAACTTCATGTATGCCTCATACAAGAAAACTAATCTTCGTGTATGATTCAAATTTGAAATTTTTGCCGGCGAAAATTTTCGTGTATGATGCATACATGAAAGTCAGGCTTCATGTATGATGCATACAAGAATGTTAGTGTTCGTGTATGATGCATACATGACGTTAGGCTTCGTATATGATTCAAATTTTTGCCGGAAATTTTTGCCGCAAATATTCGTGTATGATGCATACATGAATGTTAGTCTTCGTGTATGATGCATATATGAAGCATACATGAAGTTAGGCTTCGTGTATAATTCAAATTTTGGCCGAAATTTTCGCCGGAATTTTTTGCCGGAAATTCATAAATGAAGTTTAGTATTCGTGTATGATTCAAATTAAAGTTAACATTCTTGTATACCTATAAGGATATAAAAGGATTTATATCCTTTTATAAGAGTATAAAAGTCATAAAAATAACAAAAGGGTTATTAATGACTCTTTTTTTAAAGTGACATAATTCATCTTTTACTTTTAAGAAAGATTATTTCAACTTTTCTTTCTTTTTCATATATAACGTCTTATTCGGGTCGGGCCACAACGTAATTTCTCATGCTACATGCATGATAGTTGTGCATCAATAATTTATTTTCAATTATATCTATACTTATATAAAAAGAGCCTTGTTTTACAAAATTTGAATCGCCCAAAATATCTTTACTATATATCAAAATTAAGAGCAATAGCGTAAAATAATATCTAATGTTAATACTATAATATAGTATTAGTTACAAGAAATACAAATTTACCTTATTGATAATTAATTATTTACCATATATCATGATATGAAAGAAAATCAAATTTATCTTATTGATATTACTTGACATATCATGCATGCATATGATTTTTTTTAATCAAACTCGTGTTTTATTTATAAAAAATTGACATTTGATATTTTTAATTATTTATAGAAAATTGAGTTTTGTAATAAAGAATGACCTTTTATTGTCTAAAGTTAAAGGGAAAAAAACACTTAATATTTCATTATCATTCTTTTAGGTTTTTATAACAAAAAATTTTTCGTTTCAATTTTCATATTTTAGTTTTGCATCATTTTTTTTTTAACTCTTGCAACTCAAAATCGTTTTCAGTCTTCCAAGAGATTCCACATATTTTTGAAGTTCAACCAATCTGTGTTCAACTTATTTAATCTTAGAAAGGTAATTTTATCTTTTTCACTCTCACTTTTTAAAAGAACTTAGCGCCAAAGTTTTCTGTATTCCCATTCATGAATCAGGATTCACCAAAGGTATATTGCATATTCTAAAATGTATTCTGCATATTCGTGATGAACCATATTAAGGTAATTTCTCTATGTATACTTTGTGTAGTATATTTATCTATCTATCTATTTATTTATTAAGAAATATAATCATCTATTACTATAACTCTTTAATATGAGTTAGGGTTATATGATTTTTGGTTCTTTCTATTTAAGACAAAAACATCAAGAAATTCCTTCCTAATGCAAAGAGAGCAGTGATGTTTGTTGATGGAGTTATTTTTTTTCTTTTACAAAATTACATTCGATAAAAAGCCACCAAATTTCTTTTCAAGAGACTTTACTTATTTTATATAATGACAATTATTACTACTTTTATAATGACACTGAAAGAATAATTGAATTAAAATGTAAATAATAGTTATTATATTTGGCATACATAAGAAAAAACGAGAGTGCTCTTTACAATTAAATATTTTTATTGTTTTTTTTATTTTTTCCATTAATGATAATATTAATTTTTGAGAAATTGCAAAAAAGTTAATAAAAAAGATAATATAAACTATAAATATTACTCCTTCCGTATTACATATAAAGTCTCATTCATACATTTCACATGTATTTTTTAAAAAGTCTCACTTTATGGACTCATACACCCTTAAGAATTTCTCTTATTTACTCTCATTTGCCATTGATGGACCCACCTTCCAACAACTTTATCAGTACCTTTTGTCAATACCACTACCTTTTTGTCAATACCACTACCCCTACTTTCTAATTTTGTCAAATATATCCACTTTCACTTTTTCACAATTAGTTATATCCGCCTGTGAGAAATTCAATTAGTTATGTCCATATTTGATATGAACTACCTAATTTACCCTTGATGTTGTATTTTTTATATTATAACTCTTACACATTGAGTGGAATTTGATACTTCTCACTTTAATAGGTTTTAACCGAAAATGATTGTGATGTTTAGGGCTTGAAAGTTAGCAAAAGTGGTCAATAATTAGATAATTAGTGTTGACATGATTAGTTTGTTTAGGGCATATCCAATTAATTAATTACTCAATTTTTAATTAAATTACTTATACAATGAAAAAAAATCCAAAATTATTATATGTGTGTTAAAAAGAGTAACCAAATATACCATAATTTACATTTTCAATATCCCACTCGACTTTACAAAGATCCCGCTCGAGTGGGATCTACATTAGCCGAGCGGGATTTCTTTTTTTTGCAAATGTTTAATTTTTTAGAGTTGATTTGTGTATTTTTTAAGTTGCAAAATAGTATTTTTAATCAAAGCAAGAAAATGCAAGGCTTATACGATGAAAAAAATCCAAATTTATTATATGTGTGACAAAAAGAGTAACCAAATATACCATAATTTACATTTTCAAGATCTCACTCGGTTTTACAAAGATCCCGCTCGGGTACGAAGCATATTTTGTAGATCCCGCTCGGGTGGGATCTACATTAGCCGAGCGGGATTTCCTTTTTTTGCAAATGTTTAATTTTTTGGAGTTGATTTGTGTATTTTTTAAGTTGCAAAATAGTATTTTTAATCAAAGCAAGAAAATGCAAGGCTTATACGATGAAAAAAATCCAAATTTATTATATGTGTGACAAAAGAGTAACCAAATATACCATACTTTACATTTTCAAGATCCCACTCGGTTTTACAAAGATTCCGCTCAGGTACGAAGCATATTTTGTAGATCCCGCTCGGGTGAGATCTACATTAGCCGAGCGGAATTTTCTTTTTTTGCAAATATTTAATTTTTTGGAGTTGATTTGTGTATTTTTTTAGTTGCAAAATAGTATTTTTAATCAAAGCAAGAAAATGCAAGGCTTATACGATGAAAAAAATCCAAATTTATTATATGTGTGACAAAAAGAGTAACCAAATATACCATAATTTACATTTTCAAGATCCCACTCGGTTTTACAAAGATCCCGCTCGGGTACGAAGCATATTTTGTAGATCCCGCTCGGGTGGGATCTACATTAGCCGAGCGGGATTTCCTTTTTTTGCAAATGTTTAATTTTTTGGAGTTGATTTGTGTATTTTTTAAGTTGCAAAATAATATTTTTAATTAAAACAAGAAAATGATTCTATGTTTTTCCAATTTCTCATGCGGCACTGTCACTTCCCATGTTTTCGTTGAACTGCTGAACCGAAGTGATGTTTTTTTTGTCAGGTTCCAATTATTTTAAGGGTATTTAGGTCATATTGGACATAACTAATTTGTTTTCCAACAAGTGGATATAACAAATTTCAAGATATAGTAAGTGGATATAACAAATTTTTACTCTTCTAATTTTTACACCATTCAAAAACACTTTACCAGTTTTCTTAATATTCGTGCCCATTTAAATTGGGACTTTATAACTAGGGAGGGAGTAATTTGTAATAAATTAAATATAAATTAATTCGTCATTATTTATTTAGTGGAATCATTCTTTTAACGTGCGAGTGCATGATACTTATACTAGTAATAGTATGGATTAAAAGAATATTAGATCCGGGCGGTGGTGCAGATGAAAAAAATATGGAATAGTACGCTGTACGGACTATTCATAATCTTCAACTCATAGTCAATAAGACTACCTGTAGTGGTAGTGTCTCTAAAGGGTGTCTCTAAGAGTTTTTTGGAAATAGAGACAGTGAGCTGCAGTGGGACTGTCTCTAATGAGTGTCTCTAAGTACTTTCTGAATTTATATTTTGCATTAATTTTAATATTAAAATTCAAATTTCATTAATTTAAATAAAAATACATTACTACAAATAAAAAAAATACATTACTAGAAATAAAAAATTACATTACTAGAAATAAAAAAATATATTACTAAAAATTTCAAAAAAACATAGCCGTTGTAGGGAAAAAAAATAACTACGCCCATCCTTGACATTGCTTGACGTCGGCAACCGTCATCATATGGAGCTGGTACTACTCCGACGTCATATGTGATGTATCCGTATTGATGATCTTTGCGTCGGTGGCATCTTGTTTCGCCAGATCACGCTCCCTCGTTGCCTCGGCGAGGTTGTTCTTTGCCGCGATGATGCTGCTTAGCCTTTCATTTGTTGAGTCGACCATCGACCCGAACTCCGCGTCCTCACTCACCTTCTTTTTCCCTTTTCCTCTGGCCGCCCTTGCCTCCGCCTTTGCCGCGTCTCGTCCCTGTGGGCGGGGGGAGCCGTGCTTTCCTCTTCTGTTGCCTTGCTCGATCCGTACGGCGTTCCAGATGAGGTGTAGGCGCCTTCTGCCATATTCTTCGTCCGCTTCATGGACGGAACGTCGAGAAATCCTAGGTGGAGGAATTTGGGGTAGTCCTGCAAAATTTCTCATGCACCAAAATGCTTGAAGCTGCTTCCTTCATGGGCCTGGAATATCTGCTGGGCTTGCTCGATGACCATGTCGTCGGAGGCGCCGCTGAGCCTTTTCTTCGTCGCCTTATCGTAAGCGATCATCCACTCCTTCACCCAGTGGGAGATCCGCCCGAAAAAACTCTTAACTGTCTTTGAGTTGAGGTCATCGTCGAACATGACGTTGTACCTCTCCGCCACTTATCCCAATACTTGTCGCCACCTTGATCTCTGGCGAGGATGGAGTTGCACGTCTCCTCTTTCTAGATTTGGGCGACGGCGGTGCCTTGTTCCACCGTGTAACTGCGCCTCTTTGGTTTGGCGCCGGCGGCCGGAGGAGGAGGAGGAGGGACATTTGCGACGGTGAGATCGGTCAGTGCCTTGTCCTTGCCTTTGGCCCGTGCCTTTCCCTTTCCTTTGGCTTGTGCGGCCTCAGACGAGGGACTGTCTTCGTCGCCGAACACAGTGTGGAAGGACTCGCCGACGGACGAGTTGAGGTTGATAGAATCAAGCCCCGTCGGCGTATATCCTCCGTATGCATCGTCGTCCGCCATTTCAACGGGACACCACGACGACGATCATGGATTATTTGGATCCATTTGAGAGATAATTATGTGAAATAGATGTGAAAAAATGATGGAATTGTAGGAGAAAAATGGAGAGTTGAGGTGTGAATGTGGTGTGATGAAATGTGATATTTATAGGTAAAAATGTGGTGTAAAAAAAATTGAAATCGGCAAAAAATAACCGTTTTCTACCGTTTAAAAGTTCATAATCGTTGCTAGAATTTTTATTTTATTTTTTTATGTATGACGTCGACTCAAGACGGGCTCAAGACAGTGGTTGCTGCAGCAGCGTGTCTCGTCGCCGGAGCTGTCTCGAGACAGCTCACGAGACAACCGCTGCTGCTAGTCTAACGATACTATGCATTTGATCGAAAAACTAAAATGCTCTACTTCTAGGATAACAAGAATATTATTTTTCTAAATATGATGATTTGATGTAGTATAAAGTGGGAGTAGCGTATACTCATATTTCATTATGGAATTGGTACAAGTGTCAGAAAACTATAGCCTTGCAGTCAGATTTAGGTGGTTGTGGAGTGATGAACATTTTCGTGAGAAAGTTTTGTTTAGGTGTTTTTGGGAATAATAGAATATCACTCGCCTTAGGCTTTAAAATAAACAAATAAATGGGGGACACTGTGTTCTAACTAATTTGTAGAATTTTTTGGGTCATCGACTTTCTTCATATTTGTCGTTGCCAACGTGTCTGCACCTCATTTTATGCTGTCTGGTTATTTCCTTGAATAAAAATATCCTTGTACGTTCCTCACAAAAAGAAAGTAGTAAATTAAATAAAAATATTGTAACTGCACATTTCTTAAGAAATAAGCAAAGATTGCTAACTCCAAATTGGTCGGCCTGCTTTCCATTAAATTATTTCTTACCATTCATTATCTTGATAGTATTTATTATAAAATTTTAATTATTATAATTTAATAAAGAGAATATCATGTGATATAACTATAATAAACATTAAAGTATAAATTTTGGCCCACTCTTCTTTTTATAAATATAAATGGGGGAATTTTTTTTTTTCACACTGTGGAATGTGCAAAATGAAAAATACTCACCTACTTTAAAAACAATGAAAAATACTCATCGTCCCACTAAACTGAAAAGTTATCATATTTTTAGTCAAATCATGTTGACTCTCTCTCTCTCTTTACCTTTGTCGGCTAACACTCATTCTGTACATTGACCAGCTTTTCTGCCATTTCCTGCTCGTTTATAATGAAATCCCGCTCGACAGGTGTACAAATATAAATTTTCATGCTTCCTTCCTATGTGTGTTTCTTTTTTAATGAGACATTTCAAAAAAGAGGGGAGAATATTTAGGAATCTACAATTAACTTTTTTACCCTCAAATAATTACTAACAGCCCGCATCGCGGGCTCGAGCAGGCGGCTCGAAGGGGGCTCGAGACGGTGCGGCATCAAGGCTCCCACGTTGCAAGCCCGCCTGGCTCGAGACCGACTCGAACGCACGAGATCGGCTCGAAGCCAGCGCGTGGCTTGCACGCACGCGTAATCCGAAAAAAATAAATAAATAAAGGGCGCGTGTTTTACACGCTCCCAAAGGAAAAAAAAATTAAAAATCGAACGTTATGGCTTTCAACGGCTAAATGCCGATTTAATTATTATTTTTTTTTATTCTTTTCCTCCACTATAAATTCAACCTCATTCCTCATTCATCTCACAAACAAAAATACAACTTCTTTCTCTCTCAAATTCAACTCCTAAAAAATGTCTTCATCGAAATTTTCATCTTCGTCGGTCGAATATGTCGAGACCGGCACCGACGACGAGGTACTGGAGATGATGGCGGACGTGGATCGACACATCCGTGCACACTTAGCGGCGCAAAAAAAGAAGAAGAAGAGGGTGGGGTCGTTCATCGACCGGGACTGTGAGGCGGCGTATGCGCTCCTACACGCCGATTACTTCGCTGACAACCCCACATACAGCGAGCACTTTTTCAGACGCCATTTCCGGATGCATACGCATGTGTTCTTGCGCATCTGCAAGACGTTGGAGTAGAACGTCCACTTTTTCACGCATCGACAAGATGCACTTGGCCGATGGGGGCTGATGTCGGTGCAAAAATGCACGATGACGGTGCGATAACTGGCCACCTATGGTGTTGCCGATGTGTTCGACGAGTACCTAAAGATCGAAGATAGCACGGGTCGGCAATGCCTCAAAAATTTTTGCTGAGCAATGATCGACCTCTTCAGCGAGCGATACCTGAGGAAGCCAAACGCTGCCGACACCACATGTCTGCTCCAAATGCACGAGGCACGGCATGGGTTTCCAGGGATGCTCGGGAGCCTGGATTGCATGCACTAGGCGTGGAGGAACTGCCCAAAAGGGTGGGCGGGTGCGTACACGTGCGGCGATCAAGGCGTACCCACCTTAATCTTGGAGGCGGTGGGTTCGTGTGATCTGTGGATCTGGCATGCCTTTTTTAGGTGCACCGGCTCCAACAACGACATCAATGTCCTCAATCAGTCGCCCTTGTTCACCGACGTACTTGAGGATAGAACTCCGCCGTGCAACTTCACCGTCATGGAAAACCGATACGACAAGAGATATTACTTGATCGACGGGATCTACCCTGCTTGGCCAACACTGATCAAAGCGCCGAAAGTTGAAACTGACCCAAAGACGGCGAGGTTCAACAAGATACATGAGTTGGACAGAAAGGACATAGAGCGGGCCTTTGGAGTTCTCCAAGCCCGATGGGGAATAATCCGGGCTCCGGGTCGGTGCTGGTACACGAGGCATCTCCGAGATATCATGTTCGCGTGCATTATTTTGCACAACATGATCATCGAAGACGAGCGGAAGGATGTGGAGAATTGGAGAGACGACTCCGATTCTCCGTCCACTAGCAGGATATCCCGGAGGGCCACACCGATCGCGTTTCAGGAATATCTCGCTCGGGAAGCGGACCTCAGAGATCAACGAAAGCATAATCGGCTTACCAATGATCTCACCGAGCACCTTTGGCGCAAATTTGGAGCTCTACCGGAGTAGTATTTTTATTTATGCGGATGTAATATTTTATTTTATTTTAATTAATGTATTTTTTTTATTTCAATTAATGTAATGTTTTATTTTATTTGAATTAATGTAATGTAAAATGTTATTTTTATTAATGGAATTTTATGAATTAATTTAATGGAAATGAGGAATTGTTTAATATTAAAGATAGAGACACCTTGGAGATAGCTATGTTGCAGAGGTAGGGGTCTGTAAGGGGTCTCTAGTGAATTTTTGGTGCTAAAGACAGTGGTCTCCAAGAGTTGCAGATAACCTAAGTAGGTTAGTAAAGAATTTAATGGGATTGTAATTGTGAATTAGTTTAGCGCTTGTAACTTTGAACTTCTTTCAAATGACTGATGTCTATGATGCAAATATTCTCTGAAAATAAATCAAATTGCAGTGTAAATACAACTATGGTACGGGAGCGGGAGTGATTTGTGTCGGTTCGCACGGGATTCGCTAAGTGGCGAATATTCAAGTAAAATAAATAAAATTATTAGAGTTTGTGAATCCGGTGCATGAGGGACACAAATTTGGTGCATGTGGGGTGCATATATGCTTTATTTTTTTTTTTATTTTTTTAATTTTTTTTTGCGTTTCCTTTAGAACGCTTAATAAGATTATTTAGTAAAGAATGATTAAATTTCAGGTTGAGAATTTTGAATTACATACATTTAATTAATTTATTTTAATTGTAATAAAGTATAAATGAACAAAGATATCCCTTTTCGAATCGCAGCGTGTAACTTTTATAAAATTGTATCCCCCCATCCCTATATCGTATTGCCCCGAACCCAGGTACTATACAACATAGCTCATTGCATTCCAAAAGACAAATCAACAAATACTTACTGTATAGATATTGGGTAACATTATGAAAGGAAAGGAAAAAAAAAAGTTCCATCAACCTCCACGAAAACAAAAATTTATGGTGTTCTGTTCCCTTCTACTTTTTCTTTTTCATAATTTTTTTTCAATATCATGTATCTCACAATTGTGGGAGTAAACATCGCCTTATGGTGAGCCTGATAGTTATGATTTTAGAATTCGAAATTTCGAACACATATCCATTAACATAATTTTATTTCATAATTACAAATATGAATAATTTGATTTGAAAGTTTAACTTTTTCTATCTAAAGCCAGTCGAACGCACATTTTGAAGCTCACAAGTTTACATTACTGTTCATCACTAATTAATTCACTCGTGCATCAATATATTGGTGATTATTTCCAAAAGTAGGGCTTTTTTCCAATATTCTCCTAAGGCTATCGATAACGCGGTCTCGAGCCGCTGTCTCCAAGCCGGTTCGAGACCGCCATTGCTGGAGACAAGAGCATTGTATGGAGGCGTGGCTCGAGACCGGCTCGAGCAGTGCGTGCGCTACATGCGTAGGACCGAAAAAAAAATTGAATGGCGCGTATTGTGCACGCGCCTAACGGGCAAAATTCAAAAGCCATCAATGGCTTGAAACAGCTACTTGCCATTTTTTTTTCATTATTCCATTTTTTAGGCTATAAATACATGTATTCCTCTCCCACTTTTCACACCCTATTTCTTCATCTCTTCATCTACAACTTCTACAACTCTTTCATCTCTAAAAAAAAAAATGGATTTCAACAATCCCGGCAATCCCTTCTCATTGTCGTGGTATTTCGACATGTCCGACGACTCTTTTGCATACACGGGGGCGGGACATGATTCAATCAACCTCAACACTCCGGCCTTCCCCGAGTCCTACCCATCCTTCTCCCCCGACATCGACAGCCCAAATACAAACACCGATAGCACCAATAATCGCCTAATTATGCCGCTGCCGCCACCACAGCCCTCTGCCAAAGGAAAAAAGGGCAAGAGCAAGGGCAAAACCATCGCCATTTCCGCCACCGCTGCCGATGAAGATGATGACGAAGCCGGCAAGAGCTGCAAGCGTCACAACTCGGGTGAAGATCGAAGCTGCTCGGGCGCGATAATATGCCACCGACTGCAAAATTATCTCCAAGGATACGAGATACATGACGCCGTAGCAGCTCCACGTTCATATGCAGATGGTGGAGGAGGTAAAGAAACGCCGGGGATGGGCATAATTTTTTATTTTTAGTTTTTTGTAATTTTTAAGTTTTTATTAATTAGTATTTTTTTTATTGTGAAGGCATGTAATTGTCCAATTTTCAAATATTAATAGAAAATTCAAATTATTGTATTAAAATTAATAGTGTATTTTAATTTTTAATGAATGTTATTTTCTAATATGAAGTAATTTAATGGAAATGGGGAATTGTTTAATATTAAAGTTAAAGACAGCTTGCAGATAGTTGGGTTGCAGGGGTAGATGTCTCTAAGCTGTCTCTAGTGGAAAAGGAGGTGTTGGAGACACCTTGGAGACCACTAATGGTCTCCAAGGGTTGCAGATAGTCTAAGTAATCGAAAATCCACAATCTCTAATAAATGGTCATTTTTGACCAAAAAAAAACTGGGGTTTTCAAAGAATTTCGGGAAAAAACATTGTTTCTTGGTCCTTTGACAGATTTTGTTCGTGTTCCGTGTACCGCTCAAATCCTTACCTAAAAGATGGATGAATCCAGAATAAAAACATCCCTTGAATGTCGGGCGAGAAGAGGAGGCATTTTGAACAAACTTTTTACTAATCAGGCAAGCTCCAGATGTTCATTCATATTCATACAGAGACTCACTCGCTAAGACTCGTTCATTCTAAAAGGATAAAATAGTAATGGGAAAATATAAAAAAAAAGTCATAAATTTTCACCCCTTTTTCAATTTAGGCTTGACTTTTGAAATTTTGCAATTAAAGACATGATGTTTCAATTTTTTTGCAATTACAACTTAGCCCTTGATGTTCCCGATAATGATTCTTTTGGTGTATGGAGGGGTGATGGTCGCGGTAACAAGTAACTGGTGTATAGGGGTGGGGAGGAATACACTAGTAGCAATTTTTATTTTGCTTAATGTCTTTTTATTGAGGTATACTGCTCAGGTCAGTTTACTTACAACTAGAAGAGACAGTTGGAGTAGCTCTACAACTGAGTTGCCCAGTTGGAGCCAATCACACAGTTGGTAGCTCAGCTGACTCCTATGCCTGAAGATCAGCTGCTTGCACCAACTGAGGTTTTAAACAATTATGCAATGCGGAAGATGGTGAGAGATAATCTCATTACATAAACTGAAACTTTAGTGAAAGGGGAGGGTTAAACTCCCAAGTTAGTGCAGAGCATATGTAATGTTAGCAGGTTAGGTACAGAAATTAAAATATTGAATGAAAGATATAGAAAGTAAAGCACACAGTATTTTAACGTGGTTTGGAGATCGACCTCCTACGTCCACGACTTCCTTTTCGGGGAAGCAATCCACTAGGTAAGCTTATGCGTGCTTCACCAAACACCAACTTGGATTACGAACTGGACTGCAGCTCCTCTATCGTCACAACTTCTCTTCACACCAACTGTACGCCTTCAGTTGCGTGGTTCAGTTGTGAGTCAACTGAGTTGCTGCCCAACTAAGTTCGTGCTTCAGTTGGGGTTGATGTCCCAACTGACCTTGAGTCTCAACTGAGTGTGATCCCTCAGCTGAGTCTGGACCTCAACTGAGTTTGAGCTTCAGCTGAGTTCTCTACGAACTTCCTTCTCTAGTCCGGCTGACTTCTTCTGCTTGGCTCTTGTAAAGATAAAATCCATACGCTGAAACAGTGACCTCTAGCTAAACACACTAAAGGCAATCATCTACTCGGTCAGGGTCAGTTGGGTTTTAGGTATCTTTCGAAACCTTTATAACTTTCCCAACAGGGAGAATACACTAGTAGCAATTTTTCTTGCTTTAAAATCTTTTCACTGAGTTAACTGCTCAGGTTAGTTGGCTCAACAACTGAGAAAGTCAGTTGGAGCTGCTCTACAAATGATTTGGTCAGTTGGAGCGGATCACACAGTTGGGTGCACAACTGACTTCTTTGACTGATGTGTAGTCAAACTGACGTTTTAAAAGTTTAGCGTATGTGGAAGATGGTGGAATTAAAAGCTTGTTACATAAACTAAAACCTTTGTGAAAGAAGGGAAGGTCAAGTTCCCAAAGTTAATGCAGTTGTGTGCAAGTGCAGTTTGTATGCAGTTTGTATGTTGGGTCAGTTGGTTAGGTAACTGAATATAAAATACTGAATGTAAATATAGAATGTAAAGGACACAATATTTTAACGTGGTTCAGAGATTGACCTTTGATGTCCACGACTTCCTTTTCGGGGAAGTAATCCACTAAATAAGCTTAGGCGTGCTTACCAAACGTTCCACTTGTGCAGCATAGTCTTGGGAGTGAATGCCTAGGTCCGATCGGGACTCCTGATACACATGTTACTATCGACCTGTCCTTGTGACGTGGGGTTACAGATCTTCATTCCGTAGTACTCAAAGAGGTTGAAGGAGGGGTACCCTCCTCGATAGTACGTCTGAAAGAAAAACATGATATGCAATTGGAAGAACACCTCAGGGATTCCGCATTAGCTGGTTGAAACCACGAACCGCCCACATCATCAGTCGTCCTTTGAAGTATCTGCATCTCATGTAGCCACGAATATAGGGTTCTTACTGAACCGATTGTTGCACTAATTCAGAGCTAGCGAGAGAAGATGACCGATTAGCAAAGTGGGAAAACATATTCTCGATCTGGTAGGATTTTCTGAAGAGGAATATAAACCCTGGCAAGAGAGAAAACCACATAGCAAAATTTTCATGAGAAAAGGAAGAAAATCTTGGAGTTGTTGAGATACGAAATCTGGATTGATATGCAAAATGAATTGCAAGGCCCCCTATTTATAGGAGGAATGAGATCCTAATCAACGGATCACATCAAATCGTGCAGATTCTTCGAGATAAACGGCAGACTTCAACGCACTGTTTCAGAAAAAGCTACTCCTAGGAATGACGGTGATGGAACATGTCAAGGGGTGGTGAGGAACACTCGCGCGTGATGAGAGTAGGTAACACTATGTCGGCCTAATAGCGATCTAAAAGCATGGTCTACAGATTTAGACTAGCTTTTCAATGAATGTGACCAGTTGGCTAATTTAATGTGAATAACTTGTAAACACATGTTTGAATTAATTTCAAAACACCCGCCTTAGCATAAAGGCACAAGTTAACATAGAGTACCGCTCAGTTGGCGTGGATCTCGACTGTCTTCTTTACTCAACTTACACTCGACTGACTCAAGTCATCAGTTCAGTCAAGGTTTGACTCCATTGATTAGCTAGACTGAATGGGGTTGAGAACTAGTTCAGTTCCCCCTCAAGTTGAGATTTCCCCTCAATTTGTGATCTCCATCTTCATGGCTTTATCTTTAGCTGGGTTGAGCAATCCAAGGAGTTGACACATCATCTTGAATCGAGCTTCCACCAAAGGCATTGTGAAAATATCAGCTCTCTGAATGTCAGTGTGAATTTTCTCAACAATGATATCCTTCTTTTCGACATGATCATGGATGAAATGATGTCAGATGTTGATGTGCTTAGTTCTAAAATGGTGAACTGGATTCACCGTGATTGCTATAGCAATAGAGCTGTCACAGAAGATGGGTACTTGGCCCCTCTCCACTTCATAATCTCTCACTTGTTGCTTTAGCTAGAGAACTTGCATGCAGTAGCTTCTAGCTACCATGTACTCCGATTTAGTTGTGGAGATGGCGACACACACTTATTTCTTCGAAGACCAGGAAACTAATTTACTTCCCATGAACTGACAGTATCATGTGGTTGATTTCCTATCAACCCTGTCTCCAGCTAGGTCTGCATCTGAGTAGCCGGTCAGTTCGGTGTTATCATCAGTTGGGTACTACAGTCCCATATGAACTATTCCTTTGAGGTACTTGATGATATTCATGGTTGTGTGCAAGTGAGCTTCCCTAGGCTTAACTTGAAATCTTGCACAGACTCCAACTGCGTAGGAGATGTCTAGTCGACTAGCAGTTAGATACAACAGCGAGCCGATATTCCCTCTATACATCTTCAAATCGATGAGCTTTCCTTCCTGGTCTGGGTCGATCTTCCAGTTGGTGTTCATTGAGATCTTTGTTATTCGGCTTGAGTTCAGTCCTAACTTGGAGATTAGCTCCTTTGTGTACTTGGGCTGATTGATGAAGATTCCTTCCGGTGACTATTTCACCTGCTGCCCAAGGAAATAATTCATCTCTCCCATCATAAACATCTCGAACTTTTCCTTCATGAGTTGGAAGAATTTCTTGCACAGAACTTTGGATTTGGATCCAAAGATGATGTCATCGACATATATTTGCACCACCAGGATATCCTTTCTAACTTTGATGGTGAAGAGAGTTTTATCGGCTGAGCCTCGGATGAATCCTCACTCCAGTAAAAAGCCGCACAGAGTTTCATACTATGCGTGAAAAGCATGTTTCAGTCCGTATATAGCTTTCTTCAGTTTGTAGACTCTACAGTCACCAGTTTCGAAATCGGGAGGTTGTGCAACATAAACATCTTCTTTAATGTCGCCATTGAGAAACGCACACTTCACATCCATTTGATACACCTTGAACTTGTGGAAAATGACATAGGCTAAGAAAATACAAATTGCTTCCAGATGAGCAACTGGGGCGAAGGAGTCTTCAATATCTATTCCTTCCTGCTGGCAGTAACCTTGAGCTACCAGTCTAGACTTGTTTCTCACTACACATCCAATGGCGTCTCGCTTATTCTTGAATATCCATTTCATCCTAATCACCTTGACTCCTTCAGGTCTCTCAACAAGTTCCTAAACACTATTTCTGAATGAACTCATTTAACTCTTCTTGCATGGCTTGAGTCCAGTGGATGTATCTTAAAGCTCCCAAGATATTTTTGGGTTCTGGCACGTGTACTACGAAACATGCAATCATGCTTACATCTCCTGCTTGTTCTAGCTTTCCTAGTATCTTGTGCTCGTCAGCATATTGTACTTCTAATGTTGGTTCATCATCAACTGAGGTTCCTGATTGGAGTTGGCTAAGTCGGAACATAAGATGTGGGATCTACAACTTGAGCTGATCTTCTGGTTCGAACACTGGCTTCTAAATTTCCTATCATGGAATATTTGACGTGGATTTCATACCACCGTTTATGCTTCTGTGCTCGCTTAGCAGATTCGAGCATTGTGATGGAATAATCTGGTCTTGGAAATATTGGAGGTGCCGAGCTTGGTATTTTGACTTCTAGTGCAGTTTGATCCTCAGTTGGAGATGAAGGATGAACTGGAAAGTTGGCTGGTCTTGGACTGGAAGGTCCTGGAGTGGGAGGGTGGACTGGGAGACTGGTCAGTTGCTGATGCTGGTTGTACGTCAGCTGGAGGTGGCACTTGGTCTGTTGACTCTGAAGTTCCCCCTTGATCTGTGATGGGATCTTCATTCTCATCGTCAGAACAATATACTTCTTCGTCCTCTGTTGACCAGATAAGCGGCTTTGCAAGATTCTTCAGTCGTTGGGCTTGAGATCTGGTCTCAACTGGCTGTGCTGGTGCGCTTCCTTCAACTACCTGCAGTTTAGCCTGTTCCCTGCATTCAAAAGTAGATTCATCAAACATAACATCAGGTATTACCTCCGCAATTCTGGCGCTGGTGTTGAAAACTCTATAAGCTTTAATCTTTGCCGCATATCCTAAGAATATGCCTTTGATAGCTTTTGGCTCGAAGGTTTTCAACTGAGCTTTACCATTATTATGGATATAACACTTAGAACCGAATACACGAAAATAGGAAATATTAGGCTTCCTGTTTCTCCATAGTTCGTATGGAGTTCTTCCTTGTCTCTTTGCAAGGAGGGATGACAAAGTTGTCATTTGCACTTCGCGCAAATAAATTTATAATCTCCTATGCCCATAGTAGGCAATACCCAGCGGTAAGCAGGGCCGTACCCAAGGAAATTGGTGTAGTCTCTCTTCTACGTAACTGGTGTCACAAAATGGTTGTGGTATGTACTCACTTGTCTTGTTCAACAAGCACTGAAAATTGTAACTAAAACTGAAAGTATATTTGATCAATAATAAAAGAGACTTGGGCTGGATTTCGAATAAATAAACATTAATACTTTTACTCGATCATGGACACAATGATATACAACCACATACCTTTACTATTTAGTTTAAAGAGTAAATTAATTCATGCCCTATGGTCACGAAGTCATGGCTAAGAATTCTTTACCCTTATATTTATCCCTTTAAATTCGAGTATGCCCGAGACGCTCTAGACAAAACTCCTCTCTCGATCAACATACCCACGAAGAACCTTCAGCAGATTTATTACCCAAGAGGCATTAGTTTCTTTTAGATCCAAATCAGCCAAGAGGTGCCCAAGACACCGACTACTCTCCAATAATTAAAACTATTCGAGCACAAGAGACACTCTTGTGTTGACCTCGACTTTATTGGTGATCTAGACTCCTTAACTTATTGGTGATCAAGCAATTAGTTATCTTGCTCAAATCTAATATTGAGCCCTAAGTATTTCGGAAATAAAAACACACGATTTAATTAAAACTCTTAGGCCTCATGAGTAGTTAAAATACCAATATTCATATTTTCTTGTCCAATCCATGTTTAAGAAATTAGCTAGACATAATATTAAACGAAAATAAATCAATAGTAATAAAAATAAACATGATCAAAATTGAAATAAAAACTATATTACCCAACAACAAAGTAAAACGTGTCTAGGCCAGAACGCCAACATCAAACTAAAGCAATAAACTAATAAACAGAATTTAAGCTTTGCCTGTAGGACTTGTTATTTCTCCTCTCTAAACTCTCAGAAATTAAACAATGTAAATTAGGGTTGATCCAAGATGATTTGCAGAATACATGCAGCCATATATATAGGCATCAAAGAGAGGTAGAAGCGGTTGCCTTCATGGGCTGAACTCCTTTCTTCTTTGGCCTTGTTTCCTTCTTTGGCTTAGCATCGAATTTCCTTCCTTATTGAATCCGACTTTGACCAGTCTCTCCATGATAAGGATGGAAGGAACTTCCTTATCCTCTTCCTTGCCCGCTACTACATCCTTCTGCTTTGGTCATAACTGCATCAGTCTTGCCCTCAACGCGCACAAATCTGGGTACTCTGTTGCTTTGGCCATAAATTATAGCGAGGTACTCCTTCATCTGTAGCTTTTCTCAAGATACATCTCTTCATTCCCTGTTACAGACTTCAGCCCTATGCCCATATTGCATCGTATCGTTGCCCAATGCCAAAAAAGCAGTTTTCCACGAGATTATGCCCACAATCGCACCTGTTCTGCCCTGCACCCACTTCCTCCTACTTGTGTCTTTCCAGACACATAAAGACTCGAAAAAGACACAAAAGACACAACAAAAAGACACGAAAAATGAACACAAATATAGGTTCATCACACCCATACACTTTAGTCATGCTTGTCCTCAAGTGTGTAGTTACGACTTGCCCAAGACTCAAAACACGGAAAAGACAAAATAGAAAACACAGACTTAACACAAGTTCAACACATTATGGTCATTGGTCAAAGCAAGCAATCATAAATACAGATCAAATAATGCCGTCAAATAGGTCAGTATAGAATCAATGAGCATATAGGATATTCCTCACAACACTCTTCTCTCAAGTGTATTGGGCTAAATGTTTATGCTCGTGACCAATATTAACTTGACTTTCCATAGGCTTGCCTGCTTCTACATTCTCATGATCTAACACTTATCAATCGGACTTTTATTAGGTTATAATGGAAATTAAGGCATAAGGTAGGAAATATTTAGGAACTGGCTATGGTCAATATGAACTCAGCTCTGGACAAAGTCTGTTCCAGATTCTTCATTTCCTTTCCAATAGCTTCGGGCCTTAGTACACACTTATTTTTCTAAAACTTTTTATTTTATTTTTCTTTTTCTCTTTTCTTTTTTTTTTCCATCTTTTTTTCTTTTTTTTCTATTTTCTTTTTTTTTTCCTTTTTCTTTTTTCTTTTTTCTCTTTTTTCTTTTTATTTTTCAACAACACCTCAACTAGGTGTCTAGCCCAAGATAGTGTACCCTTTTCCCTCCTTTCATCCCTCATTTTCTCTTAACCTGAGTTCTCATGACCGGGACGACTAAAATTTCACGTTTATTTTAAGTGAATGGAAAGAATTATTTTCAAACCTGAGGGGGCTAGTCAAAGGATAAACATAAGGTAGGTCTTTTTAGGCTCTGGGCTAAATAAACAAAAAAATTATATGCCTAAATCATCTATGTGTGTTGATCAAGCTGATTAAGCTTTAAAGAGAATGCAGGCAAGTTCTAGATCATCAAGTCTCATGGTCATAATTCTCACATAAGAAAAGAAATAATATTTCATATGATACGTACAGCAATTAAAAGCTCAAATCCTCACTAGATAGCTCATAGATTCATTCCGCCCTACCTATCTACATACGACATACTCAATCATAGCATAAATTCATACTTGACCTTGACCTAAACCCTAAACATGCTGATCAACAGACTCAATTAAATAAAACACTTTAACATAATAATGACCCCACCCACACACTTTGCTTTCGGCAAAGTGGGTAAGGAGATGGTCAAGACACTAACACAAAATAGACTCAAACAAATTACAATGACCCCACCCACACACTTTTCTTTGGGCAAAGTGGGTGGAGTTATGACCAACAAACACACAAACTTGAGAAGGAAATTCGAATGCCTTCACCACACAATTTACATAGCAAATTGTCGGTGAAGGCAATACCCTAACCTCCTCGACCAATAGACTCACAAAATTTAAAAACAACACAAATTTTAACAACAATTGAAAACCTAAACTAAACTCAAACATGGGAGGAAACAAATTAAGAGGAAGATTCAGGTGTGTATCTGAAATTCTGGTTGGAAAAATAGGCGCGTTGTCCATCGAGTAACTCCTTCAACATCTTTTCCATACGCTCCATCATGGGTATATCCTTCTCAACTTCGGGCTCAGCAGCAACAACTTTTCCTTTGGCAGTGGTAGGCTTCACCTTCTTGGCAGCTTTGATCTCAATCGCAGGTAGTCAATGAATACTACCTTGCCCAAGGGGTCCTCTCTGATGTCCTACATCTGCTTCAAGGCCTCGAAGTCTAGGTGCACTTCCTTTATCGGTCTGAGGTGAGAGATCTTCTCCATTAAGTTCATCTCCTGGGCATAGACTGTGATCCAATGCCCACAGGAGTAGTGCTACCTAGGCTTTGTAATGACTGCCTTGATGTGCTCCGCCAAGAATGACCTAAAGTTAAGTCTGACCTTGTTCTTCATTGCCTAGAGAATGTAGAGCTCCTTGTTGGCCACAGCGTTGCCACTATCCAACTTGCCATAAAGATTGTAGGCAAGTATGCGATGACAGATCCTGAAGGCATGACTCTTAAGCTGATGCCCTTTGTTCACTTGCGACTTGTATGAATCTTCATTCCCTATCTCCATCCACGCTGCCTTCCAATTATCCTGCTCATAACTTGGAACCCCACGCTCCGTATTCTTATACTCCGGCTTCTGAGTATCCTTCACACCTATCATGCCCAACAACTGATTCATCTCATTGATAGACTGCTCATACTCATTGCCCAACAACTTGAACTGGATGGCCATAGGCCCACTCTCTAGATGGATTATCACCTTGACACCTTTGTACATCTCCCGAACCAATTCCTCATAGACCACCACAGGCCACTCCAAAAACCTACCCCCATCCTATACCCTCAAACAGCTCCTTGACCTTATCCCAAACCCCAAATATTTGTACAGAGCCACATCTTACACCCTTGGGTTTGCCATCCCCCTTGTGATGCTAGGGTTTGTTGGTTAGATTAGCTTCTTCTTCCTTGATGTGCCCACGCCGGCCTACTTCTTGCCTTTAAACATACTGATCGGGGACACATCAAGTACCGTTATGGCCCCTTCTCCTTCTTCGTTGACTACGGACGGGGATTTGGCGGTGGACTCGGTAGGGGCGGACTTGTCCGTAGATTTCCCTTGCCAAGTTGAACTGGCGTCGGAGGTTACCGTTCCGGCCTTCTTTGATGGGGTGGCAGCGGCGACTTCCTCCTTCCTCGCCGCTCTCTACTTCCTCGTTAGTTACTCAATAGGTTGTTTTCTTCTCTCCTTCTTTTTTGTCCTCATCTCCTTTCTCCTATTCCTCCTCCGCCACAACACTCAAACCGCCCCCCTCTGACTCATTCTGCCCAGATTCTTCAGCCCCTCTCGCTCAAGGAGAGAAGGATTCTCCCCCTCGCTCAGCATCAACTCGACATCCACTGGTGGTGGACTGTTGACGGGTATGGAGGACTTTGATGGGGTTGCTGGTACTTGCTCCATAGGCATTCATTTTTTAGTGGTTGGCTTCGGCGGCGACTGCTCAAGGTTGATGTGGGTGCCGAAGGGAATTTTGCTTAGTTTGTTTTTGTTTCTGGTGGTTACCATATTGAAGAATAGGGGTTTTAATGGTGAAAGAAAGAAAAGAGAGACAGAAGAAGGGAAGTTGCAGAGGTGCAGTTGAAAATAGAGGGAGAGTGAGGGGAAAACGTGGGTAATGGGTGTAATGAGGGTGCGGCTTTTTAGGTTATGACAATAACTAACACTCTATTTGACAGCTCCATCCGGTCTGTTGTCCAGCGCCCCACATCATGCCCAGTACCACTCGTATAACTCTCTTGTTTTTGCAGCAACTCCTTCTCTATCGCCCATGGTGTCCTACACTATGCTCAACAAACAAACATGCTAAGAAAATACTCTATCCTACGGTCAACACTAATCTACTATACTTAATTTAAAATACTTAAACTAAATAAATATTTTGTATTTTTCTATTTTTCTATTTTTTTTTTATATATTTTCTTAATAAAATTAAAAATAAAAAAATGAAAAAGAAAAGAAATCTTACCAGGTTGCTTCCTGGTCCGCACCCCATTTAATCATCTTGGACATGACGTTAAGCATTCTCGTCACTACTCGTCCTCGTCAGGGAATCCAGATGACTCCCCAACATCATGCTTCTCCTGCCTATGATAGGCCTTAATCCTCTGCCCATTTACCTTGAAAATTTTCCCGCTTTTGGAATCCTTGATCTCGACTTCTCCATTTGGGTATTGGGCTTGAACTTCATATGGGCCTACTCACTTAGTAGAAAGCTTTCCCAATTTAAGTCAGAACCTTGTCTGGTACAACAACACCTGTTGCCCAAAGTCAAACTCCTTCTCTTTGATCAATAGATCATGGGTTTTCTTCATACGCTCCTTGTACAACCTAGAATTGGCATAGGCCTGAAGCCTTATCTCCTCCAACTCTTAAATCTCTAGATTCCTTGCCTCACCCGCTTCATTCCAATCAAAATTCAACTGAGCTATTGCCCAACGGGGTCTTGTATGCAGTCTGATGTGCCCATAACGCATCATGAAGCCGCATGCTCTAATCCTTCCTCGTGGTGCCCACAGACTTCCTCAAGATGGTCTTGATTATGCGGTTGGACAACTTAGTTTGCCCATTAGCTTGAGGATGGTAAGCAGTAGATAGACGGGGTGAACTCCATACTTCTTGAACAAGGCAGTAATTGTAGCATTGCAAAGGTGCGAGCCTTGGTCACTAATAATAGCTTGAGGGACACCAAACCTATTAAAAATTTAAGTTCTTAGAAACTTACAACCACCTTCTAATCACTAGTTTGTGATGCTCGAGCTTTCACCCATTTAGACATATAGTCCACTGCAAAAAGAATATACTGATTTCCACGAGAGCTGGACTCTATGCCCCATATATCAAATAACTCGACTGGGAGGATTGGCATCATGGGAATTTCATTACTCCTTGTTATATTTCCTTCTTTTGACATCGATCACAGTTCCTCACCCATTCATAGCTATCTTGAACAGCATTGGCCAATAGAAACCACACTAAAAAATCTTCCAAGTTGTACGCTGGTGCCCAAAGTGACCTCCATATTCCTTATTATGACAGTGCTCCAATATGCTCTTCTGCTCATGGTCTTCGACACACCTTCTTATGATCTTATCAGAACACTCTCTCCATAAGTAAGGTTCATCCCACACATAGTATCAACTTTCCGCCTTGAGCTTATTCCTTTGATATCTTCTATACTCCGACTGTTTTTCCCCAGTCACCAAATAATTCACCAAATCAGCATACCATGGTTCGTCCTGGGCATAACTCAAATGCTCATCGGGAAACATCTCCTTGATCGGGTTTCCATCCTCTTCCTGGAGTATTTTGCTCAAGTGGTCAGCAACTTGGTCTTGGCA
Organism: Schizonepeta tenuifolia; assembly: GCA_029490685.1. Lineage (NCBI taxonomy): Eukaryota > Viridiplantae > Streptophyta > Magnoliopsida > Lamiales > Lamiaceae > Schizonepeta > Schizonepeta tenuifolia. Next base: position 17,082,805 of record CM055956.1, on the reverse strand, counting down.
CCACTTTTATCCTTAATTTGGGGTTGTGATAAAGTTGTTCTTCAAAATGTGGAATGCCTTCTTGCACTCCTCATCAAACTCCCAAGGTACATCATTTTGTAGTAACTTGGTCATGGACTGAGCTATCTTGGCAAAGTCCTTCACAAATCTTCAATAAAATCCAGCATGCTCAAGAAACCCTTTAAGTTGCTTAACATTGGTGGGATAAGGTAGCTTCCCTATGATATCAATTTTGGCCTTATCCACATCAATACCTTTTTTTGAAATAACATGCCCAAGGATTATCCCTTCCTTGACCATGAAGTGACACTTTTCGTAGTTCTACACAAGTCTCTTCCAACATATCTCCTCATAACTCTCCCAAGATTCTTAAGAGATGAGTCAAAATCTTTCCCATAGACAGTAAAATCGTCCATGAAGACTTCAATGCATTCCTCAAGAAGGTCAGAAAAAATGTGCATCATACATCGCTAGAACGTGCCCGGGGCGTTGCATAATCCAAACGACATCCTTCTATAGGTAAAGGTGCCAAACGGGCATGTAAAAGTCATCTTGCCTTGGTCCTCCTCAGCTACCCATATTTGCATATACCTAGAATACCCATCTAGGAAACAATAATATTGGTTACCTGCTAACCTTTCAAGCATCTCATCGATATAGGGTAATGGAAAGTGATCCTTCCTTGTCTTTTGGTTGAGCTTGCGGTAGTCAATAAACACCCTCCATCCAGTCTGAAGTCTCATGGCCACCATCTCCTTTTTATCATTCTCCTCTACCTGAATTCCTAACTTCTTGGGCACAACATACTCTGGACTTACCCATCAACTGTCCAAAATTGGATAGATTATGCCGAAATCCAGTAGCTTCAGAATCTCTTTTATGACTGCTTCTTTCATGGCAGGGTTCAATCTTCTTTGTGGGTCTCTGACCGGGACTGCATCTTTCTCGAGCAAGATGTGATGCATGCAATCCATTGAGCTTATGCCCTTGATGTCAGCCAAAGTCCACCTAATAGCTTCCTTGTATCTGCCCAGAAGTTCACATACTTTCTCCTCCTCCTCGCTCGTTAGTGCTGAATTGATAATTATGGGCAAGGTCTCATTCTCTCCGAGGTAAGTGTACTTCAGATGCTCAGGCAAGGTCTTCAACTCAAGTTTATGTGCCCGTTGGAGTGAGGGCACTAATCTATCTTTAGGCTTCAATTCTAGAATGTTGAGTTGCTCAAAACCAGGATGCACATTGCCTTCGTTCCTCACATAACTTAATTCTTCCACTTCAACCTGGCCATAATCTTCACTATCTTGACAAAGATCTTCTTCAATCTGCTTCCCAAGAGCCTCATTCCCCCAACATTTCACAATTACCTCATCAAACCAATCTTGTGGAAAGTCTTCATCAACCTCATCGTGGTTATCATTCTCTTGAAATTCTCCTTCTTCATCTTTTTTCTCAATGTCATTCAGAGTATTGACCCCATCTATCTCCTCTTCGAGCAAGCATAGACTATTTACCATTTTTATCTCTTCATACTTGTTTTGCCTATAAGCATCAAATTCCACCACTTCGCCCCCTACTTCGACAGTTTGCTTCCAAGACTCATAATCTATCTTAGTTCTTGCTATTTTCAAGAATGGTCTCATGAGCAAAATCACGGGGTACTTGGTCATCTGCCTTCCCATATCTAGCACATAGAAATCAGCAAGAAATATAAGATCTCCCACCTTGACCAAGACATCTTCCAAAATTCCATCAGGGTAAACCGTTGAGAGATTCGCTAATTGAATGACAACTCGAGTTGGGGCCAGTGGTCCAAACCTCATCTCATCGAACATGGCTTTGGGCATGATGTTGATCGATGCTCCAAGATCAAGCATTGCCCTCGGTATCAGGGTTGTGCCTATCGTGCATGGTATAAAAAACACCCTTGGATCTCTTTGCTTTATGGGCAAGTGTGCATTCATGATTGCTGAAACATTAGACATATGGAACTTGACATCATCAGGGTATTTTGTCTTCTTCGTACACATCTCCCTCAAGCACACTTGGGCATTGATCGTAATGCTACCAACAAGGGAAGATTTATCTCCACTTTTCGAAATATTTAAAGCATTTCATTCATCTCTTGCTGTTCTCTATCTCGGGCAAATCTCCTTGGATATGGTGGAGGTGGACCATTAGGCTTAGTACAGGTTCTCTTGGCCAATAGCATTTCTTCTCTTTCAGCTTTAAGGGACTCGAGCAATACCTCGTCTGTCCTTGGCCAAGATGGCCACCTTCTGCTTAGCTTCCAACTCATGGTATATCTCATCTAAATCTACTGAACCCATCTTGGTCTCCTCCATCTTCTCAGGTTTCTCTGTTGGTACCTTGGGCACCACCTCAAGCTATGCTTTTCTACTCCTTAAGGTCAGAACATTGACCTGCTCCTTGTTGATCTCCACTTCGGACGGAAGTCACCCACTCTTCTAATCTACAACCTTTGACAATGTTTGTGTGATGTGAGTCAATTGAGCTTGAAGGTTGTTAGACGTCCCCCTACTTTCCATCTGAAAATTTTCAAAATCCTTTCGAAAGCGATCAAGGGTGTCTTTCATAAATTCCCCCTGTTCTGGTCATGATGAAGGGGAACATATGGTTGTTGGTGTTGTTGGGCAGGTTGTTGCGGTTGCTGATGTGGAGGTGGCACCTAGTAATGGTTATTGCCATACCTCAAGTTCTCATTTTGGGGCGATATCCAAAACTGTTGTTTGGCCCAAAACCGAATCTCTGTTGCCCATGGGCTCCTTGCTGATTCTGCCCCATTACCTTGACTTCTTCTTCATCTATGAACCAATTAGGACAGTCTGAGGTGATGTGGATCGAAGCTTGACACAATTCACACGTCTTAATAGTCTTCCTTATGGTAATTTCTTTCACATCGACTTTCTTGCTCAAAGCCTCCATTTTATCATCCATTGTGGCCATAAACTCCTTCATGGTGTTGAGAAGAGCATCCTTGTTTCCACTATGATCGTGAAAAACACCTCTAGAGATATCATCTTCATTTCTCGATTGCTCGGCCATAGCAGCTATCTTCTTGAACACTTCCGCTGGTGATTGATCGATAATTCCTCCTCCACAAGCAGCTATCAACCACTTTCTCTCTGAAGCTCGCAATCCACGCATGAAATACTCAACAAGGTCGAATTTTTCAATTAGGTGTTGTGGGCAACGTGACAACATCTTCTTGAACCTTTCATAGTACTCATATAGTGACTCATTCGCTCCTATCTTGATTGAGGAAATTGCATTCCTCACGCTTTGGATGCGACCAATAGGAAAATACTTGTTGAGGAATGCATGTTGCATCTTCTTCCATGTGTCCATACTTTCCTCAGGCAAGGTGTAAACCCACTCACGTGCCCCATCAAGTAGTTAAAGGGGAATGTAAGCAGCCTTACAAAGTCCTTGAATCTTTCATGAGCGTTGGTAACCCTAACAGTGTTGCATGCCATCTTAAAATTCTGAAGGTGAGTTTGTAGATCCTCCCCTGGATGATTGTTGAACTTGGGCAAGATCTGGATCAATGAATGCTTAAGCTCCCAATTTTCGGTGATCTCGGGCAGCTTGATGCTTGAGGGCTTGATGCCCTTTTCACCACGGAACATGATTTCCCTTATGGTCTTTTCCGCCATCTTTTCTTCTGGTTTTGATTCTTCGCTCTCTTGGTCAGAGTAAGAATCATCTAGCTCAACACTTTCCTCGCCTGGCATGTTAAGATCTTCTTTAGATTCATTCACTCCGCTTGCCAGAGTCTCTTTCCTCTTCAGAGCTCGTAATGCCCTAGCCTCGCGCTCAAGATCCTCAACGTAGTTCAACTGTTCTTCTGTCGCTCTAGTCTTGGACATAAGCCGAACTCAAAACTTGAAGATTAACTATCTTGGAACCAATTCCCCAGCAATGGCGCCAATTTGATGAAGTTGTCGTTTGCACTTCGCGCAAATAAATTTGTAATCTCTTATGCCCACAGTAGGCAATAGCCAGCGGTAAGCAGGGTCGTACCCAAGGGAATTAGTGTAGTCTCTCTTCTACGTAACTGGTGTTACAAAAGGGTTGTGGTCTGTACTCACTTGTCTTGGTCAACAAGCACTAAAAATTGTAACTAAAACTGAAAGTAGATTTGATCAATAATAAAAGAGACTTCGACTGGACTTCGAATCAATGAACATTAATACTTTTACTCGATCATTGGCAGGATGATAGTCAACCACATACCTTTACTATTTAGTTTATAGAGTAAATTAGTTCATGCCCTATGGTCACGAAGTCACGGATAAGATTATTTTACCCTTATATCTATCCCTTTAAAGTCGAGTATGCCAAAGACACTCTAGAAAAAACTCCTCTCTTGATCAACACACCCGTTCAACTAAAAATAATCCTAAATTGCACGCAAATTAACGTGATCGTTATAGATTTATTAAGTTAAACCTAAATATCGTATCTCTCGAGGAAAGCTTAGCAGGGTGATTGTTGTATTGTGAAAGGAAAAAGAAAAGAAAATAAAAGCAGTAAAAATTAATTGGGTTTGTTGGTTTATTCTAAAAAATTTAAAGACATATTAAACTAGACAAAAAAATAAACCCTAATTCTAAGAACACAATAAATCATAGACATAATTTAAGAACAAAATAAGAAACTCACAATAATTAAAATTGAATCCGTGCTGGAAGTCTTTCACAAATCCGTACGAATAACTAATATATGAAAGTAATAATAAACTAAGAACAATCAAAAAGTGTTTTTGGTGCTGGAAACTAGAAAAATCGCGCAAAAGTGGAAGAGAGATGAAAAGGAATTAAATCAGTCATATTTATAGTAGGTTTCACGCTGCCTTACTGCCAAGCGATTGCTTAGGGGGTCAAGCGATGCTTGGCCCTGTCCTCTATTCGCCCATTCACTACATCAAGCGATCGCTTAGGGGGCCTAGCGATCGCTTGACCTTGCCTGCAATTGGCTTTTCTCCCTCAAACGATCACTTCCATTGCAACCGATCTCTTGCTTCATTCTTCTATCCTCGAGCGATCGTTTGAGTTGATCGCTTGCGAGCACTTCAACCCCTACTCGTTCTTCTCTCCATGATCTAAAACCTACAACTCAACATCAAAACAACCAATTCCCTCGCAAAACTTGGTCCAAGAGATTAATACATTTTCTATAACAAAACATAATCCTTTTGCCATAAAACCATCAAAAATGTACTACCTAGACTAGATAGATCACGACCAAATGAAGGTGAAACATCCCTCCACACACAAAACCTTGCTTGTCCTCAAGCACATCTTATTTCGAATCAAAATAAAAAAGTAATAAATTGAACTAAACGATTCATACTTCAATAAACTCTCAATCATAAGACAAATTCATCATTCATCGACCAAGTACAGTCATCACAAGACAAATGAGTTGCCCTCCACACAAGAACTCAATCAACTTAACATCTAACTGCAAGATCAAGGTGAGAAAACTTGAACAACAAAGAGTATCCCAAATTCATGTCATTTCTTAGATTATAAAGATAAAGTGAATTCCAGGAAATGTTCACTAAGTTTAATCATGGATATTCCGGCCTCCTAGCATGGTTTTCCATACCCATTTCTTATAGTATATTCAATCAGGTGCACACAAGGTGCTCTAATCAGGTTGATTCTGGCCTACAAATGGCCCCTGCAGTGAGTCTCATGGCAGAATTGCAAGACCTTGATTTGCTCATCATCCGGCACACACCTTCGGATCATATCATCCTTACTGATCTTGAATAGGTAAGGATCTTCCCAAAAGTACTGCCTACACACAGATAAAAACCGCTTCATTTCTTGGGAAATAAGGTCAGATCTCAACTCATCACAAACAAAAAAATTAACAATATCAACATACAAAGGTACAATCCCTGCACTCAAAGCTTGTTGAAATGGAAATGACTCAAGCAAGTTATCACAAATCATAGGAGAAGGTAGATTATAAAGACGAGATAAATGGTCAGCTACAGCATTCTCACTACCTTTCCTATCACAAATTTCCAAATCAAACTCTTGTAATAAAAGCACCCAAAGAATAAGTCTCGACTTTGCCTAAGATTTGGTCAACAAATAGCGTAATGCAGCATGATCACTATGGCTAATGACCTTAGACCCTATGATGTATGCACATAATTTATCTAGTGCAAACACAACATCAAACATTTCTTTTTCAGTAGTGGTATAATTCACTTGAGCAAGAGTCAGGGTTAGACTCGCATAATAGATCACACGAAGCATCTTATCGATACGTTGACCCAAAACAGCACCAACAATAGACTTAGAGGCATCACACATAATGTCAAAAGCAGACAATCAATCAGCATCAAATATAAATAGCACACCTTGCGCAAGTAGACGGCATAGAGGTTGCCTAATTTTTAAAAAATCCTTGATAAAATGCCGATAAAAACCGGCATGACCAAGAAAACTCCTAATAACCTTGACATCGCGAGATGGGGGCAATGTTTCGATCACATCCACCTTTTCTTTGTCGACCTCTACCTCTCTTAAAGACAATATGACTCAACACATTCCCACTTCGAACCATGAAATGACTCTTTTCCCAACTAAGAGTTAGGCCACTTTCAACACACCTCTCTAAGACACGTTCAATATTCCTAAGACAATCATCAAAGGAGGACCCAAATACAGAGAAGTCATCCATGAATATCTCAACAAAATCACTAATCATCTCAGAAAATATAGACATCATACATCTTTGCAACGTACCTGGTGCGTTGCAGAGTCCGAATGGCATGCTTTTGCATGCATAGGTGCCGATTGGATAGGTGAAAGCAGTCTTTGCTTGGTCCTTGGGTGCAATAGCATTCTGATAGTTACCGGATAACCCATCGAGGAAGCAGTAAAATTCTTGGCCAGCCAATCTGTCAAGCATCTGATTAATAAATGGCAATGGAAAATGACCCTTCTTGGTGGCCGCATTGAGTTTTCTTTAGTCGATGCACATCTGCCATCCAGGGATCGGTCTAGTGGGCACCAACTCATCCTTGTCATTCAAAACCACTGTGATGCCCCCTTTTTCGATACCACATGTACGGGGCTAAGCCATTCACTATCAGTAATGAGAAAAATGATCTCCTCTACTAATAATTTGTAAATCCCCTTTCTCACAACCTCCATCAGCACAAGGTTCAATCTTGATCCTTTGACCATCTCTCTTTGGGGTGGCTCCTATCTCAAGGTTGATCCGATGCATACAAGTGGCAGGGCTGATCCCCCTAATATCGGACAAACACCACCCAAAGGCCGCCTTGAACTTTTTAAGCACCTCCACTAACGCCTCCTTTTCTTCTGCATTGAGCTCGGGGGAGATTATGACCGGCTTCTTTCTTCCTTTTTTGAGGAAGACATACTTCAAGTTGGCAAATAAGTCCTTGAGCTCAAGCTCTACCTCCTTCTCTACCTTAGGAGCCTCGACTACCACTGGCACATCAAGTAAATTGGTTGGCAACAATGCTTCCATAGTTGCTTCTTCTCTGAGCCGGTCCTCCAAGTTCTGCTGAGCCTTCAAAAACCTCCTCAATCTGCTTTTCCTCCACAAAACACATCTCAGTGAGAATGTCAATGGCATCTATGTAGGAGCAGTTATTGATACTGCTGACTGAAGGCATTTCTCGATTGGGATGAACGTTGAAGGAGACCGCTTCCCCTAACACCCACATCTTGATGATCCCATTCTTGACATCGATCAGAGTATTGGTAGTAGCCATGAATGGTCTTCCCAATAACAGAGTATGTTCTCGACCATCCTCTTGCATATCTCCAATCTCAAGAACTACAAAATCTATAGGTACTATCAACTTCCCATCACATACCAGAATATCTTCTACAATCCCCCTAGGATGTCGAATGGTTCGATCGGCTAATTGTAAGCACATCCTAGTCGGCTTCAACTCTCCAGAATCCAACTGCTTGTATATTGAGTACAACATCAGATTAATACTGGTCCTAAATCCAACATCCCTGATGCTTCTTTTCCATTTCCCATGGCAATCTTGATCACAAAACTCCCAGGGTCCCGCTGTTTTAGAGGTAGAGACTGCTACATAATTGAGTTGACATTCTCGGACACCAGAGTCTGTTCATTCTCCTCAAATCTCCTGTTCTTCGATGCTAACTCCTTGAAAAACTTCACATAAGCTGGAACATTCCTAATCACCTCCAACAATGGTAAATTCACATTTACCTTAGAAAACATCTTATAAAATTCAGAGAATTGCTGATCTTGCTTCTCGTTTCTCAATCTGCTGGGATAGGGCACTGGTGGGCGGTAAGGCTTCTCAGCCTTATGTAGTCGAATCTCTGTTTGCTCCTTTTCCTTCTCAACTCTAGGAAATGTCTCCAATAAAGGTGTGTCCCCCACCTTATTATCAACCATGTTTCCATTTCTCAGCACAGTTACAGCTTGAGCTTGATGGGTCTGTTGACCTTGGCTCAGAATTTTCCTAGTCTGCTGCTGCTGCATCTGATTGACAGTTCCAGAAACTTGTCCTACAGCTGTCTCAAGACGCTTCATGGTGGCATCTTGAGCTTCTCTTGCATGTCTGCTCTCTTGCATAAATGCATTGAAGTTATCTACAAACTGGTTCCTTAGAGCAGGCGGTGGTAGTAGCCATTGAAATTGCGATGATCCCTATTGGAACTGCTGTGGTACTTGCTGATACTGATTGTGCGGTGCCGAATACTGCCACTGAGAGTTCAAATTCTGCTGCTGGTGTGGGTACCATTGCTGCTAGGGTGGATATTGATTAAATTGTTGTGGCGGATAACGGTTTTGAAAATTTCCTCCTGATCCTTGTCCTTGGATCTGATTCCTCCATCCAACATTAGACTGATTCTGCCATCCCAAGTTCTATTGTCATTGATTTTGATTGAATCCTTTGCCATGATCAAATTACTGTCGTGGAGGATACCCCTGTGCAGCGTAGACTTTTGCTCCTCCTTCATATTTCAGCTCTTCCATTCTCTGGCACTCTTCAGGATTGTACCCTAACTCTCCATAGATGCCACATGGCTCAACAATCATATCTTGTCTGTCATGTCCTTGTCGCGGTGGAGAGGCAATAGATTTGCTCATCTTTAACTCTTATAACTCCCTCATCATATTATCCAGTTGCTTCTTCATATCGGGACTCTCAACGACTGCACTTGCTATGACTTATCTTTGTCGGGTAGACTTCTGCTGTGAGCTAGCGGCAAGCATCTTGAAAATCACTTGTAATTCTTCAGCTGTCTTTACTGCTATATTCCCTCCAGCAGTGCTATCCACCATAAATTGCGTGTTTTGCTAAAGCTCATCGTAGAAGAATTTGCAGAGCATTTCCGAAGCCATCTGATGATGAGGGCACTGCTGAAGTAGTTCTCTAAACCTTTCTCATGCTTCATGAATAGGCTCATCTCCAGCTTGCATAAAGTTCATAATCTGAGTTTGCACTTCTTGTATTTCGTGGTTGGGGTAGTATTTCAACATGAATTTCTCACAAACATCCTTCCAAGTATCCAATGAGTTGGATGGTAGAGAGAGATACCATGACTTTGCCTTATCCTTCAATGTGTAAGGAAAACAATTCAACTTCAATTGATCTTCACTCAATCCTTGTAGAGTAAAGGATTGAACAACAGTGCAAAACTCTCTGATAAACTGCAGTGCATCCTCGTTTGTCATCCCAAAGTAGGCAGGCAATAGATTCAAATGGTTGTGCTTCAGCTCATAATTTCTAGCGTCTTCAGATAAGACAATGGAAGAGGCAGTGGTTCCAAAAGTTGGTCGAGCAAATTCTCCCATCTTCTGTGCTATTTTGATAACTATTACTTCTTCTTCTTGTTGATCATAGAAAATATTTCCAAACAATGTTTCTTCTTCAACTTTGTTAGGACTTAATTCGGTTACCTCCCTTGCTTCTTCCAGAACTGTGCTCTTCCGATTGATGTTGTCAATATACGGTGGTAATAGTTGATTCTGACTTCTGCGACCTCACATACACAACACTAGCACACGGATTACACACACCGGAGGGAGAAAAATAACCAAACAAAACTAAAAATAAAATTACAACATAAAAATTGCCTAAGCCTTCCCCGGCAACGATGCCAAATTTGTTCAACTAAAAATAATCCTAAGTTACACGCAAATTAACGTGATCGTTATAAATTTATTAAGTTAAAGCCGAAAATTGTATCTCTCGAGGAAAGCTTAGCAGGGTGATTGTTGTATTGCGAAAAGAAAAAGAAAATAAAAGCAGTAAAGATTAATTGGGTTTGTTAGTTTATTCTACGAAATTTAAAGACAGACTAAACTCGACAAAGTTATAAACCCTAATTCTAAGAACACAATAAATTATAGATATAATTTAAGAACAAAATAAGAAACTCATAATAATTAAAACTGAATCCGTGGTGGAAGTCTGTCACAAATCCGTACGAATAACTAATCTATGAAAGTAACAATAAACTAAGAACAATATAAAAGTGTTTTGGGTGCTGGAAACTAGAAAAATCGCGCAAAAATGGAAGAGAGACGAAAAGGAATTAAATTAGTCATATTTATAGTAGGTTTCACGCCGCCTTACTGCCAAGCGATTGCTTAGGGGGTCAAGCGATCGCTTGGCCCTGTCCTTTGTCTGCCCATTCACTATGTCAAGCGATCGCTTAGGGGGTCAAAAGATCGATTGGCCCTGTTCTCTGTCTACCCATTCACTGCATAAAGCGATCGCTTAGGGGGTCAAGTGATCGCTTGACCTCGCCTGCAGTTTCTTTGGCTTTTCTCCCTCAAATGATCACTTCCATTGCAAGCGATCTCTTGCTTCATTCTTCCATCCTCGAGCGATCGCTTGAGTTGACCGAGCAATCGCTTGCAAGCACTTCAACTTTTACTCGTTTCTTCTCTCCTTGATCTAAAACCTACAACTCAACATCAAAATAACCAAATCCCACACAAAACTTGGTCCAAGAGATTAATACATTTTCTATAACAAAACATAATCCTTTTGCAATAAAACCATCGAAAATGTACTACCTAGACTAGATAGATCACGACCAAATGAAGGTGAAACAACACCCACGAAGACCCTTCAACAGATGTATTGCCCAAGAGGCATTAGTTTCTTTTAGACCCAAATCAGCCAAGAGGTGCCCAAGATATCGACTGCTCTCCAATACTTAATATTTATTCGAGCATAAGAGACACTCTTGTGTTGACCTCGACTTTATTGGTGATCTAGACTCTTTAACTTATTGATAATCAAGCAATTAGTTATCTTGCCCAAATCTAATAATAAGCCCTAAGTATTTCGGAAATAAAAGCACACGATTTAATTAAAACGCTTAGGCCTCATGAGTAGTCAAAATACCAATATTCACATCATATTGTCCAATCCAAGTTTAAGAAATTAGCTAGACATAGTTTTAAATGAAAACAAATTGATAGTAATAAAAATAAACATGATCTAAATTGAAAGAAAAACTATATTACCCAACACCAAAGTAAAACATGCCTTGGCTAGAACGCCTACAGCAAACTAAAGCAATAAACTAATAAAATAGAATTTAAGCTTTGCCCGTAGGATTTGTTTTTTCTCCTCTCCAAACTCTCAGAAATTAAACAACGTAAATTAGGGTTGATCCAAGATGATTTGCAGAATACATGCAACCATATATATAGGCATTGAAGAGAGGTAGAGGCGGTTCTCTTTATGGGTTGGACTCCTTCCATCTTTGGCCTTGTTTTCTTCTTTGGCTTGGCATCAGATTTCCTTCCGTATTGAATCCGACTTTGACCGGTCTCTCCATGATAAGGATGGAAGTTTCCTTCCTTATCCTCTTCCTTGGCGATGAAGTATCATCCGCTGCCCACTGCTACATCCTTCTGCTTTGGTCATAACAGCATCAGTCTTACCCTCAACGCGCACAAATCTGGGTACACTGCTGCTTTGGCCATAAAATTATGGGGAGGTACCCCTTCACCTGTAGATTTTCTTAAGATACATCTTTTCATTCCTAGCTACAGACTTTAGCCCTATACCCATATTGCATTGTATCGTTGCCCAATGCCAGAAAAGCAGTTTTCCACCACATTATGCCCACAATCGCACCTGTTCTTCTCTGCACCCACTTACTCTTACTTGTGCCCTCCCAGACACATAAAGACTCCAAAAAGACACAAAAGACACAACAAAAGGACACGAAGAATGAGCACAAATATGGGTTCATGAAGGGAGCGGTTCAGTGTGTAGCACGATCCATGGAAGGCGTCATCTTAAGACAGAAAATTACTCTATCCAATTTTCCAAGTTGACATGCACTACAGTAATGCATCGGACTGTGCTTGAAATCCGGTGTTCCAACTTCGTGCTATTGACGAGCTTACTTGTTCATGGTTTTGAAGTTGAGGTGGTTGAGTCTCTTGTGCTACAACCCGCTTGTCTCTGAGTTGCTCTTAGATACGAGGCACGTTTCTGGTGAGCTACTCGACCAGTCTGCGTAGTTGACTCCACCTAATGAAAATTGTCTGCCATATAAGAGAATCTACTTGGTCTTGACGTCTTTCACCCTATATCCATGTGCATCAAACTTCATAGAAAAATCATTATCACTCAGTTGGCCTATGGAGAGTAAGTTATGCTTCAATCCATCGATCAAGGAAACATTTTTTATAGTCAGTAGATGAGTTTCGAATGTACCGGATCCTTTGGTTTCACCCTGAGAGTCATCACCAATGGTAACTGTACCTCCTTCTCGAAACTTGATGTCATGTGCCTAGAGCATCTGCTGTCCAACACCCAGACTGACTTTTCAGCTCTTCTCTTCCTCAGTTCATCTTGTTCATACAAAACACAAGAATAACTTTAGGTACCCACACTCAATTGGGTCCTACACGGTTAGTGACTTTAGTTTCCTCGAAGACTCAAACAGAGGGATGTGTTCGAATCACTCTTCCTTCTGTATCCACATAGACTGCTAATTGAGTCGGTCTTAAGACGCGAGCAGTGCAATTTCTTGGCAGATATCCCTGTCTTTATAGAGCATGGTATCGACACTGCTAAGATGGTCGATTCCTCTGTGATAAGAACTGTCTGGGAGGTTTCCCAAATTGTCTAGCTCTATAACCATACCCGAATTGTGGATAACTAGGACCATTGAACTGATCACTTTAGTTTCCATGTCGTTGATATGCTTGCTGTCAACGGTGAGGCATTGGGAACGTTTGTTGATAGAAGTGTAGATGGTCCCAGTTCGGATGCCTTTGCTAATGATGTTGAGTTGAGTAGTTTAGCCTGCACCTGGACTAATTATGCCTTGGCTGCAAAGGTCTACTTCATCGTTTCCTCCTTCCTCCTCGACCTCGGGGTCTGGACTTCTTTGAGGATCTCTCAGCATCCTTTGATGTACCAGCTTCATGCTCATTGGGTTTTAGCTAGAACCTTTTTTTTCTTTATTATTCACATTAGTCTTGACAGTCTGAGGGATGATGAGTCTCTTAAAATGTAACTTTGATTGAGTTCAGTTGAACTTGAGGTGCCTCAGTCGGTGATCTAGTTGCTTTGACGAACTAAGCTGACTGAGCTTCAGTGTTCGTCTCTGGATTGTATCCAAGACCTTCTACGCATTTGGGAGGTCTTTGCTGGCATATCATGCTCTCTAGAGTTGAGCTCGAGCCATGAAGGGATACTAACTTCTCATTTGCAAACTTCAGCTCCATTTACAACTGAGAGATATATTCTGCCTGAGTCCTGGTCATGTTGATTAAGTTGATGACCTGACTGTTAGTTGACTGAGCAACTTATTCATGGAGTCTTCAGTTTTTCTCCATGAGCTTCTCTATGTCATGATCCTTCATGATCAGCTTGTTGCTCATGATGTCAAACTCTTTTTGAAGCTCTTTGCACTGTGCAACTTGTTCAGTGCACAATGTGCTCAGGTATTCGACCTCATCCCAAGACAGCTCGACATCTTCGTCAAATTCTCCTGTACATTGGTTAACAAAAGAAACAATATGAGAGGGATGGAAAGAAGAGATACCTCATCAGTTGACCCTTCCGGCAATGCCATGAAGCACTGGTCTTTTCCTATTGAGCTTGATGGCGAGTTAGTTTCTTCTCCTTCTGACTCTGTGAATACATCGGTGTCGTCGATGTCATCCTCAACAATCATGGTCTTGGTCTTCTCCTTGGCCTTTTCTCAGATTGCTTCTTTCTCCTTCATGGAGAGATTAGGACAGTTGGCTTTGAAGTGTCCTGGCTTCCCGCATTCAAAGCATCATTCGCTTTGATTTCTTGAGGAGGGTTCCGTTGAGCTGTGCCTGCTACTGTTGATCCTCCTATACTTCTCGATCTTAGAGTTTTCTCCTCGAGTAGTTTGGTCATTTCGTCGATCTTTTTCTGAAGTTTGAACCTACTCAAACGATCCCTAGCTGAGGAGTCAGCGGATCGTGAGGATCTGGCAAACTTGAATCTACCCGATTCAGCTCGAAGTGCCACTGGCTTGGCAGCTGAGCTCTGCTTGGTATGTTCTGGTTTCTGAAGCTTGCTTTGCCTCAGTCGGAGGATGTCATACTCATTTACCTTGAGCATGGAGAACAACTTCTCAATTGTCATCGAACTAAGGTCACTCCAATTTTGATGGACGACTCTCTAGACGGCCCAGTCTTCGCCTAATGCAGAGATAACTTTTAAGTTCGTCTCACACTGAGAGTATTTGCCCTTTCTAATACTCTCAATATCCATTAGGACCTCTGTGAATTTCGGCTCCATCTTGTTGAGGGACTCCCCGGTTAGCTGAGAGAAGTTCTTGTACTTCTGACAAGCTAAGGTGAACTTGTTCTCCTTTATCACGTCAGAGCCTTCCCAGAGTACAACTAAGGTTTTCCACACATCTTTTGCTATGGAGCAATTGATAATCTTCGGCAGGTAGACTTTGCTGACGGTGGAAGAGATGACACTCTTTGCTATGTCATCTAGCTACACAATGTCTTTTTCTTCTTTGGTGTACTGTTCCTGGGCTTTTGGTTTGACCTTCATTATCATCTCTCCTTCTCCTGGAGTAGTTGAAGGGCCCAGTACTGACTGAGTCACTTGGATGGGACCATTTTCAATAGTCTCCGACATCATATGATGCCTGGCAGTTAGTTCCATCTTTAGGCAAAACTTCAACGTGGGATAATCATCCACGAAGAACTCTGGTAAGTTTCCTAGCAAATGTTGGGTTCATGTTTCCTGCACACCATAAGAAACGAACAAGAAAATATGCAACACACCTTGTGAACCAAATTCAGTAGTCTTTTGAACAACTGCTTTGATACCACTTGATGGTCCCGGTAACGAGTATCTGGTTTATGGGCGGGGGGGGGAGGATACACCAGTAGTAGTTTTTCTTGCTCTAAAATCTTTTCACTAAGTTAACTGCTCAAGTCAATTGGCTCGATAACTGGGAAAGTTAGTTGGAGCTGCTCTACAACTGAGTTGGTTAGTTGGAGCGGATCACATTGTTGGGTGCACAGCTAATTTCTTCGACTGATGGTCAGCTGTGTAGTCCAACTAAGATTTTAAATAGTTTAGCATATGTGGAAGATTGTGGAATTAAAAACTCGTTACATAAACTAAAATATTTGTGAAAACGGGAAAGGTCAATTCCCAAAGTTAGTGTAGTTGTGTGCAAGTGCGGTTTGTACGCTGGGTCAGTTGGTCAAGTAACTAAATATAAAATACTGAATGTAAATACAGAATATAAAGGATACAATATTTTAATATGGTTCAGAGATTGACCTTCTATGTCCACGACTTTATTTTCGAGGAAGTAATCCACTAGATAAGCTTAGGCGTGCTTACCAAATGTTCCACTTGGTTTTCGGGTACCAAGCAACCTAACCAGTTCGATTACGGGTTCGAAAAAGACCTTACAACACTTTTACAGGCAAGTGTATAGCCTGAGCCTAGATTATGGGTTCTAAGTGGACCAAGTCTTAGATTGCGGGTTCTAAGGAACCTAGTCTTGGATTCCGGGTTCTAAGGGACCTGGTCTTTGATTACAGGTTCAAAAGGACCTAGTGACTATGATTGCAGGTTCAAAGTCTGACCTAAGGGTTGGGGCTTGGGGCTTTTTCTAACTAAGAAGCCTTCTACATAGAGAGAAGTGGAGGCTTCGTCCTAAGGCTTAGAGACTCGATCTTTTGGGAAAGAGTCTACTTGGATACAAATTTGTGCAAGAACCTATATTCTATACTCGATCAAAGAGGTGACTTTTTGACAGGCTAGACAGAAAAGCAGGAGGAGGGGTGGACACTCAACTTCTACTAGTTTTCAACTGAGGTCTTCTTGCTAGAGAGTGGGAGGTTCTGCTGTTTCTTCTACGCTGATGATTTTCCCTCTTCTACTTTTCTACGCACTTCCAAAACTCTATTTCTTCAATTGTGGAGACCTCTATTTATAGAGGAAGATCTAACTAGTTGTTGAAAAGAGCCATTTGATCTCTGCCAAAACCATGGCACTCCGCTTGCTTTTCAGAAAACTTTTCTAAAATTGTAACCGCGACCTTTAGTTTATGCACGTTGCTATTTTTGGCCCATTTATAATAAGTTCTCTAGCTTACTTGTGCTTCCGAATAGATTTGAATATGAGCTACAACTCTTCTGCTTTCAACGTCTTCAAAGTCTTCTCTTCTCCACTTTGTGAAGTCTGACTTCGACACAACTTCTCTTCATGATTCAGCTGCATGGGTTAGTTGAGGAGTCAACTGAGTTGCTTTCTAACTGAGTTCGTACTTTAGCTGAAGTTATGGTCTTGGCTGAGTTTGAGGGTCAGCTAAGTTTGGGTCTCAGCTGAGTTCTTCACGAACTGTCTTCTTCAGTCCAGCTAAATTCTTCTTCTTGGAAATTGTAAAGTTAATATCCCTACGCTTAAACATTGAGCTCTAGCTAAGTTCAGACTGAAGACATTCATCTACTTGGTTGGGGTCAATTGGGGTTTTGGTATCATTTGAAATCTTTACTAATTTTTCCATCAACCATCTTTTCCGATAATCAGAACATCCGATGTGATAATTTTATTTTCACGTGTACATGTCATCTCGATTATTCTTAGTTAATCCTTTACTAATCTCACCAATAATTAATTTTATTACAATCTAAATACAAAAATTCAAAAGGTCTACTCACAACTCATAAATCCTTGATTGGTGTCAAACCGTCTCTGTCTAGGGCTGCTATCTCTTTCAGTTGTTCATGAAACAAACAAATTAAAATAAACCATTGAGATAAATAATTATAGAAAAAAATGACGAGGAAATTAGTAATGTTGTAACATCCCGGATTTTCCAAATTGAGTATTAAATAAGTTAACACTCCTAAATATATTAAAAATATTTTCACAGCAAAAAAAATCTTTTATCTTTTTATGAAAATAGACATATCATGTTTATAGTCGTTGTGTAGAGTATTTTATTCCGAGTCTATAAACGCTAAGTTTTCTCAAAAAAAATTTCGCATGAAAAGGTTATGCACGTTTAAAGGCTTTAAAACGTAAGTTGCTGCACAGCTGCTTTTGCCTCGCACCAGCTTACTGCGCAGCAGCTTTCGCTTCACAGCAGCTTACTGCTCAGCAGCTTCTGCTTTGCAGCTGCTTCTGCATTGCAGCAGCTTCCGCCTCGCAGCAGCTTATTGCTCAGCTGCTTCCGCATCGTAGTAGCTTACTGCACACCTGCTTGCTTCTCCTATAAATAGGCGCTTAAGATTTTCATTTTCATCGTTCAGTTTTCTATTCTCTCTCGATTTTCTGACAACATTAGCTCGAGGTACTTATGTGTGCGATCATGATGTCTTGGTGTTATTGTCCAGCAGTGAATTCTCTATCAGGTGGGTAATCTTTTCGAAAACTATGTTTGAGTTATTAAACTCTAGATTAGCATAAAAATTCAGTTATCGATAAAATGTTTTCATGTGCGTTCCATGTGATATACTCTAGTTAATCAATCGAGATACTTAGTGAGTACACAGGTACTAGTTGAGTATTGTACGTACCACGTTGCAATGCAATGGGTTGATCTCCATTTGTATTGTAGCTAGCGGTCTTGAGCTAAGGCTCCTGGCCTATGTTAATGTTGACTGTGTTACTCCACGGACTCTGTCCTGGATTCAAGTCAAATAGACTATGGTAACTGTAGATACCGAAATTTTAAAGCTATTTTTATTGATTTTAATATCTTATTTTATTATGGAATCTTATCATATCCATATTAATATAAGTTATTTAATTGATAAGTATGCCTTTATATGCTGATAAATATCTATTTCTTTGGCAACAAGTAAAGGATATACATTAATATTTAAGAGGCAATGAAATTGTGCCACCTCATCCCTCAAGCCCATGATGGAGCCCAAAAGCCCACCAAGTCCACCATATTTTTCCCTATAAATAGAGGTCACCACACAACTTCAAATCACACCTAAAACTCATCTTTAAGAGCTCAAGAATTGAAGAGAGAAATTATCTAAGATTTCTCTTTTAATATTCAAGGTGTCCCGGCGAGATTCAAGGCGTTCTTTGTGGGAAGCAACGCGTGCTTCGGCGGAAATATCTCAAGTGGCGTTTGATCCGGAAACAAGGCGAGAGTCCTCCAAGTCAACGTTATAAAGCTCGACGCTCAACGTTACTTCGGAAACAAGACAAAAGTCCACCGCATCAACACCACCAATCACAAAGCTCAAGTCAACGTCATCAAGTCAAAGATCAAGTTAAAGCTCAACGTTTACTTAGGAAGCAAGGCGAAAGTCATCTACGTCAACGTTATAAAGCTTGAAGATAAAGTCCAAAGAGATCAAGGAGGCATACTTCTTATCAAATCTCAAAGGCTATCAAGTCCAAGGAGGTCAAGGAGGCATACTTCTCCATCAAATCTCAAGGGCTGCTTGAAGACCGTTCGAGGATCAACTTGAAGAGAAGAATCGGAGGATCAAATAGAGATTGAACCCGCATATATTCGAAATTCGTATATTTGTAATTATATTTGTGTTTATTGAATAAATACATAATTTGTGTTTACAGATTTTGGCACGCCCGGTGGGACAATCTCTACCTCTCATCTCTTCTCTTCGCCAAATCCAAAGAAGATGTCTACAAGTCTTGAGGAGCAAATCGCGAAGTTGACAAAGCTTGCAGAAGGACTTGCCAAACGCTTAGAAGAATGAGATGTTCAACTCGCAAAGCTGGAATATGCAAATACTTTGGATACGAGAAGCCAACAAGCAAAGGACGTTCAAGAAGTTGAGCTTTTCATGGAGCCAAAAGATGGTGACAAATCTCCGACTAAGGAGCTTGAAGTCTATTCCAATGGATCGATGCATGCCGATCAACTCAATGCATTCATCAAGAAGACAATCAAGGACAAGTTCGAAGGGACCTCCAAATCCTCATGGACTTATTGCAAGCCATATACTTCAAGAATTGAAAGCTTGAAGATGCCGATTGGATATCAACCACGAAAGTTTCAAAAATTTGATGGCAAAGGAAATCCAAAGCAACATATAGCTCACTTCGTGGAGACATGCAACGATGCTGGAACTTATGGAGATCATATGGTGAAGCAGTTCGTGCGTTCTTTGAAGGACAATGCTTTTGATTGGTATGCTGACTCTCAGCCAAATTCAATTGATAGTTGGGGGCAATTGGAGCAAGAATTCTCCAACCGCTTCTATAGCACTCGAATGACGGTGAGCATCGTGGAGCTTACAAAATCAAGTCAATGGAAAGACGAGCCCGTCATTGACTACGTTAATCGTTGGAGGGACTTAAGCTTAAATTGTAAAGATCGATTGTCTGAAACTTCAGCAATTGAGATGTGCATCCAAGGCATGCATTGGAGTCTTCGATACATCCTTAAAAGGAATTCAGCCAAAGACCTTCGAAGAATTGGCTACAAGAGCTCATGACATGGAGTTGAGCATAATCGCAAATGGAGTTGAAGATCTTTCAATTGAAGATGATCACAACTTTGGAGAAAATCAAGAAGCGACCCATGGGGGCAAATCTCCTAAAGAAAGTTCAAGTGATGAAGAAGCTATAATTGAAGACGAAGAAGATGCTACAAATCAATCTTCTGATACTTGGTAGAATCTATGAAGTCAATGCTCCTTGATAAGAGCTTAAACTGTCTAAAATGCTCCTAGATGCGAGCAAAAACCGTCTAAACTTTTCAATCAAATAACTTCAAACGCTCCTTGATAAGAGCATAAACTGTCTACAATGCTCCATGACGCATGAGCCTAAATTGCATGTTACTCCTGGCCCGCATGAGTATAAACTGTGTATGGCTCCCCTCCTTAAAACTATAATCAAATTCTTTAAAGAATTGTCCAAGTCAAAGATTTCTTGACACAAGTATAAAATGTCTACAAATTCAAATCAAATGGAGACTCAGTGACACGAGTCTAAAATGTCTACAAATTTAAATCAAGTGAAGACTCATTGACACGAGTATAAAAGGTCTATAAACTCCTAAGCACAAGTATAAAAAGTTTAAAAGTCCATCAAGCTCCTTGATACGAGCATAAACTATCTAAAATCAAGTCCAAATTCAAGACTCCTTGAAATGAGTATAAACTTTCTAACATATTCAAAACTCCTTGAAACGAGTTTAAACTTTCTATCAAATCCAAGAACTCCTTGAAACGAGTATAAACTTTCTTTCAAATTCAAAGAACTCCTTGAAATGAGTTTGAACTTTCTAGCAAATTCAAGAACTCTTGAATATGAGTATAAATTATTCACAAGTTGAAGTTCAAGAACTCCTTGGTATGAGTATAAACTATCTAACAAATTCAAATTTATTGAGACTCATTCATTTTCACGACAAGTCGTCCATGAACAAGTCTCGAGGGGGCATTTGTAGATACCGAAATTTTAAAGATATTTTTATTGATTTTAATATCTTATTTTATTATGGAATCTTATCATATCCATATTAATATAAGTTATTTAATTGATAAGTATGCCTTTATATGCTGATAAATATCTATTTCTTTGGCAACAAGTAAAGGATATACATCAATATTTAAGAGTCAATGAGATTGTACCACCTCATCCCTCAAGCCCATGATGGAGCCCAAAAGCCCACCAAGTCCACCATATTTTTCCCTATAAATAGAGGTCTCCACACAACTTCAAATCACATCTAAAACTCATCTTCAAGAGCTCAAGAATTGAAGAGAGAAATTATCTAAGATTTCTCTTTCAATATTCAAGGTGTCCCGGCGAGATTCAAGGCGTTCTTCGTGGGAAGCAACGCGTTCTTCGGCGGAAATATCTCAAGTGGCGTTTGATCCAGAAACAAGGCGAGAGTCCTCCAAGTCAACGTTATAAAGCTTGACGCTCAACGTTACTTCGGAAACAAGACAAAAGTCCACCGCATCAGCACCACCAATCATAAAGCTCAAGTCAACATCATCAAGTCAAAGATCAAGTCAAAGCTCAACGTTTACTTAGGAAGCAAGGTGAAAGTCATCTACATCAACGTTATAAAGCTTGAAGGTAAAGTCCAAAGAGATCAAGGAGGCATACTTCTTATCAAATCTCAAAGGCTATCAAGTCCAAGGAGGTCAAGGAGGCATACTTCTCCATCAAATCTCAAGGGCTGCTTGAAGACCGTTCGAGGATCAACTTGAAGAGAAGAATCAGAGGATCAAATAGAGATTGAACCCGCATATATTCGAAATTTGTATATTTGTAATCATATTTGTGTTTATTGAATAAATACATATTTTGTGTTTACAGTAACCATAGCTATGGTGCCTAGTCCGAGTATAAAGATCGAACGTCACATCATGCATCAAAAAAATATGTTTTGTATGGTCAGGGGTGGATTTCTGTTTTAAAACCCTCTGTTTCATACCATGTTACATGGATAAACTACTAAGATTTCAAAGTATTTTTCCAAAATGGCACATGCCCACTGAGTACACTAGTACTCAGCCCAAAATCTTTGCAAAATGTTTTTAGGTTGGGAGGCAGGTGATGGGATGCGAGGCTGAGGAAGAGGTTGTTGTTGTTGTATATGTTTGTGTGCTTCAACTATATTATTTAATTGTGCAACTCTGAATAATGTTCTTATTATATATATGTGAAATATATGAATAAATTGTTATATGTGCAAAAAAGTAATTAAGCCCCTTTCTTTCCCGCTTCTTTATTCCCCTCTGTTGCGTCTCGGTTTATAGGAACCGGGATGTGACAAATGTTGCATAAGAAACTGTAATAACAGAGAGGAGAGTCGAAGCGGGATGATGTTAGATCTAAACGAACACTTTATGCATATAAAGTTATTGCATTCTGAAAACTTAGCACAGTCAGTATAACAAAAATAATAAACTGTGCTGAAATAAAAGACACACAATATGGTAACCCAGTTCGGTTTTGCAACCTACGTCTGGGGGCCTTTGCGCTAGAGAGAACCAATCCACTATTAGAAGAAATGGCTACAGACGATCTTACACATACATGACGACACCTTATGCTACCCTTTCGCTCACCCTCTTCCTAACTTCACGTGAATTCGTGATTGGTCGATCTATAATCGCTCAACCTAAGCTCGAACCTCCAATCCTACCCTTAACTCTCTTTAAGACTTAATTTATCAAAGATAAACTTACAATATTTCGTGCTCTCACAATACAATACTTTCAAGAAAGTATAAGCACTCAAACAATAAAACAACGGCCAATCCTCACAATTGTTGTTGTCGAATATATATAGGTTTGAAACCCTAGATCTCTTCGCTATCATGTATATCTCTTTAGATCTTCTTTCCTTGTGAGGATAAGGCTTGAGGAACACGTTCAATATCTGCTTGATAAGTATCTTGTCCGCATCTATCATAAATATAGAAAAGATCCCGCAAAATCCGCACAGATATAGAAAGTCTCTGCCAGACTATTCCAGGTTCCCTTAGCACAGACTGAAGAACACATAACAGAGTTTGTTCTACGCAGCGGCTTCGACACTTCAGCTGTACTTTTGGCTATATAAACTTTGTCAACATCTTTGAGCAGCATCACCTCTTGAGCAGCAATGCCTCAAATCCAACAATCTCCTCCTTTGGCATTTATGTAGACAAAACCAATCATCAAGAAAATAATTAACCATAAGCATCTTCATACCTTCAAATCCTCCAAGTTCGAACTTGTATGAAGTATGCCGAAGCTCCCCCTCCATCTAGAAATTGGAGAAATCTATGTTGAAACTCCCCCTTAATCAATGCATGGAGTAAACCGATCACCAAGTAAATCTTTAATCATCGAGCGGATGATCTTCAATACAGCAACAAAGTAAACCATCAAAATCATAAGTCATAAACTGGGAAGCTAATATATATGTCCATCAAAAATCATCAAGGAGTAGACAGAGATTAACTCCTTGGAACCAAAAACTAAATTTGTGCATAAACTGGCACAGACACAACAAAACCAAAATAAATACAAATTCTTCTATTTTTTTTTCTACTCTCTCTTTTTGTCTGGCAGAAATGACAAAGTAGGGAGGGTCTTCCATCCAATCTTCAGAAAGACTGAGATCACTTCTTCTTTGCAGCTTGAGCTGATGCTTGAAGGTCCTCTTCATCCTCGTCAGTTTGGGTATCTTCATCACCCAAGTCTGCTTCAGCATCCTCATCCTCAGCATCAGCTGCTACTTCATCATCTGCATCCTCATCATCAGCATCATCATCTTCGGGCACAGTCCCTGCATCTCGTAGCGCCGATCCAGATGGCACAACTTCTCCTCCAGCAAAGACTTCTTTGGCATCATTGAGTAATGCCACAATCTCATTTTTGCGCATATGAAGCCTCTTTATCTGGAACAAGATAGAGTTGTACTCACGCTCCAGCTCACGTAGCATCCTTGAAGAAATAGCCCTCAGATTAGGCTCACTCAGCACAGGCGTTGGCACAGTGGATGTTGGCTTCTTTCTCTCCACAATGCGGACAGATGGACCCTCAATGTCCTTATGATGAACAACTTCATTGAATAGTTTGTCATGAATGACAATGCTCTTTGGAGTGTGCTCGAACTGCTCCCCTACATACACAACTTCGAGGAATTGAGATGAGATAATTCGAAAGATAAGACCAGTATAGCCTAACGCCTTAGGCTTCTTCAGATTTCCAGCATGTTGGGTGACGTGGTCGAAGACCAAACGTCCAAAGTCAAAGGGCTTGAAACGCCCAATTCCATACAGCACTCTATTTGTTTCTTGGCTTACTGTGGCAGAGTGTGTGGTAGGGCACCAGTTTCTAACTGCAATCTTGTGCAAGATTGCATACTTCTAGGACAACATTGAGAAACTGATGGACATGTTCCTCTTCCACGTCCGGTACACCCCGTGCATGATCTCGCTGGCAATTGTGTCCAAAGACACATCCTCTTCTTCTATCCCATGGTCATCATGCCTAACAAATGCAGAAATAACAGCTAGAGAGAAATTGATATACCTTCCTCGAATGTAAGTCTTGAAGTGGTTGTGGGAGGAAAAATCAGCAATACTCTTGGACATGTTGCAGTAGAATTCCAGCATAACTGCTCGAACATATCGTCGAATAGGATAGATAGTCTGATCCTATTTGGCATCTTCCAACAGTTTTTCCAAGTCGGTTATCTCCAAATCTTACTTCTTCACAGGTTGCTCATAAACCAGCTTCCTGTAGATGACATTATCCCAAGCCTCAGCATGTTCATTAGACTTGAACCTGAGGGTATCTTGCACAGCCTTTGTTCTCTGTTTGGGATCAGTTGAGAATAGTTGTCTTTTTGAAGGTGTGGCCGATGATCCACCATGGTGAGCAGCAGAAGAAGCTCCATGATGAGATGCTTCATGCTCAGAATTCCCAGCATCACTTTCCATAGCACGATCAGGCCCAGACTCCACTTCAATGGGCTGATTTGGATCCACACCCTTCTTGGGCTTTGCAACAACTTTCTTCTTCTTCTTGGAAGATTCACCAACCTTCCCTTTGCCCTTGATATCACGGGCAGCAACAACAACAAACTTCTTTGTCAATTGACCTCTCGTTCGAGTAACAGGGGTCGCAACAGGTTCTTTGATGGTCAAGACAGCTTCTTCTATTCTGACCTTCTTTCTAGGCAGGTCAGAAAGTCTGCGAAGACGTCTTTTGGAAGACTTCTTCTTCTCTGTTGGCATAAAATCTTCAACAGGATCCTTCAGATCTGCCACAAAATCATCAATGGCAGCTTCATCAACATGAATCTCCTCCTCAGCAACAAGAGCCTCCTTCTCAACTAGTTGAAACACGGAGACTACAGGAGGGATAGGGGCTTGCTCTTGCACAGTTTGAGAGCCACCGGTAGATGATGCAGATTGCCGGAGAATAGAACGGGAGGTTGAAGACTTTGAAGGAGTAGTCTTCTTCTTGAAGGCGGCAACAGGAACAACAGCTTGTTCCTTCTGACTTGACTCCGTCTCAGATGCGGACTCCTTTACGGTTTGCTTCTCTGGAGCAGGAGAATGCTTCAACAGCGACTCACAGGTTGTTTTCACCGGCAAGAAAGATTTCGATGATGCAAGCTTTTCTTTTGGAACAACGGTGGAAGGTTGCTTCTCTTCGGAGTCTGAATCGGAGTCTGGATAATCAACAATGCCCAGAGATTGCTTCTTCCTTTTACCACCGGCCTCATAAAGACAAGAAATAGGAACATCATCGTCGCCGAAATCATAAGAGAACCTCTGAGTAGAACGACTTGCTTTAGACATGGTGAATAATGATCAGCAACACACGGACACAACAAGGGATCTTTGAGAGAGAGAGAGAGGGAGCTTCAAAACTAAGCAAAAAATGAGAGAAATCTTAATGCAGAAGCAACAATATATATATAGATTTCGAAAGCGGTGGAATTCTCTCTCTTAGAAGATAAGTAAGGAAATAAATCCCTATAAAATAGGAGATGATATATATATCATGATTTGAATTAATCCTTGTCTCGAACGTTCGATTTTGAACGTAAAACACCTGTTGCAAACACTTTTAAGACACAGAGTCTAACACAGAAAGTACCCGTTGAAAGGCTGCAGAGATGACGTTAGCCCTGGTCTGCTCCAGCATACCACGTGTGCCATTGGTTGTGCCCAGACTTCCTGGCACAGAAACACACAGAAAAACAAGAAGCACCAAGAAAACCAAAAAACCAATAATGTACATATACATTGTGCTTGTTTAATAGATCACAAACACGAGGTCTCTCCAATGAAATTAGAGAGAGCCAACACCCAATGAAGCTTGAAGTGATTCGAACCTCGCAGCATCCAAGGCCTTAGTTAACAAGTCCACCAACTGCTTCTCCGTAGGCATGAACTCCATGTTGAGAATTTTTTCTTCGATCAACTCCCTTATGAAGTGGTGGTGAATGTCTATGTGTTTCGACTTAGAGTGGTGCACAGGATTCTTCGAGATATCAATCGCACTCTTGTTGTCGCAGTAGAGAGTGAATGGCTCGAACAGCACTCCATAATCTTCAAGCATTTGGCTCATCCACATGAGTTGAGTGCAAGTTGATCTTGCGGCAATATACTCAGCTTCAGTTGAGGAAAGAGACACGCTTACCTGCTTCTTGCTGTGCCAGGATACCAAATTGTTGCCAAGGAAGAAACATGCTCCAGATGTGCTCTTCCTATCGTCTGGGCTACCTACCCAATCCGCATCGCTGTACTCGACTAAGGATTTGGTGTTGTCCTTAGTCATCCAAATACCAAAGTCACTTGTTCCTCGAACATATTTAATAATATTTTTCACAGCTAGAAGATGACTCTCCTTAGGATCCGTCTGGAACCTGGCACAAACTCCGACACTGTGGCTAATATCTGGTCTACTGACCGTCAAGTAGAGTAAACTTCCAATCATGCTTCTGTACAGAGACTGATCAACAGAAGCACCTTCTGTGTCCTTGCTGAGCTTAATTGATGTTGACATAGGTGTGCGACGCACCTTGGCATTTTCTAGACCAAATTTCTTGACCAAGCTCCGAGCATACTTTGATTGAGTCACAAATATCCCCTCCCCAGATTGCTTAATTTGAAGTCCCAGAAAATAATGCAATTCAGTAAAAAGATTCATATCAAACTCCTTCGTCATGTATCCCATAAATTCCTGGATCAGATCCTGAGACACAGAGCCAAAAATTATATCATCGACATAAATCTGAATAATGATGATACCTTCTGAATTACTCTTATAGAAAAGAGTCTTGTCAGATCCTCCACGAACATATCCCTTGGAGATGAGATACTTGGACAAAGTATCATACCAAGCACGAGGTGCTTGCTTCAATCCATAAAGCGCCTTATTTAACTTGTAGACATGGTCAGGAAATTCTGGATCGACGAACCCTGGGGGCTGCTCTACGTATACATCTTCTTGAAGAGTACTATTGAGGAAGACACTCTTAACATCCATTTGGTAAAGTTTGAAGTTCATGCAGCATGCCATTACAAGTAGTAGTCGAACGGCTTCAAGGCGAGTGACCGGAGCAAACGTCTCTTCATAATCAATACCCTCATCTTGAGAGTATCCTTGAGCAACTAGTCTTGACTTGTTGTGAATAATTTCCCCCATCTCATCCGTTTTGTTGCGAAAAATCCATTTTGTCCCAATTACATGAGTATCAATGGAACGTGGCACAAGATACCAAACATTGCAACGAACAAACTAGAGCAATTCTTCTTGCATGGAGGTAATCCAATCTTCAATCAATAAAGCCTCCTTGACAATCTTTGGAAGAACTTTAGATAAATAGCACATGAACGCAATGTTTGCCACCATATGGACCTTGAGTAGTAAGGACTATCTCGCTTGCTGTGGAATAAGATGGAGCTTTAGCTTCGATAGGATCAGTAACGGTGTCTGAAGATCCAGTATTTGCATTGGATGAGGTTGGCACAGACTCTGGAACAAGTAAAAGTAGTTGAGCCTCATCTTCTGCTTCTGCTTTTGTAGAATCAGTGAAGACCACATTGATAGACTCCATGATAGTCTTGTTTGTTTTGACATAAACTCTAAATGCTCTACTGTCACGAGCATATCCCATGAATATTGCTTCAAGACCTCGATCACCAAGCTTTTGCGTGTATTTCTTGTCATTCATAACATAGCACACTGTTCCGAACACATGAAGGTGTTTGAGGTTGGGCTTCCTTCCCTTCCAGATTTCATAAGGAGTCTGATTTGTCTTTGGATGAAGATAGACTCGATTCACTATATAGCACGCTGTATTCATTGCCTCAACCGAAAACCTGTCAGCCACATCATTCGTCTTGAGCATTGTTCTCATCATCTCTTGTAAAGTTCTATTCTTTCTCTCAACAACTCCATTTTGTTGAGGTATTTTTGGAGCTGAAAACTCATGAGCGATTCCTTTTTCAGCACAGAAGCTGATGAATTCTTCACTTTGAAATTCTCCACCATGGTCACTTCTTATTCTTCTCAAGGGAAGATCCTTCTCTAACTCAACACGAATGCACAAGTCCTTAAAGCTCTTGAAAGCTTCTGATTTGTGTCGGAGAAATTCCACCCAAGTGAACCTTGAATAATCATCAACACACACAAGAACGAACTCCTTCTTTGCTATGCTTTGAGTTGGCGTCGGTCCTACTAAATCCATATGCATCAATTCAAGAATGCTAGAGGTAGTGATACTTCGAACTTTCTTGTGTCCTACTTCGATTTGTTTCCCCAATTGACAAGGTCCACACACAACCTTATCAACAATCTCCAGCTTGGGAACTTTACGAACAAAATCTGCATTCAGAAGTTTCTTCATACTCTTCAAACCTCCATGTCCAAGTTTCTGATGCCAGGTCTCAGTCATTCCATCACTAACTTGTAGACAGACATGAGCTGGTGTGACAAGATAGCACTTGTCATGAGATCTACGACCAGTCATAAATTCAGCTCCATTCTTTACCACTTGACACGTACTTTCGTCGAATATGACTTTGTATTCTTCATCGCATATTTGACCAACACTGAGAAGATTGGCCTTATGTCCATCAACCAAATAAACATTCCGTAAAGGCGGCATTCCAGGTATGTTTAGTATTCTTTTCCCAATCACTGTAGCTTGATTACCATCTCCAAAGGTAACGTGATCATGAAGATATCAAAAATATTGGTTAGGAAATTAGGATTCTCTGTCATGTGCTTCGAGCAAGCACTGTCCATTTACCACCTGTTATCCGCTCGTGCCCAATGAGATGTTAGAGCAACATATGCATTGTAGTTGTTTCTAGATTGAAACAACCTTCTCCTATCGTCGAGATAGTATCTGCAGTGTGGCCTTATGTGTCCAGGAAGATCGTAGTAATGGCAGACTGGTCTGAACAACTCCTCTTGTTGTGGTGGTTGTCCCCTCTTTAATTGATGATTTTGCTTTCTTGGAACACTCCTTGCCACATGTGTCTGCATCTGTGTGTGCTTCTGCAAATTCCTTTGAGGAATTCCCTTTTGCCTCCTATTGTTGGAAGAGTTTGACTTGGGGGCTGGATTTCCCTGAGGTTTCTTCTTTTGAGGAACAAACTTCACCGTCTTCTCCTTGTCTTCGACAGCCACCCACTGCTTTTCTTGGAAACCCAAACCGGATTTGCTGGTCAAGCTTTGTCCAGTTTCAATAATCTTGTCAAGCTTGTTAGTTGCATCACTATTCATCATCTTAACAAACTTATCCATCTGATCTATCTTGTAGAGAAGCATGTTGTTTTGATCGAGCAAAGACATATTTAAGACCTTTAGATTGTCTCTTTTTCTCGTTACTTCCTCAATCTGGGCATTGAGGGTTAGATTGATTCTTCCAACTTCATCGCACTTAATGATCACATATTCATATTTTTTTATCATTGACTCCTCATCCACGCTGTCTGCATCACTTTCATCATTCGCTGGATTGTTCTTACTAGTAGGTACAAACTCATGGATAGGAGTGGACGGCTGTACAACAGAGATTGCAATGTGGGCAACCTTTTCTTCAATTTCACTCTCACTATCATCAGTGTCCTCATCACTGTGGGTAGCTACGTATGACTTGTCTTGCCTCCGTATCGTATTGATGCATTCACGCTTGAAGTGTCCATAACCATGACACTCATGGCATTGAGGTCCAGTCTTTGGAGTGGACTGATAGTCATCGTTATCCAGTTGGTTGGATTCAGCTTTATTTCCTTTCTTTTTGTCAAGCCCTCATTTAGCAAACTTCTTAAATTCCTTCTTGAATGACTTTGTGACTAAGGCCATTGCTTCAGCAGCTGCTAGTTCTCCTTTTGGCACAGACGACGTCTCAGGATGCCAATTGTGAGCTTGAAAGGCAACTCCCTTCCTTTCAGCACTTTCACTATTCTTCCCCATCTCAATGGTTTTTTAAAGATCTAATGAGCTCATCTAGTTTCATGCTAGAGAGATCTCTTGCTTCTTCAATTGCAGCCACTTTGTACTCGAACTTATTGGGGAGAGATCTTAATACCTTTCTGACAAGATATTCATCATTGAACTTATTCCCAAGGGCAACGCTTTCATTAATGATCTTCAACAGCTTTGCGTGAAAGTCACTGATTGACTCATGTTCTTCCATCCTCAGTAGCTCAAACTGAGTCGCTAGTTGTTGTAGACGTTGTTCTTTCACACGATCATTTCCTTCAAAGGAAGTCTCCAGAATATCCTATGCTTGCTTTGCTGAGGTGCATGTGGAAATAAGAGAGAATATTTCCACAGTAATAGACGCTTGAATGGCATTCAGTGCAACCTGATTCATCCCAGATTCTTTTCGTTCAGCTTCCGACCATTCTTTCCTGTCTTTGACATTTCCAGCATTTGGTTCACCAGTGGCTATAGTGGGAGGTTTGAATTCTAACTTTATCATCTTCCATGCCTCTTCATTGATGGCTCTGATGTATGCCATCAGACGAATCTTCCAATATCCATAGTTGGATCCATCAAGAATTTGTGGTTTCATCATCAAATTGCCACCTGTGGAAGTCATTGTGTCTTATCACGAATGCAGCAACACGTTTAGATGTCTGTCCCAAGATCAACACCTGTAAGATCGGTGTACCGCTCTGGTACCAATTGTTAGATCTAAACGAACACTTTATGCATATAAAGTTATTGCGTTGTTGGAAAACTTAGCAAAGTCTGTATAAGAGAAATAATAAGCTGTGCTGAAATAAAACACACACAATATGGTAACCTAATTTGGTTTTGCAACCTACGTCTGAGGGGCCTTTGCCCAAGAGAGAACCAAGCCACTATTAGAAGAAATGGCTACAGAGGATCTTACAAATACATGACGACACCTTATGCTACCCTTTCGCTCACCCTCTTCCTAACTTCACGTGAATTCGTGATTGATCGATCTACAATCACTCAATCTAAGCTCGAACCTCTAATCCGACCCTTAACTCTCTTTAAGACTTAATTTATCAAAGATAAACTCACAATATTTCATGCTCTCACAATACAATACTCTCAATAAAGTATAAGCACCCATACAGTAAAACAACGGCCAACCTTCACAATTGTTGATGTCGAATATATATAGGTTTGAAACCCTAGATCTCTTCGCCATCATGTATATCTCTTTAGATCTTCTTTCATTGTGAGGATAAGGCTTGAGGAACACGTTCAATATCTGCTTGATAAGTATCTTGTCCGCATCTATCATAAACATGGAAAAGATCCCGCATAATCCGCACAGATATGGAAAATCTCTACCAGACTGTTCCAGGTTCCCTTAGCATAGACTGAAACACACATAACAGAATTTGTTCTACGTAGCGGCTTCGACACTTCAGCTGTACTTTTGGCTACATAAACTTTGCCAACATCTTTGAGCAGCAATACCTCAAATCCAACAGATGAGACGGAGACGGAGGCAACAGCCGTGGCGGTGGGGCTTCTGAAGGAAGAAGCGGCCATGGAAGATAGACTTTTATCACCAAGTGATAAAAGACCTTAAGGATTTGTGTATTTAGTTTGTAATAGAAATTAATTATTAATGGTAAGATTAATAAAGGATTAATTAAGAATAATTGAGGTTGCATGTACACGTAGAAATGAAATTATCACATCGGATATTGAGATCGCCGAAAAACAAGGCCAAGGTCTAATTACAAAAAAATTGAAATATAATGTTTTTAATTGCCCATTTTCAAAAGTAAAGTCTAAATTGAAAAATAGATGAAATTTATGCCTATTTTTTGATATTTTCTCCGAATAGTAACGACGACTACTATTTATCTCTTTTATTTAGCTATTGCTAAATATTATCTTAATATCTGAAAGTGATCGATAAAATAACTTTTGCCTCTAAAAATAGTTATAATTTATTATAGAGACACATTTTGAAATAGCCATAATGACAATTAATGTAATGCCCCGTAAATTCCTTACGTTCTTAAAATTTTAAAGTTAATTAAATAAATGGCATTGCACGCCTAAGTTTACAATTTTTGAATTCTAAGACTAACGGTCGAATCCGTTATTAAAAATAAATTACAGAAGTCAGCTAGACGACTACTGTATTTAGGGTTAGCGCGTACGAAAAGTTTTTAATTCGTAAACTCAGAACGGAAAACCGTCTAATTTTTTTACAATCACGAAATTGCGATACGAACACGCCCGAGAAAGTTCGTTTTTATGTTTTTCCGGACGAAACTCGGACTTGTCGTCCCGAGTTTTTGTCAAAATAATTTTTTGTAAATTTATTTTCCAATTAAGTTCATACGTTAGAATTTAAGGTCAAATCAAATCGCGACGATTTTGTACCGAGCAATATTTTTTGTCGTTCGTTTTTCCGTAACGTCGGATCGCGCCGGAAAAACCCGTAACCCTTCTAAAAATTCTGCATGCAGCCGTTTTTTTTTTTTTT
Organism: Schizonepeta tenuifolia; assembly: GCA_029490685.1. Classification (NCBI taxonomy): domain Eukaryota; kingdom Viridiplantae; phylum Streptophyta; class Magnoliopsida; order Lamiales; family Lamiaceae; genus Schizonepeta; species Schizonepeta tenuifolia. Next base: position 17,049,828 of record CM055956.1, on the reverse strand, counting down.
TTATTTATTTTAGTGGGGAACATGCATGTAGACATTGTTTAATCAAGTGACACCTTAATCCTCACTTTTCATTTTTTTAACCTTTTCATCATAGCAAATGTCTTAAACAAACAAAACAACCTACTTTTCCTCCCACCTCTCTCTCTCTCTCGGCTGCACTCTCTCTTTTTCTCTCTCAAATTTTGTTCTTCACCATTGTTGAAAGCTTCAAGGTTTCAAACAAGGATTCCATCTTAGATCATCATCCAACCATTGAATCATCTAACTCCTTTTACTAATATTCAAGGTAATGATCTCCTCTTTAATTCTATCCAACCATCTTCTTCTTCTTTTATTTTTTTCTTCTTTGATCGAAAATTTGAGTAATGGAATGGATGTTTTGATCTTGGAATAATGAAATTAGATGTATTAGATTGGATAATTAGGGATTAAAATGGAACAAAAATAAGAACCCTAATATCTATGTTAGTACCGAAATTTTAGGGCATGTTTGTAGGATTTTTTTTAATTTTCTTCATTTGATGATATAAGAGGTTGATTAGCAAATAAATGTAGTTAATTAGGGAAGAAAATCACCCCCTTAACATCTTTATAAAAACCGAAAGTTATAGGATAATTAGGAGTTTCCACATGTTTGATTTAAGTGATGATTTGTTGGTTAAAATATGTTGCAAATAATGTTAGTTGACTATAGAATTTAATTGACAATTTTCTAAAAATGTTTAATGAAACATAAGAGATAAAGATCACTTTATAAGTTAAGTTATAATGATGTTATGATATGTTTGCATGCATGAAAATGATTCACGTTAGACGTAGTTTAACGTCGTAAAATTTGAACGAAATCCGGCAACTTTGAAAAATCGCGTAAGAGACGAACATTTAGTCGTAACTAATAATTGAGAAGTCGGATGTGAAGTCTAATTTGATATTATTGTTTATGATGGAATTTAGAACAACTTTCTAGTTGACATCATAAGCTTTCGAGTTCATATAATATGGGCTATAGTTATAGTCGAGAACTAGAACGCGTTTTGAATTTTTTGTTGGTTTAGTACTTGTTAGTTGAAATCCGACGTTAGAACGTCGTGCTTTTGAGCGAGTTTTGAGAAGGAGTTTGTCACGTACGGAAGTACGTGATGACTGCCTTGAGAGTCCAGTTTCTAAAAAAAATTGAATACAAGAGCTTAGAACGAACCTAAGACGTTATACGTCGAACCTATCAAGCAATTAGGGTTTTCACGGCAGTTTTGCGACCCTCACCGGAAACTGTAATAACTTCCAGCTCGTTTATCGGATTTGTAATCCGTAAATTGGAGCGCGATCTAGACTTCCTAAGCTTTCTAATGGTACAGAGCTCATCGTCTGTTTCCAAATTCTCTGTTCTGGACAGCCTCCGGAGTTACTGGACTGCGCAGTAAAAATTCAGTTTCTTGTTTTCTAAGTTGTTTAGTTCGCAACTTAGTTTCTTTCGATCGTTTAAGCCGTTTTATCTAACGAATATCTCCCTACTGACCCTAGAGTCAAGTATAGGACCTTGAGTGATGAAAACCAGTCGAGATCTTATCTCTTATCCTTTCATTAAAGAAGTAATAAACGAGAAATTTCATAAATCGTTCAATGAACTAAAACGTAAATCGCCTAAGTTAATTCTTTCCAACTTAGTTTCTTATAATCTTTAAAGTCGTATTAAGATATCGACTACCTTCTCTACTGACCCGAGAGTCGAGTATGAGATCTTCCGAGTTCTAAACGAGATCGGTACGAGTCTCGTTTCACGTTTAAGTAAAACGAATCTAGTAAGCGTGCAAATGCCTAAAGAATGAAACAACTGAAACTTTCTTCGATTCTCTTTAATCGATTATCTTTTACAACCCGTTTTTAAGTATGTTTGTTTTACGATGAAGGAGGAAGCCAATTGTGAAGAAAGGTCGGAAGATCCGATGTTTGGAAGCTTTTGCTTTTAAGTTCTGTATATCAAGGTGGACTTTTATATACAAATAAAACGAGCAATGCTCGGAAAATCTTTCTTTATCACTTTAATATCGATGTTTTCAAAGTGATATTATGGCATGAACTGTTTTATGTTTTATGTGAGTTCTCTTGTACCTATCTGAGTTAACATTCATGTTTTCCAGATTTAGAGTTAATCTAATTAGATTAACTAACGATCGGCTCTGAGTTAGCTGCTAAGTGCTTTCCAGAGTTAGTGCACTTTGTAACCTGTGGTGTATGTGATATCCTGTTGAGGGGTACCAGCCACGGTGAATTAGAATTGGTCAAGATTGAACGTAACATTAGTCAGAAAATGCTCGCGCGAGTGATTTATGAGAAAAAGACAGAAAATGTTTAGTAGACACGGATTCTTTCAATAAAACTCTGATGTGCTACGCTTATGAAATGCCATATTTATCTATATTTATGATTATGTTTTCGGCATCGTGCCCACTAAGTACGTTCGTACTTAGCCCTGCATTGTTTTCTAAATGTGCAGGTTGAAGCGACGGTGAGCGGCGACGGTTGATGGTGAGTTAAAGGGTAGGATGTTTAGTTAGAACCCTTCCGCTGCCAAACTCTGAATTTCTTTTTGAGATGTACCTTTTGAACAATACCCTGTAGTCTAAGTCTGTAAATATGAACTTAGCTTCTTTTTGTACTTTTGTCGAGTAATCCTTAGGGATTAACTTTTCTTATTTATATTCAAAGGCTTGTTCATGGTTTATCGATGTTTATCAAGTATGTTTAGTCAATTAGCCCCTTTCTTCCCCGCTTCTTTAATCCAACCCCAGTCACACCCCGACTTCTGCCGTCCCTCGGGATTTGGGGCTGTGACAATTAAAATATAAATTTTAGCCCACTTTCTTGAGAAATATAAATTTTGGCCATTTTTTAATTTAGGATAAAAATACCCTTAATGAAATGCGGAGCGAGTCAAGTCTGACACGGGCGGGCGCGGGTCGGTTCGGGTTGGGTATCAGACATTTGGTACAACTGGTATAAATTTAGTAGTACCAATTGTTCTAGTACATCTAGAACAAATTTAGCTTTATTAGTACCAATTGTTCCAGATTTAGTACAATTGCGACGAATTGTCGAATATTCTAATTTGTTCCAATTATTTCAAATTATAGCTTGTTGCACTGTGGTACAATTGGCACAAACAATCCAATTAGTTCCAATTATGCCATGATATTGGTACAAGTTATACTGCACCGATTTTGCAGCTCCGCCTTCACTCCGATTACTAATATAAGGATAATCGTCGGCCAACAATTTAGATTTCTTCGACTTGTTCCGAGACCTTCAGCTCCCCTCGCTCGAATATTGACGAAAGAAGAAGGGGCAAGCAAAAAAAAACGAAGAGGCAAACAAAAATTTAGAAATTAAAAAAAAATCTGGAAAAAAAAGACAAAAAAAATCTGAAAAAAAAAACAGAAAAAAAAACTGGAAAAAAACAAAAGAAATCTGAAAAATATAAAAATAGAAAAAAAAGAAATCAAGAAAATAAAAAAAAACAGAAAAAAGAAAAACAAATTGGAAAATTAAAAACAGAAAAAACAAAATTGAAATATATAAAAAAAAGAAAAGAACTCTGAAAAATAAAAAGAAAACAGAAAAAAAGGAATCTGGAAAGTAAAAAAAAATTAAAAAAAAAAGAAAAAAATCGGAATATAAAAAAAAACAGAAAAAAGAAAGAAAAAACTTGGAAAGGGAAACAAGTGTCAATAAAACGGGTCAAACAGTGATGGATTCGAATAGAATAGGGAAAGGGGCATTTAGGTACTAAGTTTAAAAAAATAAGTTTATCATCATTTTACTCTTAAATACTACTCCCTCCGTATGTTTTCATTAATCCCATTTTATTTTATTTGGACGTATCGTTTCATTAAGTCTATTTAATAAAATGGAAATGCACTATACTAAAAAGCAACTAACTCTATTCTCTCTCTTATTTGATGTGAGAAAAATAACTTTAAAAATTACTTTATCTTCAACTTAATTATAAATAATTAATTTTCTTAACATGCGTGTCCGACCAAATGGTTTTAATAAAAAGATATAGAGAAAGTAGTAAACTAGCACATTTAAAGGCGACAAATATTTTAATTATCCACATGGGACAAATTGTGCAGACATCATGAGTAAAATTGGATAATCGACAATAAGGAATCTATGGAACAAAAAAATAAAAAATAAAATATTCGCTACATATAAATATCAATTGTATTTCCTAAGTTATTTAACTAATTATCATGCCTTTCTTCAACATTTATTATATTATTCTCGTTGATAACCAGAGTACTCCGTTGATAGTTCTCAACTTAAAATTTATATATAGTCTAAAGTTTCTGCAATAGCTGTGCACGTTTACAAACAATGATAATAATATAGGTTGATGCATGTGAAACTATGATGGTGACTACCAAGTACTCCTATATTTTAGTACCTATAATCTAGTATAGAAGTTGAGACAATGAATGCGCTAAAGTCCAGAAAAGCTGATACCACTTAGCTTGAAAGAGGAGCAACAAGGGCTCAAAATCATTTTCGGAGCACCAAAATACAGTCTGCATAAAACCAACACTTTTAACTTTTGCAAATTTTCATTGCATTACCCGCGCGTATGTTTTACCAACGGTTTATTTTTCTCACGACACGTTGTCGAATCCAATCTTCACATGCATGTACAACAATTGTGGGGCCTAAACGAAATGTACCATTTTATACGTGGCTGGTTTTCATTATTCTGGTAGGTGCTTCCTTAAAACCATAGGTACGTCACACTTGTATTTTTAATTTTTTATTATTTCATTTTTTCAGGGAGAAGTGTAAATATAGCCACTCCTGAAAAAAAAAAGTGCTAATATAGCCACTTTTTTAAAAATGATCAAATATGGCCATGCATACACGACTAGCATACACGACCTAAATTGGTCGTGTATGCTGACCATGCATACCCGACTAGCATATACGACCATAGCAATATACACAATAATGCACACACGACTAGCATACACCACTATATCAGCATACACGACCTAAATACACGACTAGCATACACGACCATATCAGCATACACGACCAGCATACACGACCAATATACATGGTCGTGTATGCAAGTCGTGTATGCGTGACCATATTTGATCGTTTTTAAAAACGTGACTATATTAGCACTTTTCTTTTTAGGAGTGGTTATATTTGACTAATTCTCTTTTTTTTTTTATTTGTCACATGCCACATATATAAGAAAATAATTAATCCTTCAAAATCATCCAAAGCAATGAGAACGGAAAGAGTACCACATTATCCTCAATGGGTTGAGCTACTGGTAGAGTTATCTCAAAATGTCTCATGTTCGAAGTCCAACGACGCTTTATAGGTCGAACGTAAGTGCATTTCACGATTCAAATCAGCTATAGAAGAATTTTATCGTAAATGATGAAGCAGCAATTTGATTTTGTGAGCCAAATCAGTTTTTACCTCTAATCCCTCACTGCAAATTGCCATCGCAAACTCTCAAACCCAATCGAATTCTTGAGTCTAAAACCTTACTTAATCACGATTAACATAGGGAACAAGAGAGAGCCAATGTAGCAATTCATATTTTTATTAACTTTATGATGTCAAATGACAAAAATTCAGTCATCCTTACATGTGATCTCAAAATGTTTCATGTTCTATGTGCATGTATTAGTCTTGACGTAGAACGGTTAAGAGCTAATTGTTAAAAGCAAACCGTAAGTTTCAGCTGTTTTAAGAAACAGACTATATGTTAGGGAATTTGAGAAATATGACAAAAACTTTCATTTTTTTTGCTCCAGCACTCCTATTTCGGGTCGAAAATAATTTATTGGGCTTTTTGGCACGTGATGCACGCATGAGCGGACACGTCACCTTATTTTGCCAACTCAAACAATTGCAGCCTAAGTATATTGATGAGTTCGTATTTTGTGTCTATTTTGTGTCTGTTTTAGGTAGTTTAGATCGAGTCTTTGTGTGTGTTTGGTCTAGATTTAGTGTCTTGGAGGGCATATTCTGGGCAGGAGGTGGTCTATTGCTCTACAGGTGGATTCTGGGCAAAACAAGGATGGAGAGCTACATTTCTGGAAGCGGGCAGGGCAGGACAGAGTTGGTCAAGATGGGTGGAGTGTTTTAGTCAACTGGCGTTGTTTCTCTCCTAGGTCTAGAAGGATAAGGAAAAGATGATCTAACTTAAATATCTTTTCTTATCTGACTAGATATAGGATCTGCAAGGGATCTTTTGAAGATAGATGTGACATGTCATGTTGGGGTCGTGTTTATCAAGTATTTACTTCCATCTCAAGGTAGCTCATGAAATCTTACCATGTTATGGATCGGGGGCCCAAACCCTAGCATTCGCCTATAAATATTTGAAGCCTAGCTGCTGCGAGGGGAAACCATCTTTTATGCTTTCGTCCTACATGTAACGTTTTATTTGTGTTTTTGTTCGTACTATTTCTGATCGGCACTTCTGGTCGGATTTACTTTCTCGTACTTAGTAAGTTTTTAATATAGTTCTTATTATGAATTCCTCAATTTATTGTGTTCGTAAATTTACATTCATGTCTAGCTAAGTTTTTATACTTGATCTGGGCAAGATTGTTAAGTGAATACTTAGGCTTGAGAGGTCTAAATTGTGCTCGATAATTGCATGCATGTGTTCTGGATATGTTAATGGGCTTGTTCCAATATGGTGTAATACAATTTAGAGATTAATAGACCGTTAATCACTTAAGACATATTAGATCACTAATCAATTGGGAAGTAAGAGTATTTTCCATAATTTATCTCAATTAAGAACGATTAACATTAGAGGAAGGTGTCTACCCTGCTGGGCTAGACGTGATGATTCCTTGTTGGGCCTTTCCAGCAGCTAATGCTCATTGGGCAAGAAACTGAACGATGACTCCGACAGAGGTATTACCCAAGGTAGAGAGCCGGCGGTGCGTCGCCAATTAAGTAAGGATAGGTCAGGGAAGGGTTTGTTGAGAGCGTAACGAGTAAAAAGGGATCTCAACATTTAAGTTCTATAACCAACGATGCATGCATGTGATGAATATATTTGCACCAATGACCAAGCCAGAGCTTTCACTTAACAATGTCTTTGTCCAGATCAAGTCGTTTTTATTATTGATCAACTTATCTGTTTTCTTTTCAGTATTTATTTAAGTTCTCGTATTGGGCAAGAGAGCCCCAGTGATCAAGATACCAAAATCATTCTTTCTTGTTAGGTGGAGGAGGATTCAAGAGATAGTAACAATCAACTCTTTGTTGATCGACCCAATACTTAATTGCTAACTATATAGATATGAGGATAGGCTACAAATTCATTTTGAGAGTGCGAACGACAGCCTCGTCAAAATTGGCACCGTTGCCGGATAGCTGATTTTGTAACTGTCACTTGAGGGAGCGACCATGTGCTTGTTTGGCTCCGACCCTTTTTGGATCGACGGTGAACTGAAGTTTCATCCTGATCCAGAGAAGTACATTAAGGAGCAGAAGAGACTAAATAAGGAAGCTGAAAAATGCGCACAAGTGGAGGACAAACTGGCGGGTGACGGGAATAGGTCACCACCATATACTTCAGATAGTGAACAGTCTGAAAAAGAAGAGATGCAGCAGCAAGAAGCTGATCCTGAGAAGACTCTGAAGGAAATCATGTTTCCAACAGATGTCAATTTGAATCCAGCGGGCATCACTTTGCCTGCTATCACTGAAAGTTGGGAGTTGAAACACTCTCTGATACAGATCTTGCCCAAGTTCAGTGACTTGCCTGGAGACGATCCATAACGCCACTTCGAACTATGCACACAACTGCTGCACAAAACACACTAAGGGAATATATTCGCCTCCTCACATTCCTATTTTCACTACAAGATGGGGCAAGAGAATGGTTGTACCAACTACCTCAAGGCAGTGTAACATCTTGGCAACAAATGCAGCAAAAGTTTCTTGAGCAATACTACCCTTTTACCCGGATTAAAAACGCAAGAGCGGCGATTCAGAACATCAAGATGGGCAATGGAGAATCTATCTATGATTTTCACTCTAGGTACAAGAAGCTGATTACAAGGTGTCCTCCACATGGTTTGGGTGAAAAGGACTTGATTAATGCCTTCATGAATGGATTGAGACAGTCGGAACGAGATTGGATAGATGCAGCCTGTGGAGGCAATGAGAATCCTGGTCAGATCTTGAAGAAACAGGTCATGAAATGTGAGCTCTGTGCTGCTAACAATCATCCTACTGATAGATGTGCATCGTTGTATGAGGATGAAGAAGTCAACGCTGTTGGGCAATAGTACCACCAGAGAGATAATGGGCAATGAAGGAACTTTAATAATGGACCGTGGAGGCCCAATGATAATTTGAGATATGGAAATAACAACTATCTGAATACACCTAAACAAGGGCAACTACCGCAGCAGCCCCATGTACCCTCGCATAATAGAGATAAACCAAGGGATACCCTGAGGAGCGATGTGGAGAGTCTTGCAGCTGAACAAACGAAAGGGTATCAAAAGTTGGACAGTTTTTGCATGGAGACAAGGGGTGAAATGAGAGATATTAATGGAACATTGAGCCACTTGGTAGAGTCAATATCTCAGATTAAGTCAATGTTGAACGGAGGAAAGGAAGAACTCCCATCTCAAGTTGAGATTAAGAAGGCCCAAGTAAATGCTATCACGCTGCGTAGTGGGGCGAAGTTGTCTGAAGTAAGAGTGCTTGATCATTATCTACCTTAAGGAGCTATTCCTGGGCAACAACTGTCTACTGGGCACAACATAGATGTTGAGCAAGAAGAAGAGGTTGAGTCAGAGAAGTATGAAGTGTCGACCATGGGATCAGGTGATGTTGAGGAACTATGGCAAGAGTTATCAGTTGAGAAGAGGGCACAAATTGAAAGGGAAGCGATAGAAATTAGAAAGAAAGCTGAGCTCGATGCAGCTGAAATCAGAGCTAAAGCAATAAAGATGCTGAGAAAGCCAAGAAGTCCAAACCTTAGGAGCCAAAGGCCCCTTACCTGAGTAGATTTGCAAAGGATAAGGAAGCACAAGAGATGAAGAAATTAACCAACATGTTTCAAAAAGTAGAGGTCAACATACCTCTCTTAACTGCCTCGCAATCCATGCCCAAATGCGCTAAGTTCTTAAAGGAGTTGTGTACAAGGAAGGTCAAGTTTACAGATGATGCAAGATTTCAAGTCAGTGAAAACGTATCCGCAGTGTTGCAAGACACCCCCATGCCAACCAAGTGTACTGACCTAGGGATGTTCTATATTCCCTTTATCATTGGAGATATGAAGATTGAGAAGGCTATGCTGGATCTTGGGGCTTCAATCAATGTCATGCCTAAATCGATGTACGATGATCTAAGGATGGGACCGCTCAAGCCTACAAGGGTGGCTATCAATTGGCAGATAGGTTAACCGTATGGCCTGAAAGAATTCTAGAGGACGTCTTGGTCAGGGTGAGAGACCTCATTTTTCCAGCTAACTTCTACATTCTGGATATGGGGAGATCGTCACACAAAACACCGGTAATGTTGTTGGGCAGACCATTTTTAAAGACCGGTCGCACAAAAATGAACTGCAATACGGGAAAACTAACGTGTGAGTTCGGATGAGAAGTGGTGTCGTTCGATATTTTAACACCATGAAGCAGCTTAGTAACACGGAGCTGGTGCATAGTATTGACCTGATTGACCAAATGGTGGATGAGTTCTGGCCATAAATAACAATTGAAGATAAGTTGGATGTGGTTCTTCAAATTGGCCTAACTGAGGTTGTTGCCCAAGACGGATCAATTGAGCTGATTGAAGCAGTGCATTATCTGAGGTTCGATGCGGAACTCCTGCGAAGGGTAGAACCATTGGTGATACCGACATTGAGGCAAGAAGATAGGTTGATGCCATCAATAAAAAAAGCACCAAAGTTGGAATTGAAATCGCTACCCAGCCATACATCTATTTGGGAGAAAACGAGACCCTACCAGTGATCATAAGTGTGGAACTGTCAATTAAGGAGGAGGAACGAGTAAAAGAAGTCCTAGTGGAGTATAAGCTGGCCATTGGATGGACACTGACCGATATAATGGGGATTAACCCCACTGTGTGCAGGCATCACATCTTGCTCGAGGAGGATGCCGTGCCCATTAGGGATCCTCAAAGAAGACTGAATCTAGCAATGAAAGAGGTAGTGATGAAAGAAATCTTGAAGCTGTTGGATCTAAGATTTATCTACCCAGTTTCTGACTGTAGATGGGTTAGTCCAGTACATGTCGTGCCCAAGATGTCCGGTATTCAAGTTGTAGAAAATGAGCAGAATGAGATGGTGGCCACGAGGTTGCAAATAGGTTGGCGAGTATGCATCGACTATAGGAAGCTGAATCATAAGACCAAGAAAGATCACTTTCCGCTACCTTTCATTGATGAGATACTCGAACGGTTAGCAAGCAATAAGTATTTCTATTTTCTCGATGGCTACTCGGGTTATATGCAAATCTGGGTCGCAGAGGAAGACTAGGGCAAGACTACATTCACTTGCCCATTCGTTACATTTTCGTATAGGAGAATGTCTTCCGGTCTATGCAATGCTCCTGGCACATTCCAAAGATGCATGATGAGCATATTCTTAGATTTGCTAAAGACATGCATAGAGGTGTTCATGGACGACTTTACTGTCTATGATCGGATTTTGACAAGTGTCTAAGGAACTTGGAAATGGTGCTGAAGAGATGTGTTGATAAAAGCTTGGTGCTGAACTATGAGAAATTCCACATCATGGTTAAGGAAGGCCTACTTCTTGGGCATGTCATATCAGAACGATGGATAGAGGTTGACAAAGCCTAGATCGATATCATAGCCAAGTTGCCTTACCCGAGCAACGTTAAGCAACTGCGTGGTTTCCTTGTACACGCAGGATTTTACAGAAGATTTGTCAAAGACTTTGCTAAAATCGCGCAGCTTATAACCAGGCTATTACAAGGAGAAGTGGAGTGGAATTTCGATGAAGACTGCAAGAAGGCATTCCATACATTGAAGGAGATCTTGATTTCAGCAACTATCATTTAACTACCGGATTGGGGGATGCCATTTGAGGTGATGTGTGATGCGAGTGGTTATGCCGTGGGAGTTGTTCTTGGGCAGAAGAGAGGTAAGGTGAACCATGTCATATACTATGCATCGAAGACTCAAAATCCTGCCCAATGCAATTACTCGACCACGGAGAAGAAGTTGTTAGTTGTGGTGTTTGCATTTGAGAAATTTAGATCATACCTGCTCGGGGGCAAGACCATAGTCTACACTGACGAGTCTGCCATGAAGTTCGTCATGGCCAAGAAGGAGTTAAAACCCAGATTGATAAGGTGGATCTTGTTACTCTAGGAATTCGATGTGGAAATTAAGGACAAGGCTGGAGCTCAGAATTTAGTGGCCGACCATTTCAGCCGTATCATCCAACAAGAAGAGGTTGAGCCGATCAAGGAGACCTTCCCAGATGATCACCTGACCCTTCCCTAGAATAACCCTGATTCGTGGTATGCTAACTTGTGTAATTATATTGTCTTGGGATGATTACCAGGCGACCTTAGCCCATATCAAAGGAATAAGCTCAAGGTGGAGAGTCGATATTATATCTGGGATGAACCCTATTTGTGGAAGATGTGTACTGACCAAGTAATTTGTAGATGTGTCGATGAGAATGAACAAACAAGTATCCTTGCACATTGTCATTCAAATGTGTGTGGGGGACATTTTGGACCAAAAAGAACGGCAAGAAAGATATTGGATTGAGGGTTTTATTGGACCAATGTGTTCAAAGACAGATTCGAATGGTGCAAATGATACTCTCAATGCCAAAAGGAGGGTAACATCAGTAAGAGGAATGAGATGCCCATGACCCCAGTCATGCCTGTGGAAGTCTTTGATATATAGGGAATGGTGTAAACACAAATTTTAATGTATTTATAATAAACACAATAAACCGTTCACAAATAAATATTTGCGGATTTGAAGTAAAATGCGGGTTGCGTTCTATATATTTCTCCTCTGATTCGCCTCTTCAACTTGTTCTTAAAGATCTTCAAACAACTTCCGAGATTTTCAGAGATTTAGCCTCCTTGATGTTGATCGGATTTGAAGTTTGGACTTATAACGTTAATATTGTAGAGATTTAGCCTCTTTGAATATTGTAGAGAATTCTCCTACAACTCTTGAGCTCTTCAATATAATTTGTGGTGTGTCCTTTGACCTCTCCAATTACCCCTATTTATAGGTGAAGATGTAGTGGACTTGGTGGGCTTTTGGACTCTAAGACGGGCTTTAGGGCTGAGGTGGCACAATTCTGTTGGCTCCTCAATTTTGGTAGTTATCTCCGTCAAATCTTTGACTTAATGACCAAGAATGACACGTGTCAATTTCTAATTGGTCAAAAATCTCTATCTTTTAAATATCAATTTATATTTATTTAATTTAGGATTTATCTTTCAATATAATTCCTTAAATATAAATAAAATATAAAATTAATATTTATTTATTTTCCCAATAAATTTTATATGTCTACAAATGCCCACTTGAGGCTTGTTTGTGGACAATTGTATTTGGGAATGAATAAGTCTCAAGACTTGAAGTTCATTAGATAGTTTAAACTCGTATGAAGGAGCTCTTGAATTTTGAAGTATGAAAATTTATACTCGTTTCATAGAGTCCTTTTAGCTTTGAAATTTGAATTTATAAATAGTTTAGACTCATATTTAGGAGTTCTTGAATTTTGAATTGTGAAAATTTAGACTCGTTTCATAGAGTTATTTAATTTTTAAATTTAAATTTATAAATAGTTTAGACTCGTATTTAGGAGTTATTTGATTTGAAACTTAGACTTGGCAATATTTGCATTCTTTTAGTCAACCCAAATTACAGCTTGTCCTGAATTAGCAAGTGGAAACCAACTTCTGTATATTTATAATGACAATATTGGGACTAGTTAAAATGAGCCAATTAATAGCACAATTAAAACTTCTAACCCAATTAATTGATAAAACTTGGCACCAGAGTTAATTCACATAGGCCCAAGTACCAACTTCATGATTTATATTTGGAATATATTAGCCCACTTCTTGGCCAATTAACTCCCTTCCGATATCGAGATAAACATTAGACTTTAACAAGGATAGCAATTCCTTTCAATTCTCAAACGCTATTCTCGTACCGTGGGCAACAACTTTCAATTTTTTCTAGAACTAGTTAATTACCAAATTTTGAGGATATATCCTTCACGAAAAAAAAAAAAATTGTTTCCTTCTTGAACTTGGTCAGCCTCAATCTCATCCTTATAAATAGATCATCTTCACAAAATTTACATCCACAAACTGAGCAAGAATTCTGAGATTCCCTCTTCTTCTTCTTCTTCTTCTTCTTCTTCTTGCATCCGCGATCAAGATTCTGGTGAGCTTCACCTTTTAATCTTTAAACTCCGCCCACAACTTGTTTAATAATTTTCCTGAATGCAAAGAAACGATTTTTTTTTCGTTTTTTTTTATTTAAACTGCTTATTCTTTTCCAAAACTTATAGAGAAATACCAGAAGCAGAGGGATTCTCGTTTCACCTCCTGCTGTATTGATTTAATTTGTGTTTTTTTTCCTGTAAGTTTCAACCTTTTTAGTTCATCAAATTATGCCCTTCTACATGATGCACACCACGTGTTCTACAAAACGCCTAAACGAAAAGTGCCAGATTTTTTTCTTCTTTCGATACTTTGAACTGACACCCGTTTTGTGACTTTTACAGGGAAGTAGAGGCAAGAAGAAACCGGAAGATCATAAAGCGAATTACTCAATCTCGTTTGTACTCCATCCATCTATTCTTCTTTGTAAATATACTTGAGCACCACATGTTTGATAAAATTTTTGAATGAACAATTTAATCTTCTTTTCCTTGCATATATTTGTGCACACCAGCTGTTTGATTACTTGCCTTCTCCCTTATTTTGTTGTTGTTTTGTGCAGATCATCATGGTTTACTTCAAGGATATCACCGAAAACAAAAAGACTTACTTACCTTCTTTGGACAACGAGCATCATACGGAGAAAGGGACCCGCTTGAGGATTTACAAGTCGGTACTAAGCAATGATTGACCCAAGTTTGTCAATCCACTTCATACTAACGGACGGTGCCAAGACAATAAGTTAAAAGGAGCTATGACTTGGATTCTTCAATCCACTCGTCATCACGGGCCGGCCGATTCAGACCCACTGCCTACTTTGGGGAGACGTATGATTGATGAAAAGCTTTTGTGGGAAGAAGCACGGAGTTCGTTGGTGAAGCTCATTACTTCAAAGGCTATTGGGAGTGGACCTAGGATGTACTTAGCCGTTGTAGAGAGGACCTTCGCACAATCGGGCTTTACAATGCTATATATACTTCGCTTTTTACTTACGATCGAAACACGGAAGTCATCAAGGCTTTTTGCGAGTCTTGGTGCCCTTTCACCAATACTTTACTTACTTTTTCTGACGAGCTTTCAATCTCACTTTGGGACTTACATACTCTATCCGGACTTCCCATGAATGGCATGCTTTACAATGAGGTGGTTCCGTCCGTAGAAGAGTTGCTTGGTGCCGATGGAGGAGGAAGATCTCGTATCCCAGCAAGTTGCAAGCACTTACTTCACAGCTATCATATACTTCGGAGCAAGGTGAAAACTTACAATACTTCTTATACTTCTAATACTTCCAACACTTGAGTCCCAGTCGAAGAGTGGATCCGATTTTGGTACAAGGGTAATTTGAAGTATCAAAGACCTCTTGCCCGCAGAGAAGCGAAGAAGTCAGTGCGTCAAAAGCCAACTTACAACCCCGATGGAAAGCTTGCAAGTCACGTGCCATGGACTTCTTCCCAAAACGTTCTATTTATGGAGACAAGTGTTAGAGAAAGATATTGGCACAAAACGTATCTGGCTACATTCCTTGCTTGTTGGTCGAGCACCTTTGTTCTTCCCGAAGATGAAGTAGACGTAATTCGACCAAGCACATTCATGATGGCAAGCACCATGGCGAGCCAAAAGAAGGTTGCTTTACTGTCCCTGTCTTGACGAGCATTCATAGAGGTCTAAACAAGATCTCCAAACTTCGCGATCTCACTCTAGTTCATGCAGTGTTCCCTATTCACTTTGTTTATGGTTGGTTAGCATATTACTTTAAGACTCACTTCCCTCTTGATCACATGTCGTGCATACCCCAAATGATTCAATACTCTAGCGAAGGAGGAGCACAATATTACAATGCTGAAGATGCGCAAACGAATCTACAAGTGGGATCAAATTTGTTAGAATGCTACCATGATCACCAACAATGAGAGTACTTTATACAAGGATGATGGGAATGCGAATGAAGTCAATTGTGCTTTCTTCATGGCCATCCGCTCCAACTACTTAACTTGGAGGCTTGGTGATGAGTTTTTCGTTGAGCCTTATAGTCCACATAACTTCAGTCATCAATTCGGGTTCTACCAAACTTCTCCAGGCGTTCTTAATAAAGATGTCAGTCGAGCTAACCTAAAGATGAAGGTATTCAATACTAGCGTGCATGTTTGCTCCAAAAATCGTATTTCAAGGCCATAATTCCAAGCTCGCTTCAAAGCTTCAGAAAGCTCCACTCACTTGCGTACAAGAATTGGTGGCAAAAAGTCTATGAAGAGTCCATAGGAAAGCACTTTCAGCCTCAAGGACATGATGCCCCCAAACACTGTGAAAAGGACATACAAGTCAAATCCCATGGTGTTAATGAGAAAGCGACTTCGGCTCCGTTGAAAGATTCAAGAAAAAGAAAAGCATCCTTGGATGAATCTTCTAATGGAAAGCGAAGATCATCTTCAAATCACTTGGATGGCTCTCTCAGCAACAATGCAAATCCTCGTCGGCAAAGTCATGTTAGTCTGCCTAAGGAAGCTTCTTACGAAGATAGTGTCGATCGTAAACGCAAAACTACTCTTGAGGTTTTAGTTCTCCATTTTTACTTTCCTCTTTTTCATGTTAGTAGATATTTCTAACAAACTTTTGTTTTATCTGTTTTGTAGTTAGAGAAAGTCCTTGGCATCGATGATCTTGAAGACTCTCAAAGCTACCATCAATCTTGTGGGTCAAGTTAGTCACTTAGGACGCACCATTCCAACTAGCAAACAATAGCAAAGCAAACACCACCAGTCGGAGCTATATCCGAGTTCAACAGTACTGCTCTCTTTGCCGATCGATGTAGGAGATTTTGCAAGAATTTTGGGGCAATCTTCAAGACAAGGTAGTAAGGACTTCGGTTGATGACTTGTCATCCATAGAGGATGAAATTCGCAAGGGAATGTCATGCATGCAAAAGTATTCTTATGGCTTTGATATATCTCATCTTGAAGAGAGCTTGAACACACTCTTTGATAAGGCTGGTGACTATGACAAAGCCTGATCGACCTCTCATGACTTTGAAGGATCTGTTGCACAAGGCTTTAAAGAAGTCCAAAAGAAGTTCCATGATGCAAGTGAAGAGGCAAAGGAACAAGCTGCTCAAGTCAACTCCATGAAGGAAGAGATTGCTAAGCTATCATCAAAGATGAAGCAACTCTAATGCACACTTCAAATTACTCAAAACAAAGTGCTTGGATTCAAAGAAGAACTCGACAAACTTATGGATGCACCTCTAGTGAATGATGAAGTGTTGAAGAACTTGAAGGATTCGAAGGAACTTTTGGAGGCCGCTCAACAATCATTGCAGGATAAAAAGCCCTTTGCTTAGACATAGTTTTTCTTTTTTTTTCGTACTTTGTTTTACTTCTTTTCTCTTTTTGTTGTACTTTTAATGAACACTTTATGCAATGAAGTACTTGTTTCCTTTTTTTTCTTGCTTCTTGTCATTCATGGATTTCGTCTTTTTATCTTGAATACTTGCTACAATTTGAATTTCAATTACTTGCAATCATCTAATTTGGAGGAATATATAAAGCATAATTGACTTAAAAGCATGACAGAACTTAGAATCTATCCAAGCTGCCTACATACCTCTTTGTATAAAAAGGATCAAGTCAAAATGTAGTTCAAGAAACAAAACTAATTTGAGTTTTAAGGGGAGTCGTACACAGTTTATACTCATGCAGGCCAGGAATGACTATTTATTTAACCACTATATAGACAAAGTGGAGTAAATAACAGTTTAACCACATAACTTTACCTTTTGGTTGGATAATTAAGTTTAGCCACATTAACTTAACTCTTGGTGGAGAAGTTAGCAGTTTAACCGCGTACACTTTCATTGGTGGGTGCCTTTACACAGTTTATACTCATGCGGGCCAGGAGTAACATGCAGTTTAAGCTCGTGTGTCATAAAGTGGACTTCTCTCTCTTTCTTTTGTTGTTCTGCTTTTCTCCTTTTTTATGTGTTTTTTTTCTTTTTTCTTTTTTTTCTGTATTTTTCCTTCTTTTTTGTTTTCTTTTTTTTTTGTTTGTACAGGTACACTTCCACCCTTCAAGGATAGTAGACATTGTCTTCATGAATCAACGTTAACATTGTCTTCAAGAACTTTTAATTGATCGGGCCAACGTTAACATTGTCTTCATAAATCAACTTGTAGGCGCCATTGGTGTAGACTTCTTTGACAACATAAGGACCATCCCATCTCGACACAAACTTGTTTCCAACATGATGAGTGGTGGTAATTGGCCTCCTCACAGCAAGCACCAAGTCTCCAACTTGAAAAGAGTGCAACCGCACATTCTTATTGAAAGACTTTGAGAGGCGAGCTTTATAATATTCCAACCTTTGATGAGCTTCTAATCATTTTTCATGCAAGGCTTCCAACTCCTCAAGCCGTAGGCGAGCATTATCTTTTTCAGTCAAACCCCCTTGGATAGTAATCCGCAACGAAGGAATTTGTTGCTCTAGGGGATTCACAGCTTTCACACCATACACCAAGGAATAAGGGGTCGCTTGTGTTGGAGTTCTATATTTCGTTCTATACGCCCACAATGCTTCTCTAATCTTCTCATGCCAATCGCGCTTCGTCTTTGCAACAACTTTTTTCAACAAATTGCACAAAGTCTTATTGAAAGCTTCGGCTAATCCATTAGCTGGCGCGTTGTACATGGATGACTTCCTTTCCTTAAATCCAAACTTCTCACAGAGCTTATTAATGAAGGAATTGCTGAAATTCCATCCATTATCAGTGATGATTTATCGAGGAATCCCATGACGGTAGATGATATGACCTTTGATGAAATCAACAACATTTTCCTTTTTCACTTCTTTCAAAGGAATCACTTCAGCCCACTTGGAGAAGTAATCTGTTGTAGCTAGGATATATAGATGCCCCCTTGATGATTTTGTCAAAGGTCCAACGACATCCAAGCCCCAAGCATCAAAAGGCCAAGACGCGACCGTGGGGTGTAGTGGCTCGGGCGGTTGATGAACGAGATTTGCGTAAACTGACAGGGTTGATATCTTCGAGCGTAGTACAGGCAATCATTCACCATGGTTGGCCAATAGTAACCCATCCTCTTGATTCAAAAGTGCAATTTTGGACCGGACTGATGAGCACCACAAACTCTAGAATGCGCTTCCTCCATAGCTTTTGCAGCTTCTTCCTTTCCCAAACATCTTAAGAAGATTCCATCAAAAGAGCGCCTATAAAGTGTGCCTTTAAAGTAGATAAAGCGAGCAGCACGACTACGAACATCCAATCTTCTATGCGGATCACTTTGCAACTTCTCATACTTCAAGTAATCAACCAATACTTGGCGCCAATCTTCTTCTTCTATCTCGAAGACCTCAAGAACATTACTCTCATCATCTTCACAATCTTCTTCTTCGGAAATAGGTAGAACAACCCAACTTTGGAAGACTGGTACCGAAATCTTATCTTCGGACATGGCTATTGTAGAAGCGAGCTTAGCCAAAACATCAGCTTGTTTGTTTTCACTCCTCGGGACATGTCCAAGTTCTACATCTCCAAGCCATGCAATAATTCTTTGGGCGTACTTGACATATGGAAGCAACTTTGGCTTCTTCACTTCGTACAATCCAAGTATTTGATTTATCACCAACTTAGAATCTCCATACACCTTGATGTGTAGTCTCTTCGCATCTACTGCCATCTCTAAACTAAGGATAAGAGCTTGATATTCTGCTACGTTGTTGGAGCAATTTTCCGTCAAAGTGAAAGAATATGGAAGTACTTCTCTTTCGGGTGTGACGAACACAACTCCAGCTCCGACTCTTTCTCTATGAGATGCTCCATCAAAGTACATCACCCAAGGAGGACAAACATCAATCAAAAGGGCATCTTTATCTTGAAGGTCGTCAGTTAACTCCCATTCGGCAGAAATCGGATGATCGGCTAGGAAATCTGCTAGCACTTGTCCTTTTACCGCTTTTTGAGGAACATAAATAATCTCGAATTGCTGCAGTTGTAGATACCAAAGCGCAAGTCTATCCGATAGAACAGGCTTAGACATGACATACTTTATTGGATTTTCTTTGGAGATAAGGCGCACCGTATGAGCTTGAAAATAATGCTTCAACTTTTGGATAGAGAATATTAAAGCCAGACATAACGTCTTGACTGGAGAATAATTCAGCTCGTTTGGCGTCATCATTCTACTCAAGTAGTATAGGGCATTCTCCTTTCCTTCTTCATTTGTTTGCCCAAGTAATGCCCCCATAGAGCGTTCTTGAGCGGCGAGGTATAAGATCAATGGACGACCCGCAACAGGTGCAGCTAGAACAAGAGGTTTCATCAAATAAGCTTTTATACTTAGAAGGTATTTCAGCACGACTCATCCCATTCAAATGGTATGCCCTTTTTCATGATCCGACTAAAAGGTTGACACCTTTCAGCTAAATTCGAGATAAACCTTCTTACGTACGCCAATTTCCCTTGCAAACTTTTTAACTCATGAATATTTCGAGGTTCTGGCATCTTCATGATAACATCAATCTTGGCTTGCTATATCTCAATACCTCGATGGCGGACGATAAAACTAAGAAATTTCCCGGACTTCACTCCAAATGCACACTTTAACGGATTCATTCTTAGCTCATAATTTCTTAAGCGTTCAAAGACCGTCCTTAAGTCTTGGAGATGATCCTTTCTTGCTTTTGACTTTACGACCACATCGTCTACGTAACATTCAATGTTCTTGTGGAGCATGTCATCAAATATCTTTTGCATGGCTTGATAGGTAGCGTCAGCATTCTTCAATCCGAATGGCATTACAGTGTAGCAAAATATTCCTTTTGGAGTGCGAAATGCCGTCATTTCTTCATCAGCTGGTGACATGCGAATTTGATTGTAACCGGAAGATTCATCCATAAAAGATAATGCTTCATGTCCGGTTGTCACATCAATCATCAGTTCAGCAATGGGTAATGGGAAGTCATCTTTACAGCATGCCTCATTAAGATCTCTAAAGTCAACACAAACACGGATCTTCCCATTCTTCTTCCTTACTGGCACGATGCTGGAGATACATGTCGGGTATTTGACTTCCCTAATGAATCCAACCTCAATGAGTTTGTTTACTTCAGCTTCAATCAATGGGATCAACTCGGGTCGAAATCAACATTGGGATTGCTTGACAGGTCGTGCCTCCTTCTTAATAGCTAAGTGATGAACAACTATCTTTTGATTCAATTCTGACATCTCCTTATATGTCCATGCAAATATATCTTTGAATTCTTTCAAGAGCTCAATGTATGCATGCTCCTCATCTGGCATCAATGAAGTGCTGATGTAGGTAGGTAGTGGATCATCAACAGTACCCAAGTTAAGTTCTTTCAACTAATCGATGGTGGACTTCACACCATCTTCAAATTGTGGGGGTGCTATGTCCGCATCATCTTCTTCAATGCTCCATTCTTCACAAAGAGTAATGTGATGTGATGAGGTAACCTTTTCAATGATCTCTTCACTCTTTGGCACAGACAGGGCTTTGAAAATCTATGCGCAGCCTCAATATGCCATCTCTTTGCCTCATTATAACGACTTCTTTTATATCATTTACTCTAACAACACCGCTTCTAAGTAGATGAGCGATCTCTTGATGTAAATTGATTTGAGCAGCTTGATTTTGAGCAGATTGACTTTGAGCACTCTCGATAGTGTAGTAAGATGATGCCACACTTTCTCTATCTTCTTCATCATCATTTTTGGGGACTTGTGTATCAATGACTGTCGTCATCTTGGCCTTCAACACATCCTCACATGACACGGTCAGTATAGTACTTCTTTTCATGTGATACGGGACGATACTTCTGAACCTTCGGGTTGCCCCTTGCTTGGTTTTCTTGTCTTTGCCAAGTCTCTTAAAAACAGACACTCGTTTTGCCCATGCTTCTCCTAACCTCTTAAAGGCTGATACCCTTTCAACTATCTTCTCTTTAGGGAGACTTGATGTAGATGACACCTCTCCTTCAAAGATATGGTTAGCAATTGCCCGTTTGATTGCAATACGAACTGGACCTCGTGAGACAAATCCATGCCTGCCTTAGTTTTTTGGACCATAGGACCATCTTTCTTTGATACTTCGAGCTCGTCTTACGTTTAGGATCATGCTTGTTCATAACCTTCAAATTCTCTTTGGGATCGTATCCGGCTTTCACAAGCAGTTCATATGCCTTTGGTCCAAAACACTTAGCAACTTCAGGGCTCGTAAGTTTGCCATGCTCCGTAGCACTACCTTGTTTTGGCCGAACAAATCCTCCAAATGATTGTTGAGTGGGTTTCGTAGCATCAATCTTTGTTAAAGGCAAGGTGAGCCCGTCCAAAGACTCCTCCTTAGTGAGTGACACCTCTTTCTCCTTTCTTTCAAGTCCCTCTTAGGATTCAACTTGTGCTTCCTTTAGAGACTTTGGCTTTACCATGTAGTACTTTGCTTCGGCTGTAATACCCCGAGTTTTTATAACTCTTTAAGTGCGTTCTAAATTTCATAATATGCTTAAATAATATGCCTTGAGTAATAAGATTTTTCCAAGAAAAGGAATTTGCTTGAAATGACTAAATTGCCCTTATGTGCTTTGACGTGAATTTTCTCGTTTCAATTATTCGAATCGAGTCTGTGATGCATTGATTGGGTTTATTTATATGAGTTTGAGCATGAGTATTACTTTTGGAGAACTTCGAGAATTTTTACTTTTCAGTAAATAGTAACGAGAACCGAGAAAACACTATTCACCGACGAACTCAGAATTTTACCTAATTAGTGTCTTTTGAATCTAGATTTAATTCTAAGACCCCTGAGTTATGTTAGAAGCTTATCCGAGATCATATGAGTGAATTCTAAGAGTTGAGTTCTTAATGAATTAATTAGCCGATTAATTTTTAGGTTTTCTTCGTTACTTGGAATTTTAACCTAAAAATTAGATATTCGGAATCCTTGATTTATTTCGTGGAACATGAGATAGAGTTGAGGTATTTTCGATGTCGGAAACGAGAAGAGGAGAGTTTAGAGCCGTTTTCAGTATAAATGAAATAACACGGACATATTCTACCGGAAAACTTTTTATCTGGGTAAAATTTTAGCAGTAAAAGAGAATCTCTCTCTCATCTCTCTCCCTCTCACCACCGACCTCACCTCTCTCTCTCCCCCTAATAATTATATTCTACCCTATTATACCTATTTTCTACTCTACATGAGAATATCATGATGATATTCCTTTCTTAATCAATTCAAGAGATAAAATCATCTCATTCATTTCATCATTCATCATTTCATCTATCTCTCTCTCAAACTCACTCTCTTTCTCTCTCGTGCCTTACCAAGAAAGAAGAAAAATAAAAGAAATTCTCTCTCTCCCTCTCTTCCCTCTTTGCCGAGAAAGATACACACACACACAAGTTGGAGAACCTCCAATGAAGCTTCAACCTTCAAGCTTTCAAGCTTCCAAATTCAAAATAGATCACCATCATCCTCTCTAGTTCTTCCAACTCTAATTGAAGAGGCAATAATTCTTCGAATCTTGAGTTCAAATTCAAGCAAAATCATTTCTTTATTTCCTTAAAATTTCGGATCTATGCCCTAGAAAAGATGATTGATTCTTGTTTTATTTTTCTTAAGTATTAAGGTGAAATCTACTATGGAAATTCCAAGCCAAAAACTTGAGCCCTAAATCCCTCATTTTCGGTCCAAAGGAGAATCAAGAGAAGAAGCTTCGATTTAATTTTTAAAGTAGGTTATTCATTTGATTACTTGTATATATGTAATCTCTAATCCCTAAAGAAAAGAAAGCATGCATGTTTTAAATTTATGCTTTGGCAAACTAGGATTCGATGTGAGAATCGAGTGCGAAAATCGTTAGGAAAATCAAGCCCTAGAAATTAATCTATGAATTAAAAGATAAAAATCTCCTAAAATTTGATGGAAGTCAAAAAATAGGGAAGAAAAAAAAAGAGAAAAATTGATTTGCATGATTTATTGATTTAAATGTGTTTATGAGCATGATTTGAATGATTATTATGCATGAGAAATTTGAGAAAAAGCTGTGAGTTTTGGAGTTTAGAGGAGAAATTATTTTGAATATTTTGTTTGATGATTTGATGGTACTATGAGCATAAGATTAAAATGAGTTATAGATGATTTAATTCATTATGTTGGTTATGGAGGAGAAATCGATATATATGCATGTTTATGGAAGAAAAATATTTTTGATGATTTTTAGTGATTTTGATGAATTTGATGTTTATGAAGATTTGAGCATATTTTTATGAAATTTGAAGTCATAGATGTTAATGAGAATTTTGAGATGAAGAAAATGAAAATTTGAGTGCAAAATATGAAAAAAAAATCAAAAAATAGGAACTTGAATGCCTAGTGTGTGTTCTAGGTGTTCTTGGTGAAAATATGAGTTTTTGAATGAGTGTTCTTGGTGTTCTAGGTGTTCTTGGTGTTTTTATAAAGATTTAAAGAACAATAAAATTAATTATAAAATAATTTAAATTAGAAATTTTTTAGAATAGAAATAATAAGAAAATAAAAAGAAAAATAATTGAACTAATAATGAGTTTTGGAATTGAGAAAATAAAGAAAAATAATTCTTTATTAAATAATTAGAGTTAAGAAGAGGAAAAAAATTAGTTTTAATAATAAGAGATTAAAAAGGGATAATAATAATTGAGGAGAATAAAAGAGGAGTTCGAGATAAGAAAATCGAGTTAAAAGTTAAGTATAAAAAATGAAACAAGTAGTCGAGGTTAAGATGTTCGATTGAACGAGAAATAACGAAAAATAATAAAGAATTCATCTTAAGTTAAATAAATTTTCTTTTAAAGGGAAATTAATTAAAGAGTCGAGCATAAGAAATTAGTAAGACGTTAAGTCGAGTTTGAGTTCATTTATTCGTTTAACAACGAGATTAATAAAAGAGTTTTGAGATAAAAATAATAGAGTTAGAATTAATTAAATTAGAGAATCAAAAGAAAATTTAGTAAGAGTTGGTTTGATTTGAGAATCGAGTTATAAATTGATAAGTGTTTAATTGCTCGTTTATTAATTAGTCGAGTGATGAAAAATTGACAATGCTTGAGTAGTATGAATCGAGTTTGATTTTCAAATCTTTTTAATAAGACGTTAAAGTTATCGAGTTTTGAAAATTAGTTAAAAGTCGAGATTATATAAAATAAAAGTTTAATTAAGAATAAGAAAATGGATTTACTAAATAAAATAAAATAAGAATACTTATACGAGTATGTGAACGTAGTTGAGAAAAGACGACGTATTTAGGAAATAATGTCGTATATTGAGTCGAGAAATATTAAGTGAATATTTTCTAAAAACTAAGATCGAGCAGAGTCGAGTTAATTCATAATTGAGTTTGGAATATGAATCATGTTGAATTATTATACTTGATTGAATCTAAATGTTTACGTAAAATATTGGTATTTTGTTTGTGATGAAATGATTTGTTCAAATTGTTGAGAATGCATGCATGTGACATGATTGATTTGATGTGATGTTAGTTGAATCGAGAATTCGAGTTAGAATTTGAATAATATAGTCGAGATAAGAAATATTCCCTTAACTAGTGAGAATTGCTAAGTAGAAGTAATTTAGAAACGAGAATGTGAGACAAAGTAATTAGTAACCAAGTAGAGTCGACGAGTCGAGAACGAGAAAATCGAGAAAGGAAATTGATTTAGAAACGATAAAAATAGAAAGAGACGAGTCAAGTAGAAGTCCTTCGGTCGAAGACAAAATCTACTTTACGTCTTTCGCGTCGAGTCTTATTCTTTTATCGATGTCCAATTATGAAGGACCGAGCGGGACAGACAAGTAGCAAGGACAGTCAAAAGTAAGCCGCCTAGCTAGTCTTCAGAAGTCAGGTGGGCTTTTCTAAAACCAAAATCTCCGATGAATGCTATTACTGTTTATTGAGTATTATTATTTGAGTTTTAAATTAAATTAACTTGCCGTTTTTACATGAGTTTTGGTATTCTTTATCATCTGCTTAAGATATGAATGCCCTGTGAACAACAGGAACCCACGTGTGGTATTTGATTAGTTTGAGGTGACTGTGAGCTTTACATCGGTTTAGCCGGTCACAGTGTTTGAGAAGGGCCTACTTCTCGGCACAGAGTTAATGTGATAGATGATACATGCCTTTGATTGAGTATATATTATGTTTTGACTGCGCAGTCTATTCAGAAAGAAAATGTTTTTGCATTCACAAGTAAACAATTTTTAATTGCATTAATACTTGTGTTGTTTCGGTAAGGCAAGTTCAATTGTATAGCTCTAAGAGCAAGTTTTCAAATATTTTGGCATGTGTTCACTGAGTACGAAGTACTCAGCCCTGCATGTATTTCTAAACGTGCAGGTTAGCGGGATATAGATGGCGTGGGCGGCTTGGTGGTGTGGTGTGTTTGTTTTGGTCGAGTAGAAGTGGACTGGCAATTGCATGTCTTCATACTGTAGTTGTTGGGATTGAGTCGAGATTTCTGTTGCAATGCAATGCTATGTTAATTGAAGTCTTTTGTTATGTTTTTGAATCATACTCTGATACATGTTCTTATTCACGAGCGATGTGCTCGATACAATTTACCGCTTATCCTTTATTCTCGTTTCTTGTGAATTTGATATCCTTATTCCGTTTAGGTTTGATATATAAATTATCTATGCTCGTTTGATGTTTTAGTTGTGACTTGGAAGCATGTTTTTATTTGTTATCGCTTTCAGTCAATATTCCCTTGTTTCCCCGAGCATGAATCCCTTATTTGAGTTGAGTTGATGGATGGTTAGTAGTGTTAGTGTCGTTAGTTGCACCTTGGGAGTCGGGGTGTGGCGTAGTGGTATCAGAGCAGGTCTGTCTGCTCTGAAGTCTAACTTTCTTTGATGAGTCGAGTCTAGATTTATTTCCTAGACTTATTTGAGTCAATAACACACCAAGCAATCCCCCATCTCATCCGGCAACCAGGTACGCCTTATTTTCAAAAGCTTTCAAGTTTAAAATGATAATTGATTATTGAGTTATTGAGTTTATTATTTGTGCTTGTCTAGAGTAAAAGCTTTATAAGTAGATTGAATAACTAGATTGCTTTAGAATGCTTTCCCTAATGCATTTTTGTGTGGAAAATCGAAAAGGATGGAACGTTTGTGGAAACGATTACGTGAAATGGAATTGCCTAGTACCCTGTGCGATAATACCCCTGTGGAAAGCAAGAATGAGTATGTGGTGGTCGGAAATTTTAGCATGCTTGTTTAACTGTTTTAGAGTGCTTGACTTGTTTAAAATTCGTATAGGATGGCCGACCGTGAGTGGATGCAGGAGTACCTGCCTGTGAGAAAGATGAACTCTGAGACTCTTACAGAATTCTTAGCTCGATACCATAAGATCTGGGAAAAGGTTCAGTATATGGACATAGGACCCTTAGATGGAATGATGCACTTGATTTAGGCTTTGCCCCGTGAGTGGAGAGATTGGGCAGCTTCGTTGGTGCCCCGATTTCTCGGACATCGCTATCTCGATGGCTATCTTTACGGCGACTGTAACGCATTCATCTCCACTATTTCCGAATAGTATATGCAATATGGTGAACTACCTTCAGCCCCGTATGATATTGACCTCCCTGCCGAGCCAAATGGTTTTGTTCATAGTCCCCCGCCTGTGCTCCAAGATGGCCCAGTTCCTCCCCGTGTTCCTTCACCGCCTCGTGTTGAGCCAGAGCCTCGAGCTGCTTACTAGGACTACCCGTATTCGGGTGGTGTACTTCCAATTCGAGCCTATGATCTTTTTGTCTCATCCAGTTCGACGGTCCAGTAGTCGAATGGTTTTCACGACGGAGCCTTACCGCCTAGTTTGCAGAGTATATGCGTCGTAACCAAACTTCTTCTCCGGTTCAGCCCGTAGCCGAGCCCTCTAGGCTAGCCTGTTCCGGCGACGGCAATGACGACGAGTATGATGATAATTCGACAGCCTCAACTACCGTGGGAAGCGGTTATCTCCAAGCTTTGCCGAACGATTATTTCCCTGCTCCATACACGTTTGCTCCTACCCCTGTAGTGAGGCTTGATGACGGACGTGAGTCAGAGTATGATGCTCCAGCCGATGTGGCATCCTACCTTCGCCGCAATGAGGATAATCCCGAGATACCTCCATGGGTCGAGTCAGAGCTAGAGGACGTCAATCCTCGTTTTGAAGACGAGGATACAGGAGACATGACGAACCCTTAGGAAGAAATCAACTACACCTTCCACGACTATAAAGAGGAAATGAGGGCAGCCGAACTCGAGCATTTCAACATTATAAATGACGGTGCAGAAGAGGAGAAGGAGGATCCCGAAGAGGATCCAGAAGAGGAAGAGGATCCCGAAGAGGATCGCGAAGAGGATATCGAGTAGGTAGAGAACCCAGAGGAAAATATCCCCGAGGAGTATCCTGACGAAGAACAGTATGATGATGACGGCCCGAGTGAGGGTGATTCTAATGTTTAGAATCAGTTCAAGCAAGCTGTGGAGAAATATCGAACAATCTTTACTTTTATGTCTAAGAGTTGAACTCTTTTTACCTTTCCGCAGTGATGTAAATATTTATGACTTGAGGTTTGGTTAGCTAGTAGATTCGAACGCGAAGTGATAGCTCGTGTAGTTCGATTTGAGTTGTAGAACGTCATATCGATGTCTAGGAAATTTTCCGATGTAAAAGTTAATCCCTTATTTTGTTGTAAGTCCTCCAAAGAGGCCATCTTCGGGTGATATGAGAGAAGAGTCGTTAGGCCGTTAAAATCAACTTTGAGTCTCCCGAGTAATTAAATAATCTATTCTTTGGATAATAAAATTTGAGTAAAAGTAAACAGGATATATGCGAGCCAAAATAATAGCATGAGGATGCATGATTTTTGAGTATTGAGAAAAATTTAATTGGAGAATATGTGGATATTGATGTGATGATGCTTGAGATTATGATTGTGATTAGTATTTGTTTTGAGAATACAAATATATGATGATGATGTGAATGCCTGTTCTCCTTTATGATGATTGATTATTTTTTAGTTAAGAATTGAATTGTTTGAGATATGTGAAATTGAGATGACTAAACTATTTGCAGCATTTATTAAATTGATTCTGTTTGATAAGTACCGATCGAGAATCATATTCTTCTTGAAAAAGGGAAACATTTTTAGAATCGAGAAAGGTTTCGAGTGAGATAATTTATTCTTTTCAAGTGGCTCAAAAATTTCCTTTGTATTTCTTTAGAATGCCGCCAAGACGAAGAAACGTTAGAAATGTTAGAGATTAGGAAGAGGGGTAGCAAGACCCCTCCAAATGAACATCGCGTAGAAGAAATTTTTCTTCGCCAAAATCCCCCAACCTTCGATGGTAAAGGCAGTCCAGCAGAAGCCGAAGACTGGATTCGTTCTCTTGAGCGAATTTTAGTTTCCTTCGTTGCACCGATCGTGAACGTCTTGAGTGCATGACGTATCAATTGAAAAGAACTGCTGACTATTGGTGGAAAGCAAGACAGAGGATGTACACTCCAGAAGAGCATGAAAATTTGACGTGGGAATAATTTAAGGAAGCGTTGTATGAAAAGTATGTGCCAAGAAGTTACCGTAAGCAGAAGGCAAACGAATTTGCCAATCTGAGACAATGAAAGAAGACTGTAGCTGAGTACGACCGAGAGTTTTGCGAATTAGCTCGATTTGCGCCTGATAAGGTAGATACCGACGAAAAAATGTGCGAGTTGTTTCGAGCAGGATTGAGGCAAGATATTCGTGTAGTTCTCGCCAGTCAGAGTGGTTTGACTTACGCAGAAGCCCTTAACCGAGCCCTAGACATGGAGTTGGCTATGCAGCCAGAAAAAAGATCGCATTCCTCAGTGAATCCACAGTTCCAAAGCCAAACGACGACGACCGTAACTACCCATCAGTCTCAGTTCGGTCAGCATGGAAAGAGAAAGGGAAAATGGAGTGGTGGAGGCCACCCAAGTAAGAAGCCTTGGCAAGGAAAAGGACAGCAGCAATCTCAGCAACCCAGAAAGCGAGAGCTTCGCAAGTTAATCGAAGCAATGTGCCTGTAGGACCTCAAGGACTTCCCCATTGTTCGAAGTGTGGACGGATGCATCAAGGCATCTGTAAAATTGAAAGTAATGCCTGTTATACTTGTGCTCAGCTCGGTCATTTCTCGAACCAGTGCCCAAGTAAGCAGCAAGGAATGAGTGGCGAAAGGCCAAATCAGTTTCAGCCTTCACAGATGAAAGCAGTTGAGGCAACTCGACCGCAAAAGTTCCTTCAGCATCAGCGTAAACCACATCAGCCAAAGCAGCAATCTTCTCAGCAGGAGCCACCGCATTCCAAAAAGCCTTTGCAATTGAGCAGAAACCGTCAGCTAAAGACCCAGGAAACCTAGCAGGTATGGGAAAGCTTAACGGCATACCTGTTATCGTTTTGTTTGATACCGGCGCTTCGCATTCATTTATTTCTAGTGCTTGCGTAGAAAACTTAGGTTTGAAAGTTGAAGAATCGAACCAGGTGCTTAGAGTCGCGACCCCTTTAGGTAAATTTGCGTTAATTTCGCATGTTTTCTCGAACTTAGAATTCGAATTCGGAAGTCGTAAGTTGTTAGCAAAATCCCTAAATCTGATTCAAATGTGGGAGGTAGACATAATCCTAGGAATGGATTGGTTAACCTATAATTTTGCGAAGATTCGATGCGACCTGAGGCAGATTTCATTTCAACCCCCTGGAAAAGAGCCAACTGTAGTTTTTGGAGTCGAGAAGAGAGTAAGGAAGAGTATGCCGATAATTTCGGTAATGAAAGCGCAGAAGTTAATGAGAAAAAAGGGTACAAAGGTGTATCTAATTTACTTGAACAAAGATGAGAACCAAGAGCAGAGTGTCGATGACGTGCCTATTATGCGAGAATTTAAAGACCTTTTTCCAGAAGTACTACCAGGATTGCCTCCTGACCGGCAATTGGAATTTACGATTGATTTAAAACCAGGATCAGCCCCAATATCAAAAGCTCCGTACAGAATGGCCTCAAAGAAAATCCAAGAATTAAAGATCCAGTTGCAAGAACTGTTAGATTTGGGTCTTATCCGACCAAGCATTTTGCCTTGGGGAGCCCCGATTCTCTTTGTGAAGAAGAAAGACATAAGTTTGAGAATGTGTATAGATTACCGAGAGCGTAACAAGATTACGCTCAAGAACAAGTATCCTTTACCAAGGATAGACGATTTGTTTGATCAGCTAAAAGGAGCCGGTGTTTTCTCCAAGATTGACTTAAGATCTGGATACCATCAACTGAAGATCAAGCAAGAAGATGTTCCTAAGGCCGTTTTCAGAACGAGATATGGACATTACGAATTCATAGTAATGCCATTTGGGTTTACTAATGCTCCATTAGTATTCATGGATTTGATGAATAGAGTTTTTCACGAATTTTTGGACAAATTTGTGATTGTCTTCATAGACGCCATATTGGTGTATTCAAGGAATGAAGCAGAACACGAGAAGCATTTGCGAATCGTGTTGGAAAAGTTAAGATCCGAAAAGTTGTATGCCAAATTCAGTAAGTGTGAATTTTGGCTGAAAGAAGTGAATTTCTTAGGACACGTTGTTTCATCCGAAGGAATTAAAGTTGACATGGAAAAGTTGAAAGCTGTGCAAGATTGGAAATCACCAAAGTCAGTTTATGAAATCCATAGTTTCCTCAGTTTAGCAGGTTACTATCGGAGATTCATAGAAGGATTTTTCAAGATCGCGAAGCCGATGACGAGTTTGTTGAAGAAAAAATCAAAGTTCGAATGGACAGAAGAATGTGAGAGAAGTTTCCAAGAGCTCAAAACAAGATTAACTTCAGCTCCAGTACTAGCTTTTCCCGAACCCGGAAAAGACTACACTATTTATATTGATGCATCAGCTTCAGGATTAGGATGTGTCCTAATGCAAGATGGAAGAGTCATAGCATATGCTTCAAGACAACTTAAACCCCATGAAGAGAAGTATCTGACTCATGATTTGGAATTAGCAGCCGTAGTGCATGCTTTGAAAATTTGGAGACATTATCTTTATGGAGCCAAGTGTGAAATCTTTTCGGATCACAAGACTTTGAAGTATTTCTTCGAGCAGAAAGAGCTAAATATGAGACAGAGGTGATGGCTCGAGTTGGTGAAAGATTACGATTGCAAGATATCCTATCGTCTCGGTAAAGCTAATATTATAGCCGACGCGTTGAGCCAAAAAAGAAGGATGGAGAATTCAGAGGAAACCGAGTTAGGATTTTTGCCAACTGAAGAAGCAAGGTTGATCGAGGAGTTTGGGAAAATAAGGATCGAAGTAATTATACCTGCAGCGACAGTAGAGCAAGTGATTGCTACCTTAGTAGTAATGCCAGATTTGAGGTCTCGTATCATAGAAGGTCAAAGAAAAGATAAAGAATTGGAGAAGTTGAGATTGACGATTAGAAATGAAGGAGTTAAAGATTATTCAGAATCGAGAGATAATGCTTTATTGTATCAAGGAAGGATTTGTGTGCCCAATGACGAGAAGTTAAGAAACGAGATAATGAGTGAAGCTCATGAGACCCCGTATACAGCCCATCCCGGCAGTACGAAGATGTACCAAGACTTAAAGCAACAGTTTTGGTGGGAAGGATTGAAAAAGGACGTGGCCATGTATGTTGAAAGATGTTTAGCTTGCCAACAAATGAAGTCTCTACAGCAAAGACCGTATGGACCCTTACAACCGCTACCAGTCCCAGAATGGAAGTGGGATGGTATCACGATGGATTTCGTGACGGGTTTGCCAAGATCGAGAAAAGGAAATACAGCTGTGTGGGTAATTGTGGATAGATTGACGAAGTCCGCTCATTTCATACCCATTCCACATACCTATGGATCAGATAGGTTGGCTCAGATTTATGTCAAAGAGATTGTGAGATTGCACGGAGTGCCGAGTAAGATTACCTCCGACCGAGATTCGAAGTTCACAGCCCGTTTTTGGAAAAGTTTCCGAAAAGAATTGGGAATACAGTTGCAGTTTAGCACCGCTAATCATCCTCAGATGGATGGTCAGTTAGAAAGGACGTTTCAAATTCTCTAGGATATGTTAAGAGCTGTTTTATTAGACAAAGGAGACGAGTGGGAGAAAATTTTACCTCTAGTTGAATTTGCTTATAATAATAGCTATCAGAATACGATTGGAATGGCCCCTTACGAAGCTCTTTACGGAAAGAAGTGTAGATCTCTGCTCTATTGGGACGAAGTAGGCGAGAGAAAAGTGATAGGGCCAGAAGCGATAGAGGAGATGATAGAATCTGTTCGTCAGATTTGTGAGAAGATCAAGGAAGCTCAAAGTCGACAGAAGTCGTATGCTGACAACTGAAGGTCCGAGTTAGAGTTTGATGTAGGGAATAAAGTCTTTTTGAAAGTATCCGCTTCGAGAGGAGTGCACCGTTTCGGTGTTAAAGGAAAGCTAAAGCCTCGTTTCATAGGACCGTTTGAAATTCTTGAGAGGATTGGAGCCGTATTATATAGGTTAGCGTTGCCTCCCAGTTTTGGAAATTTGCACAATATTTTTCACGTGTCGCAATTGAGGAAGTATGTTTTCGATCCGAAGCACGTGATTCGCTAAGAAGATGTGGCTTTGAAGCCAGATCTAAGCTACGAGGAGTGGCCCGAGCAAATTTTAGACCATAAGGTCCAGCAGCTTAGAAGGAAATCGATTCCCTTAGTTAAGATTAAGTGGTGTCATCACGATCTTCAAAAAGCTACGTGGAAACTCGAGGAAAAGATGAGGGCGAAATATCCTGAGCTGTTTTCTCAAGGTTAGTAAATTTCGGGACAAAATTTTTCTTAAGGGGGTGAGGATGTAATACCCCGAGTTTTTATAAGTTTTTAAGTGCGTTCTAAATTTCATAATATGCTTAAATAATATGCCTTGAGTAATAAGATTTTTCCAAGAAAAGGAATTTTCTTGAAATGACTAAATTGCCTTATGTGCTTTGACGTGAATTTTCTCGTTTCGATTATTCGAATCGAGTCTATGATGCATTGATTGAGTTTATTTATATGAGTTTGAGCATGAGTATGACTTTTGGAGAACTTTGAGAATTTTTACATTTCAGTGAATAGTAACGAGAATCGAGAAAACACTATT
This sequence comes from Schizonepeta tenuifolia, assembly GCA_029490685.1. NCBI lineage: Eukaryota > Viridiplantae > Streptophyta > Magnoliopsida > Lamiales > Lamiaceae > Schizonepeta > Schizonepeta tenuifolia. The sequence continues at coordinate 17,016,185 of CM055956.1, read as the reverse complement.
CACCGACGAACTCAGAATTTAACCTAATTAGTGTCTTTTGAATCTAGATTTAATTCTAAGACCCTTGAGATATGTTAGAAGCTTATCTAGATTTAATTCTTCGACAACTTTAAGCAAATTTCGTTTTATCCCTTGTCTCTGGAAATTAGCTGAACTTAGTGGAGAAAAAAGTTTCTGGGTTTTTCACAAACAGTTTCGTATTTAGCATTTTCGAAATAGAAAAATGAGAAGTGCGAAAGTTCTTTGAAATTCTTTTTCCGTTTCCAAAGTTTCTTCTATTTGATTCAAAGTATCCGAGTCTTATGGCGGATATGGTTTTTTGGCTTCCCCTGATTTTTGCTTTTTTATCTCCTTTCAAAGACTCTGTGAGAATATAGATTCCGATTCTGAATCTATCCCTCAGTGACATTGGAAAGAACTTAATGACCTCGAAGTGGAGACTTTGAGGAATTCCATGGTATGAGAAAGAAAAGTGTGAAGCTCCTGAAGTGGGTTTCACATAACCTCAGTGGAAGTTGAGGAAGTAATATCAGGAGAGGGAGCGTGGTGCATTATGCTCTCTGACTCTCCTGGTCCTAAGGAAAGCTTAGTTATAGCTTTTCTAAAAGAAGCATAGTGTTGAACACTTATGATTATTATTTTAATAATTTCCTCTAATGGTCAGTTAACCATTGATAATTCTGTGATGTAGTCATGGATGATATGGTGGTCTGAGACCTGGGACCTCCCATCGAAGGAGCTGTGCGTGATGACAGCTCTCCGAAAGGGCGTAGTGATGAAGAAAATCGTGATATTTTGAAAGTGGTTCTGCAAAAACCCACTACGCCTCAGAAGGAAGGGTCTTCTAAATCCCTGAGCCTTCGCAAAGAAGGGGCTCGCAAAGGCGCAGAAAGCCAAAGAGAGGAGTTCCAAACTCCCTCAAAACAAAACGTCACTTGTGCAATCTCAATGGATCAAATTAGTGTCATGGTGAACCAAGGAGTATCTAAAGCTATGGTTTCACCTGAAAGTCAGAATAAGAAAATTAGCAGTATAGCTAATGGAAAACCAGGAGAGGTACAAATATATCTGATATGATTATAGTGATGACAAGTCAGTAAAATAGTGAGCTAAGCCTTGCTTGAGTATTGAATGATGGTTCTTAACCCAAATGATGTGTGATTATGGCAGGGAGAACCTGAAGACAAAAATCATTATTGAAGTGAGGGATATGAAAGTCCTCGAACTGAATCTGAAAATGGTCAGTAATGTTAACAAACTGTGTAAAGCAGTGGCGGTAAAGAGCAAGTGGATGATCTTTAACTTGTTCTCTTTTATTTTCATTTTGAAAACATGCAGAAGGGGAAGAGAGGATAGTAAAATCCCGAGATAAAACCGCAGCGGCTGAAATCGCAGCTCTCTAGTAGTAGCTTAAGGACCTTCAGAAAAAAGGTCTCCTCACCAAAGAAGTCTCCTAAAAAGTCTGTCAGGATAAGTGATAGCCAGTCCCATTTTTCCAGAGACATTCGAGAGGATCAGTTGCCCTCAAATTTCAAAACATTGACACTAGAATACGATGGTTTTGGATCCGCATTAACATGTGATGTGATTTGAAAATGGAGCAATGTTGCAACAGTATACCGAGGGGGTTAAGTGCAGAGTCTTTCTCACAACTCTGTCAAGAGTGGCTCAACAATGGTTTTCTCAGTTGCCACCCAATAGTATAAGCTCGTTCAGTGAGTTTTGATCTATGTTTCTACACCAATTTGCTAGCGCAAGAAGACATGTGAAAATGTCCTCTTCACTCATGGCGTTAAGGCAAAGACCTTAAGAGAGTTTACGTCAATACGTGAGACATTTTAACGCTGAAGCATTGCAAGTTCCTTTGGCTTCAAATGATGTGAAAGTGCAAGCACTCATACAAGGGTTGGCACCTGGGTTATTCTTCGCGGAACAAAAAAGATCCCTTGTACTTCGAGAAGTTGCTGCAAAGAGCTGAGAAATATGTTAATCTTGAAGAAGCTCAGGAAGCTCGAAGGGTGAAAGAATAATTTCCCTTTCCCAAAAGGGAGACCTTAGAGAAAAGGTCGTCCGCAACACCGAGAGCTGAAAGGGACAAAGTAGGGCAGAAGCTTAAGAGAGCTCTAGAGAGATTCGACTAGTATACACCCCTCAATGCATCTTTGGTGGAAGTTATGGAGGCTGCAGCTAGGTCTTCTCACTTCAAGTTCCCGAGTACTTATAAAGAAGCTCCTCGTAATCCACGATCCGAATTATATTGCAAATACCATAATGACTATGGGCATGACACAAACTCCTACAGACATCTCAAGGATGCTATTGAGCGTCTGCTTAAGAAGGATGATACCTTGCTCCAATTTGTCAAGAAGGAAAGAGAGAGAAGGTACAAGAGAAAGGAACCAGAGCAGAGAAAAGAAGATCAAATGGAGAGAACCCCTCCATGACAGGAAGATCCTCCTGCCAAGAGGGAAAACATTAGTATGATTATGGGTGGAAATGCTAATTGGGATTCAGGACGAGCTCGCAAAGCCTATGCGAGAGCTGCCAAAGCTTAAGTGAGTAAAGAGGTCTAGGAGCTAGCACAAACAGCGGTAATGGAAATTGATGTGGTGGACTCATTCCCAGGAGAGGAGTTAAGTCCAAAGGCGTGTGTGAGTTTTGCACCTGAAGACCTGGTTAGCGCGGAACCTCTTAACGATGCATTGGTAATTAGCGTATAGGTAGCTAATTTGAAAGTGGTGCGTATCTTCGTGGATACAGGAAGTGCAGTTAATGTGCTCTTCTGGTATTGCTTTCAAAAAATGAAAATTAATACTGACTTGGTACCGGTAAATACTGCGTTGTATGGCTTTGCCGGAGGAGAGATACAACCTAAGGGAGAGGTGACCCTCCAGGTAACTCTGGAAGGAGGGGAGGCCTCCAACACTAGAATGGTGAAGTTTCTTGTGGTAGAAACACCATCAACTTATAATATAATCTTGGGAAGACCTGCATTAAATGACTTTCAGGTAGTGGTCTCCACATACCACATGAAAATGAAATTCCCTGCTTAGAAAGAGGGCGTGGTAGGAGAAGTTACTGGAGACCAGGATATCTCAAAGGAATCTTATCTAAAGTCTATTAAACATGCTAAACGAAATGTGAGGGGACCTCCGAAAGGGGGATGCTCAGTACAAAGTAAAGATGCAACGAAAGAGGAAGCAGAGCAGGGCCTCGAACCTCGTATGCAGCCTGTAGAGGAGGAGCTGATGATGGTAGAACTGTTCTCAGAGAAAACTATTTTTTCCATGAAGATAGGAAAACTAGTGACAGAAGAGCAGATGGAAGCTATTATACAATGTTTGAGAAGAAATGCGGATTTGTTCGCATTCCACCCTGGAGATATGGTAGGAATAGACCCAATAGTGGCAGTGCATCATTTGAATGTGAATCCTAAAGTAAAGCCCGTAAGCTAGATGAAAAGAGCTTTTGGGCCTGAGAAAGAAAAGGTAATAAGAGAAGAGATTAGACGATTGATGGATGCTGATCACATCGTTAGAATTTAGTATTCTGAGTGGCTATCAAATGCGGTAATGGTGGCAAAAAGTAATGGTAGCTGGCGAATGTGTATTGACTTTAGAGACCTAAATAAAGTATTTCCCAAAGATCATTATCCATTACCATGTATTGATCAGTTGGTAGATTCGACCTCGGGCTGTGAACTACTGTCCATGTTGGATGCGTACCAGGGGTATCACCAAATACAGTTAGCCCCTGAAGACGTAATTAAAATGGCTTTTGTAACAGTACGTGGTACATTTGCCTATGTAAGGATGCCTTTTGGCCTGAAAAATGCGGGAGCCACATACCAAAGAATGATGGATGCAATATTCTAGAACCAGATAGGAAGGATACTGGAAGTTTATGTGGATTATATTCTTGTGAAGAGTTTGAAAGCTGAACATCACGCCAGGGACCTGGAGGAAGTGATGGTGGTAAAGAAATATAATTTGAGACTGAATCCAGCAAAGTGTACTTTTGGAGTCAAATCAGGAAAGTTTCTTGGTTATATGGTTACCCCGAAAGGAATCGAAGTAAATAAAGATAAAGTTAAGGCTGTCTTGGAAATGACTGCTCCTGTGAATATTAGAGAAGTACAATGGCTGAACGGGAGAATAACAGCCTTGAGCAGATTTATATCAGCTTTTGCCGAAATAAGTTTAACGTTCTTTAAAATATTGAAGAAAGCCAACAAGTTCGAGTGGGATGAAAACTACCAGAAAGCCTTTGGAGAGCTAAAAAAACATCTAGCAGGTCTCCCAATACTGACAAAGCCTATTGCAGGAGAGGTATTGTATCTGTACATTTCTGTGGGGGATCATTCGTTAAGTGCGGTCCTTATAAGGGAAGAAAATTCCTTTTAGAAACCTATTTATTATATCAGCAATGACTTGCAGGGAGCTGAACACAGATACTCCGATGTTAAGAGAGCTGCATTAGCTGTTATGGTAGCGGCAAGAAGGCTAAGATTGTATTTTCTGGCTCATAAGGTGATTGTGAGAACTAATTTTCCTTTCAAGCAGGTGCTGAGTAAACTCAACCTCTCAGGGAGGATGGTAAAGTAGAGTGTGGAGTTAGGTGAATATGACGTGGAGTTTAAGCCTCAGACAGTGATTAAGGCACAAGCTCTCGCGGATTTTATCCAAGAAACCATGCGACCTGTGCAGTGGCTTGAGTGGAAGGTCCACGTGGATGAGTCAGTAACAACTGAAGGATGCGGTGCAGGAATTGTTATAACAACGCCGGATCAAGATGAATTAAGCTATACCCTTAAATTTGAATTTAAGACATCCAATAATAAAGCTGAGTATAAGGCATTTGTGAGAGGATTGGAAATGGTAGTTGAGCTGGGGGCTTAGAAGGTTACTATCTACTTCGATTCGCAGCTGGTTACTCAACAAGTGTTGGAGAATTACGAGGTGAAAGAAGAAAGAATGGTCGAGTATGTGGAAAGAGTAAAGAAGCTAAGAAACAACTTGCAGAGTTTGAAATTAGAGCAGGTGTCTAGAGATCTCAATACTAAGGCAGACCACCTAGCTAGATTGGCAAGCTTGGTGGGGGAGGTGATCCCCAATAAGGTAATGTTGTTGAGGACAAAATCTAAATGTACAGCAGAAAGCGTTTAAGAAATAGAAGAAATAGATGACCGAAGAGCTCCTATTCTACACTTCATGAGAACAGGAGAGCTGAAGGATGGAGTGGGAGATGCAAAAAGAAGAATATATGCAAAGTACTGCATAATAGAAGGATGTCTATTAAAAGAGCTCTCTCGCAACCGCTGCTCAGATGTGTGACTGAAGAGGAAGGCCTCCGGATGATTGAGCAAGGTGTCACTCGAGATAACGAGACCTGATTAGACGTGTGCTGAGAGCTGGGTACTATTGGTCCCATTTGAAGAAAGATGCGGAAGCCTTTGTAAGGAGATGCCCCAAGTGTCAGAAACATGGACCAATAATCCATAGGCCAGCAAAAGAATTGGGAGTTCAGTACTCTGAGTGCCCCTTTGATAAATGGGGCATTGATCTAGTAGGGAAGCTGCCAATGGCAGTAGGAAAGAAATGCCATATTATTGTGGCTATAGATTACTTCAGTAAATGGGTAGAGAAGCAGAGCCTCTATCCTCGACAACGGAAGAGAGTATCATAAAGTTCTTGTGGAAGAACATTTGCTGCAGATTCGGTTTACCAAGGGTGTTGATATCAGACAATGGTACACAATTCTTTGGTAAGAAAACTCAGGCGTGGTGCAAGGCTAGAGGGATCGAGCAAAGGTTTGCTGCTGTAGCTAGCCCGGAGACCTGTGGACAAGTGGAGGTCACTAACAGGAATATAGTGAATGGCATAAAAGCAAGGCTAGAGAAGGAAAGATCTCAGTAGGTGGAATAATTGAATTCAATACTGTGGGCATACAGAACTGGTCAAAGGACTGCCACAGGTCAATCGCATTTCTATTTTGGTATATGGTGCAGATGTTGTTATGTCAATAGAAACTGAGGTCCTGATGCACAGAGTTTTAACTTATAACGAGGAGGTAATTGGAGAATTGAGAATAAAAAGTTCGGACCTGATTGAAGAGGCTCGAGAGAGAGCTCATCACACAACTCTTGATTATAAAGCTCGCATAAAGGCTATGTATGATAGAAAGGTGAAACCTAGAAAGCTTGAAGAAGGAGATCTTGTGCTTAAGAGAGCTGACACAATGCACCCTGTAAGGAAGTTCAAGCTGAACTGGGTGGGACCTTTTGTGGCGACTAAAGTCTTGGCTGGTGGTGCGTATGAGCTGATGGACCATGAGGGAAGGATAGAGCCCAGGCCGTGGAATATAAGCAATCTAAAAACGTACTACATTTAGTGCTGCGATTTTGTCCCTTATCTGTTTCTTTTTTTCTCTTATGATTAAGTTTTTAAAAACTTGCTGAGTGGGAAGGGACCTGTGTGCCAAGTCTTCTATCCTTTCTTTTTGGTAGAATACTTGTGCAGCTAGACAAGTATTCCTGCAAGGGCACGCAGAGAACTATTGAAAGTAAATAAAGGCTGAGAACTGGTTTTTCTTTTTTTAAAATATATGTGTTGGGGTTGGAGCTTGTTGAAGGCAAGTTTTGTTTGATTCTATGCTTGTGATTTAAATAGAAAAACCTGGCTATGCTTGTGATCATGAAATGATTTAAATAGAAAACCTTGTTATGCTTGTGATCATGAAATGGCATAAAGAAGTAAAATACTCTAAATGGTTTAATAGAAACATGAAACTATCTAGAGTCGGGGGGAGTAGGGGTGTACCCCACACCCCTAAGGGGGTCTCAAAATACCTCATTAAAATGAAAAATAAAATGGCAAGAAATTGTTAAAAGCAAGTGAAATAGTGAAAGATCGCCAAAATAGGCAGATAATAGTAGATGAAGTACTAATCATTTAGAGAACAGGTAGAGTAAAAGAGTCAAGCTCTAATAGTTATACAAAAAAGTAACATTGTTTGGAAATTAACATAAGAACAGAATTATGCCAAGTAACTGGTGGGGTCTTCATCCATGGCCCTAGAGGGATTGTCAGCGTTTTCTGGGACAGTGCCAAGTGCTTGAGAGGCCTCACTAGTAGGAGGAACATTTGAGGAAGAAAAGGAGTTGTTAGCATTATGAATTCTCAAAAACGATTGTGGAAGATACATAAAAGAATGTACCCTGATAAGTGGCGGGTTGGTTGAAGTCCCTTGGGAAGCAGTCATAAAGGGGCTTAGATGGATTAGAGAAAGCCTCGGTGAGATCACAAGGGGCAGTGAGAGCTTCGAAAGCTGTATGCATCACATGGAGCCACCATTGATTGCCAGGAGGAGTGGTAGGATCACCTTTGAACGAGGGAGGTAGAGGTAGATGCTTCACTATAGGATCAATGTTAAGAGGATCCTGGAAACCTATCGTACGAGCTTTAGCTAGTACTGTCATACCACATCTCTTGGCCAAAAAGGCAATATCCTGGCGAATGGTCATCAGATATTCGGGAGAAGTTTTGTAAGCTTCCAGGATGCCCTCGTGGAGGATTTGCAAAGCTCGTTGACCCATAGAGGTTCGCAGAATAAGGTTGCTACACTCTTGGAGCCCGTTAGCATAGCTTGATTGGTATGAGAGGTTAGCAGCATGAAGAAGATCCTCAGCCTCAGTGAGTTTCCGAGTAGTATGGTTAAGCTGATGGCTGAGGTTTGCATTCACTGAGCTCAAGGAAGCATTTTTCCTCTGCAAAAGATGACATCTTCTCTAAAGATTGAGATAGCTCGTGGATTTTCTTCTTCCAATCTTCATTGGCCAGAAATAGTTGATGGCTAGCTTCAAGAATGTCGTGGTTTTGCAATTGTAGGTCCTCATGCGATTTGGATAGCTCTTGCAGTTGTACTTTGTAGGACACCAGAGCATTCCTTAGTTTTTCAAGCTCTTCCTCGTGGGAGTCATCCTTAAACTGCAGCAGCCTCCCATGGGCGCTAATTAGCTAGAAATAAAGAAAAATAAATGGTTAAAAGAAGAAAAAAACGAATATTGCTGATGAAACAAGGTTAAAAGGGGATACATGTATCAAGCAATGAGCACTATCTTTCTGAAGCTGTGTGAGGGTAGAAGGTTTTATCCTGGCATCTTCCTCAGACGGAGGAAGTGCTTGCAGTAGAGAGAGACATTCTGAGGCAGGAAGCCGGCGCAGAGAGCTGGAAGTCTGATCCCTGAACACATATCGGGGATAATGTAACCAGAAACGTACATCATATAAAATCAGAACAAGGAAAGGAGTAAACGTCAACACCTATCTAGACCATACTCTTATTCCTTCTCCGGTGGTCAGAATCGTCTCCCGCTGGGATGTTCTCGTGAAGCTCTGCAAGAAAAGGAGGGCGGGGGATGTTTCCTGGCGAACCACCTCCGAAGCTTAAGTTAGTATTCTGGGTTTTTTCTCCGAGAGAGATGAATGTAATAGGAAACAAGTCTGAAAAGTAGTGTGTTTGTGTGTGTTGGGTTTTGTAATATATATACTCGTGTATTTTCTTGAGAGTGAAGTTGTATTGCTGCCATCTCCTTTACCTTGATCTTTACACGCGTTATTATCCCATTGATTAAAGCGCGACGTACCTTCTGACAGTACCGGGCAAGCATTAATTAAAGTATCTTCGTTTATCAGGTATACAACTAGGAAAGTGTCCTGAATGAGGGTTCTCAAGGAAGATCTCTGGCAAGAGATCTTGCCGGGAGACCTCCGGGCAGGTCTCTGAAAAGAGATCTCCACGGGAGACCTCAACTCCATCATTACGCCAATTCTCCAATTGAGTATCTGTTACGACTATATAGAGTGTTCAGGTCTTTTGGAGACCTGAATATTTTTTGTCCCTTTTATCTACTCCCCCTACTCTAGATTTCGGAAAGTCTTCATTTGAGAAATACAGAGTAGTTTAACTTATATGACTACCAAACGTGAGATTTCTTTCAGCAGTCCGACTTTCCTTCACGGAGGCCTGCCTATTTAAAATTTTTAAACTAGGTCTCGGATTGCTATTATTTTATTAGATGAAAAAAGGGGAAAAACTCTGCAACTTCCCCTACTTTACTTCAACCGTCCCCCTCTCTCTTTTATATTGGGGTTTTCACCTCTGTCTTCTTTTACTTTCGCACTTTCTCCAATTTTTACTGTGATTCTCTCATGGCTCAAACTCCTTCCCTTTCCGAAGGTGACACCATCTCCGATCAACATGAATCTCGAACATCTGATACCCAGCCCCAACTTTCCTCACATGAAGGTTCCCAGTCGGACACATCCGCTCACACCCAGGTTAAAAGGAAAAAACCTTCTGCTCGCCGCTCTCGACGAATAGCCATCAAGAACCTCTCAAGTCCGGCGCCTCCTTCTATCCCTGAAGAAGCCATCAATTTAACTGAGGGTTCCTCCCCGTCCGGCCAGGAGGTCAGAGAGACGGATTCACCATTTCCTTCTGCTGGGACTTCTCCCTCTTTGAAGATTTCTGCTCCTCCTGTTATGGCTCCGAACGCTATAGCAGGTGAATCCTCCCTAACTCCTGTAGAATTAGCATTAGTCAAGTCGTTGTTGAACTGTGATGAGTTGTTTGATACTAGCATACCGGAACCATATGATCGCCCTCATCTACTGGACTATCTCTCAGTAGCCTTTTGTTATAACCAAATAGAGGCAGTTTTAAGGTTTCCTCTCCCCGACTTCGTGACTCAAGTTTGTGACCTGCATAATCTATGGCCCAACCAATTTCATCCCTCTTTTGTTAAAATCCTATTGACCTTCTTTATCTTGCTTCGCAGAAATGGGGGCGTCCCAATCCCCTCCCTATTTCAAACTGTGTATGATGTGAAACCCACTGGCGTCTTTTACTATGCTAGTGCTAGGCCCAAAGGTCCCGCCCAATACTTGTGTGTACCCTATACGGCAGGAAAAGACTGGAGGGATAAGTATTTTATTGTCACTCCCAAATAGGGTAATTGGCCTTTCACTTATCCCCCATGGCAAACACTTTGCCTGAAGCATTCCCGCCCTGCCGTTAAGGATATCTCTCCTATTGATCTCAAGGTGCTATCAAAGTTAACTCAAAGGGCACGGTTTGTCCCATTTCCATTCAATTCCTTGCTATTCGACTCTAGCGTGCTTTCCTTCTTCGGGCTAGCACCTCGAGGGGACCATTCTTTTTCCATCGAGGGTGGGTTTCAACTGCTTTTTTATCTTTTTTCTTTTTTGTTTCTCAGGCTTTCCTAACATGTATTTTATTCTTTGCATTCTGCTTTATGCAGAAACGAGTTGGATACAGGATGTAAAGCTTCCTGATGATAAAGACTTCGACTTTGCCATTCTACTGGAGGAGCAATCTCGTCTAGAATCCCAGATTTATGATACCTCGCACCCCACCAATCAAATTCCCTCATCTGCTGCAGCATCCACACCATCTCAGTCAGCTCCCATTGTAGCTTCGGGGGCCATCATCAAGCCTACAGTCACTAAATCACTCAGTTTGGGTGCTCCTTCTCAGGTCCTTGGCCGAGACAAGGCTACTTCTGGTGGGATTTCTTCCTTGTCTCAAAAGGAAAAAACCAAGGCAGGCACCTCTACCAGCCTCAAGAGGCCCCTTTTCCCTCGACCTCCCATTGGCGCCACTAAAAAGTCTAAGCATACTCCTCCTCTCAGTGGCTCTCCTCCTAAGGGTGCTGATTCATCAGGTTATGCCTTCAGAGGCCAAACCTCCAGCTCACTTCGCTAGTTACCTCTTTCTGAGTGCCTTTCCCTACTGCGGGCTATCCCTCTCTCAGAGGAGGAGTCTACAACTAGCCCTCTCTCTTTGCTTCAACTTCAAGAGGAGAGCGCTCATGGCTTGGTGCAGGTATTATCATCATTATGCTCTCGTTTTCAGAAAGCATTTTTCCTAAGTATTGTCACATCTTTACTTTAAATATCTATTGTCCTTTTCTCTCTCCCTTGATGTTGTTGCAGCTGATCAGTACTCATGGCCGACTAATGCAATTTCAAGATGCCGCTCAAGAGAAGGAGATAGGGAAACTAAGAGAGGCGCTAGTAGCTAGCCAAGTACAGCTGCAAGAGTTAACCAAGGTAAACGAGGACCTACAACACCAAAACCAAGACATCCTGGATACCAGCAGCAGACTTTCCCTATCCAATGACGATTTAAAGAGGAAAAATCACGAGCTACTCATGTCCCAAGAGAAGATGTCCACTTTATCCGAAGAGAACACATCCCTCAGCAATGTCATTGCCGAGCTCAGTCATCACTTATCTCAAGTTAGCAAAGAACTTGAGGGGACCAAGGACCTTCTTCATGCTGCCAACCTTTCCTATCAATCAAGTTATACCGAAGGGGTTCACTGTTGCCGCAACTACATCCTTCGAACTTCTCTAGGCTAGAAAACACTACAAATCCTCCACCAAGGCCTCTTGGAATCTTTCCAAGCTTCGCCTGGGTACCTACTGTCTATCCGCCAAGATATTGCCTCTCTAGCAAAGAGGTGTGGCATGACTGTGCTAGCTAAGGCTCGTAGCTTGGGTTTCAAGGAGCTCATAGAGGTAGATCCGATAGTGAAATGTCTTCCTCCACCTCTCTCATTCAAGGGTGATCCCTCTGCTCCTCTAGGAATGGCTTGGTGGCTTCCCGCCATGCAGAAGGCCTTTGAGGCTCTCACTGCACGTTGCGACTTGCAAGCAGCTATCTCTGTTCCACTTGAGCCCATTTATGATTTCTTCCCGAAGGATTTCTTTCAGACTACTAAGGCACCAGGTATCTCATACCCTACTCCGCTCTCATGCACTTATCTTAATATTTGCTATTATAACTTTCCACCTCTTCTATTAATCCGTTTCTCATCTATTTTCTTCAGATGTGCCCTTAGCTGGTGGGACCTCACAAATCCTTGGTGGTGGAGTAGAAAGGTTGGAGAATGTTCCTGGGGACGAGTCTACTGATACTGCGAGGGCTGATCCTGATGATGACACTACCAATTTCTTAGCTTAGTTGCTATGTAGTTTATGTTTTGAACAATACCTTTATCTGCTTTCATACTGGACAACTTTCTCTGTATTTTATTACTAAACGATTTCCTTTCTTTTGCTTGTTTCACTGATGCTGCATTTCCTACTTAGCAGCTTAATCGACTTTGACTATTTTGTTATTATGTTCTCGCTTGTCTGCGCATTTCTTCTCTTTTTTTTTTTTAGTTTTTTGCATTTTCATGAGGCATTGCGGGACCCCCTTAAGGGTGTAAGGTACACCCCTACTCCCCCCTACTCTAGATGGTTTCATCCCATTGTCAAACGATTTAGAGTAAATAGTTTGCTTTATTTTATTAGATATCATGTTTACTGCCTTGTCTCGGCTTCATAATGTTGTTTATCATCACACAACGAAATGCAAATAAAGACAAAAATAAAGAAATAACTTCTCAACCTTTATTTATTCAAAACAAGGTCTCTTTGTGCCATTACAGGAATACTTGTCTAGCTGAGCAAGTATTCTACCAAAAAAAGTGGGCATGTGATCTGGCACATAGACCTCCTCCCACTAAGACAAAATTTTCCATAACGTGTTTCTAAACATAGTATTTCTTCAGATTACTTATGTTCCACGGTCTTGGTTCCACGTACCTTTCATGGCTCGTGAGCTCATATGCTCCACCAGGAAGTACTTTGGTTACCACAAAAGGTCCTTCCCAATTTGGTTCAAATTTTCTCCTTGGATGCATTGCATCAGCCCTCTTGAGCACAAGGTCTCCTTCTTGACACTTCATGTTCTTTATTTTCGCATCATATGTTGCCTTTATGTGGGCCTTGTAAGCCAGGGCTCGCTGATATGCTTCTTCTCGCAACTCATCAATCAGGTTTAAGCTGTCAGCTCTCAGGTCTCTGTTTAGGTCTTCATTGTAAGCCAAAATTCTATGCGTTGGGATCTTTACCTCCATTGGCATGACAACATCGGTGCCATATACCAAACCGAAAGGAGACTGCCCTGTAGCTGTTTTCTGTCCGGTTCTATACGCCCACAACACTGAGTTCAACTCTTCCACCCACTGAGACCTCTCCTTTTCCAATCTTGCTTTGATACCATTTACTATGGTCCGATTAGTAACTTCCACCTGCCCACAGGTCTCCGGGTGAGCAACAGCGGCGAACCTCTGCTCTATGCCTCTAGCTTTACACCAAGCTTGCGTTCTCTTTCCAAAGAATTGTGTTTCGTTGTTAGATACCAGCACTCTAGGCAGGCCGTATCTGCAGCAAATATTCTTCCATATGAACTTTATGATACTTTTTTTTTTTCTGTTATTGAAGATAAGGGCTCTACCTCTACCCACTTACTAAAATAATCCACCGCTACTATGATATGGCACTTCTTTCCTGTTGCCATGGGAAGCTTACCGACTAGATCTATGCCCCATTTGTCAAATGGACATTCTGCATATTGAGCTCCCAGCTCTTCAGCGGGCCTATGATTCAACGGGCTTTTGACAACTGGGACACCTTCTTACAAAAATCTCAGCATCCTTTTTCAAAGAAAGCCAATAGTAGCCAGCTCTTAGCACTCGTCGGATCAGGTCTTGGAATCCTGTATAACATCCTGCTATTCTCTGATGCACTTCCTTAATTATCCGCAGACCCTCTGCCTCTGTTACACATCTCAGCAACGGCTGCGAGTAAGCCCTCCTGAATAGATGTCCTCCAATGAGACAATACTTAGCGTAGATTTTCTTCTTTTTAGCTCTTTCTCCCTCTGGCAATTCTCCTGTTCTCAAGAAATGCAAAATGGGTGCTCTCCAATCACTTTTCTCTTCTATTTCATGGATGCTCTTTTCTATTCGACTGCTCACCATTCTGAGCAACATTACTTTCTCCGGCACTAAACCGTTCAATGAGCTAGCCAGTTTGGCGAGGTGGTCTGCCTGGGTGTTGAGGTCCCTGGGTATATGCTCTATCTTCAAGTGCTGAAAGTTCTTACTCAGGTCTCTAACTTGCTCCACATACCTGATCATTCTTTCCTCATTGATCTCATAATTTCCCGAGACCTGCTGGATTACCAACTGGGAGTCAGAATGAATAACGACCCTCTGAGCTCCCAATTTAGCTACCATCTCTAGTCCTCTAACGAACGCCTCGTACTCAGCTTCATTGTTAGAGACTCTGAACTCGAATTTCAATGCAAAGCTCAGCTCACTCTAGTCTGGCGTTATTATGAAGATTCCCGCGCCACATCCTTCATTCGTCATTGATCCATCGACGAAGACTTTTCACTCAGGCCATTGCATAGGCCGAGTAGTTTCATGGATAAAGTCCGTGTCACACCCCAACTCCCGAGGTGCGACTTACGAACAATAACACAACTTAATCAACTAACAATCAACTTTCTCGACTGAATGATAATAACTCAAACAAACAGATGATAACACATACCAAACTTAATAAAAACGGCAAGTCAATCGCATTCTAAAAATCACAAAATAATACTCAATAGTATAATAACATTCATTAGTAGTTTTTGGTTTAGAAAAGCCCACCTGTCTTCCGATGTTCTAGCTAGGTGGCTTACGGGCTATCTGTCCTCGCTTATCTTTCCGTCCGGCTGGATCCTTCACAGTTCGACATCGATAAAGAAGATAAGATACTACGCAAAGACGGATATTAATCGTTGGTCTCGACTGAAGGACTTCTACTTGAATCGCTGCTCTCAAAGCTATTCTTTTCTAAATAAATCTCGTATTCTCGTCTTTAAGCCATTAACACTACTCGATAATTGGTCAATACTACTAACCAATGTCTTAGCACTTCTCGCTTTAATTATGAAACGTCGTCTATCTAAACTCTATTACTCGAGTTTTCTTTTATATTCGTAATCAATTCTCGATTTAATTATCAACTTAATAACTCAATGGCATTTGCATACAAAACAAACTCAATAATTCTTTATGTCATTATCAAATAATATCATTCACTTAAGCATGTTAATTCATTTGCATAACAATTCAAAATAAATCAAACATATTGCCTCGAATTCAATCACATTTCAAGACACATTAACAATTACTCAATTTTTATTTTAGAACGTAATTCAAATACGAATTCCTTTTTATAGAAACACAACAATAAAATTTATTTTTCTCGACTTATAAACAACACTTTTCCAAACTCGTTGTCTTATGAAACGAATTATAAATCTTTACTCAATTAATAAAAATTCTTCTTATTTTTATTAACTCTTATGAAATAGAATTTTATTTCTATTTCTAACTCGATTCTTATTCTTGATTTAAACTATTACTTTTTAGATTATTATCTCGACAATTCTTCTCGGTTTATTCTTAATCCACACGGTTTTGAAAAACAACTTACTTAATTAATTTAATTAATTACTTTCAAAATCATTACTCGATATCTTATTCGTATTTTATTCCATTATTTTCTTGATTAAACTATACGAGTATTTAAACTTAACTCGTCTAACATCTTTTCCTCGACTCGATTAAACCTTCTCTTCACTTTCTTATCATTTTGTTCTCTTTATTTAACTCGATTTTCTCGACTCTTATTTATTTAATTAAGAAATTTCTTTTCTTCTTTTATTTACTAAATCAAGACTCATTTCTTAATTAATACATATTCTCTTTTATTCTTTATTATTTTTATTTCAATAAATATCTAGATTATTTTATTAATTTAATTGCTAATTTCCTTTTTGATTTAATTTACTCAAAACTCAAATCTTCAAGTTCATTTTATGAACACTTAGAACACTTAGAACACCTACTAGGTTATTCTTTTCTACGTATATTTCAATTCTTAACATTTTTTAAAGCTTAAAACTTCATTATTTCATTACATTAAATCCTATTTTCATCTAGGATTCAAATTAACACTTTAATACACATCAACAACATTATAACATCAAGATCATCAAGTCTTTCATATCATCACAAAATTATTTTCTTTAAAAACTTCATATATATATATATATATATATATATATATATATATATATATATATCGATTTTCTTCACACTTAATCAACATAGAAGATTAAATCATCACATCTCATACTAATCTCATGCTCAAAACATCAATTAAATCATCAACAAAATCAACAAAATAATTTCTTCTTTTCACCCCAAAACTCACGGCATTAGGGTCATTTTTAGGGCATTTTATTTCTCAATTTTTCATGCACATATACTCATTCAAAACATGCTCAAAAATATATATATCAAGTATCAAATTCATCATAGAACATAATAATCGATTTCTCCCTATTTTTACCAAATTTTCGGTATTAACAATATTTTAGGGTTTTTAATTTCTTTTTCTTCTCTTAATTCATAGATTAAATCCTAGAGTTTGATTCTCCTATCGATTTCTCCTCACTTAATCCTTACATCGATAATCTTAGTTTGGCTAAACATAAAATAAATACCATGCATGCATGTTTTCTTTCTTTTAGGGCTTATAGGGATACATATATACAAGAAATCAAATGAATATCATACTTTTAGAAAATAAATTGGATCTTCTCCTCTTGATCTCCTTAGAACCGAAATTGGTGGAGAAATAGGGCTCAAACTTCTAGCTTGGATTCACCATGGAAGAAATCATCTTGAATCCTCAAGAAAATATGAAACAACAATTAATCATCCATTTTTAGGGCTTAAGAGCCGAAAATTATGAAGAAATTTGGATGATTATGGAAGTTTAATACTCAAAAATTGGGAAAGATCAATACCTTTAAGATTAGGGCTTTGGAAACTTGATGATGGATTGATCCTCACTTGATCTTCATGATGGATTAGAGCTTGATTCTAAGCTTGCATGGAGGAAATTTCAAGTATGTGATGTGTGTGTGTTCTCACGGCAAAGGGGGAGAGGGAGAGAGAGATTTTTTTCTTCCTTCGCTTTCTTGAGAGATTTTCGAAAGAGAGAGATATGGATTGAATGAAAGCAATTCTTCTCTTGTATGGAGAGAGCGAGAGATCGAACGAGAGAGAGATGGATTGTGAATGCATGCACTTGATTAATTATTTTCCCAACACATAGAATCTAAATGATGATGTTGGTGTTGGAACTTGGTTAGATAATGGATTGATGGGATGGATGTATGCATGCAATCTTTTTAATCACAATTAGATCTTATTCTTTGTTAAAGAATATTAATCATGAACTCAACTTAGTAGGTTTGGAGAGAGAGATTAGGGAGAGAGATGAGAGAGATGGCGGTGGAGAGGAAGAGAGATGAGTGGGATTTTTCTCAATATTTTGTTATGGGTGTTATTTACCCGGTCGTAAAAAGTTTTTCGGATAAAAAGTCCGTATTATTCCATTTATGCTAAAAACGGGTCTAATCTTTCCTCGTCTCATTTCCGACATTAAAAACATCTCAAACCTATCTCACATCTCATTAAATAAATTAAGGATTCCGATTATCAAATTTTTAGGTCAAAATTCCATATAACGAAGAAAACTTAAAAATTAGTCGGCTTATTAATCCTTTAATAATTAAATTCTTGTAACATTCCCAAATAATCTCGGATAAGCTTCTATCTTATCTCAATGACCTTAGAATTAATTTTAGGTTCAAAGATTTTAATTAAAATCTATTCTAAGTTCGTCGATGTATAACGATTTCTCGGTTATCAACATTATTTACTTCAAATCAAAATCTTCGGAAATCTCTGAAAATCATACTCGTACTCATTCTCATGCAAACAAGCTCAATATATATATCACATTATCATTTCAAGAAATAGAGACAGATAATCTCACGTAAAAACACATAAGGGCATTTTAGTCATTTTACTCATTTCTATTTATTTAAAAAAAAAATTATTCCTCAAATCTCGTCATTTAAACTTATTAGGTTATTTAATACGCTCTCTAATGGCATAAAAGCTCGGGGTATTACAGTCCGCCAGGGCCTGCGCTTTGATAGGTGTGCGTGGCTCAAATTCTACATCATATTCTTCCACCTCTACGCTCCACTTTACCATTCTTCCTGAGAGATCTGGTTTGCTCAGCACTTGTTTAAAGGGAAAACTAGTTCTTATCACCACCTTATGAGCTAAAAAATACATCCTTAGCCTTCTCGCTGCTATCATCACAGTCAAAGCAGCTCTTTTTCTACCTCAGAGTATCTATATTCAGCTCCCTGTAAAGCCTTACTAATGTAATAGATGGGCTTCTGTAGAGAGCCCTGCTCCCTTATGAGGACTGCACTCAGTGAATGATCTCCTACAGAGATGTATAGGTACAGGGTCTCTCCTGAAATCGGTTTAGTTAGCACCAGTAAGCTCGCCAGATGAGTTTTCAAATCCTCAAATGCCTTCTGGCAGCTCTCATCCCATTCAAACTTACTTGTTTTCTTCAGTACTTTCAAAAATGGGAAACTTTTTTCCGCCAAAGCTGATATGAACCGACTAAGCACAGTAATTCTTCCGTTTAGTCGTTGTACCTCCCTTATATTGGTAGGAGCTACCATCCCTAGCACCGCTCGAACCTTATCTTGGTTCACTTTGATTCCTCTTGGAGTCACCATATACCCCAGGAATTTTCCTGACTTAACTCCAAACGTGCACTTTGCTGGGTTCAACCGCAAATTATATTTCCTTACTACAGTCAAGACCTCCTCCACGTCTCTGGCATGGTGTTCTGCCTTCATGCTCTTCACGAGGATATCATCTACGTACACCTCCATGATCTTCCCTATCTGATCTTCGAATATTGCATCCATCATCCTTTGATAAGTAGCTCCCGCGTTCTTTAGGCCAAAAGGCATCCTTTTGTATGCAAACGTTTCACATATGGTCACAAAGGCTGTTTTGACCACATCTTCAGAGGCTAACTGTATTTGGTGGTATCCCCGGTATGCATCAAGCATGGATAACAGTTTACATCCCGAAGTTGAATCAACCAACTGATCAATACAAGGTAATAGGTAATGATCTTTCGGGCATGCTTTGTTCAGGTCCCTCAAATCTATGCACATTCGCCAGCTGCCATTACTCTTGGCTACCATTACTGTATTTGATAGCCACTCGGAATATTGGATTCTAACAATATGGCCTACATCTAACAACCGCATAATCTCTTCTCTGATCACCTTTTCTTTTTCAGGCCCAAAAGATCTCTTCTTTTGTCTTACTGGTTTTTCTTTGGGGTCTACATTCAAACGATGTAGCACTATAGACGGGTCTACCCCTACCATATCTTCTGGTTTAAACGCAAATAAATCCGCATTTTTTCGCAGACATTGAATTATTGCTTCTTTTTGTTCCTCAGTCATTTGTTTCCCCATCTTCGTAGTGAAACCTGCTTTTTCTGGAAACAGTTCCACCATCATCAAATCCTCTTCCAGTGGCTGCATTCTTGGTTCTAGGTCTTCCCCTATACCTTTCATCTTTACCTTCTTATCTTGCGGTGGGCGTTTTGCCATTGAAACTCCTTTCACCTTTTGCTTACCATGTTTAATGGATTTTACATATGATTCTTTCGACATTTCTTAGTCCCCTGAGACCTCACCTACCAACCCCTCCTTGTGAGCTGGAAATTTCATTTTCATGTGGTAGGTGGAGACCACCACCTTCAGCGTATCCACTACCAAAAATTTCATCGTCCGAGTGTTCGAGGTCTCGCCACTTTCGAATGTTACCTGAAGGGTCACTTCCCCTTTAGGCTGTATTTCACCTCCAGCGAAACCATATAATGCTGTGTTCACCGGCATTAAATCAATATTAATCTTCATCTTTTGGAAACAATCCAAGAAGAGCACATTCACCACACTCCCAGTATCCACAAAGATTCGCGCTACTCTCCAGTTAGCCACTTCAGCACTGATCACTAGTGCATCATTATGGGGCGTCGTGCTTACAAGGTCCTTAGGACCAAAGTTTAGACACACATTTGGATTTGTTTCTTCTTCCGGGAACGAATCTACCACATCAATCTCCATACCCATTGTCTCCGCTAACTCCTAGACCTCCTTGCTCACTTGAGCTTTAGCAGCTCTCACATGGGCTTTACGAGCTCGAACTGAGTCTCCGTTAACATTTCCTCCCATAATCATGTTGATGTTTCCTCTTTTGGGGGGAGGATCCTCTCGCCGTGGGGGGGTTCTTTCTCTTTGATCAGGTTTCTTCTGTTCCGGCTCTTTTCTCTTGTAGCCTTTCTCTCTTTATTTTTTAACAAACTGAAGCAAGGTGTCATTCTTTTTCAGCAAACGTTCGATAGCATCTTTCAGGTGCCTGCAGGAGTTCGTGTTATGAAAGTAATCATTATGGTACTTGCAATACAACTCAGATCTCGGGTTACGTGGAGCTTCCTTATAAGTGCTTGGGAACTTGATGTGAGGAGACCTGGCAGCGGCCTCCATAACCTCCACCAAAGATGCATTGAGGGGCGTATACTGGTCAAACCTCTCCTGAGCTCTCGTAGGCCTCTGCCCTTCTTTATCCTTCTCAGCTCTCGTTGCTGAGGATGACCTTTTTTCGGAGGCCTCCTTCTTAGGCTTAGGGGACTCCTCCTTAGCTCTCCTAGCCTCTTGGGCTTCCTCCAGGTTGACGTATTTGTCAGCTTTCTGCAATAACTTCTCAAAGTATAGCGGAGGTCTCTTGTTCAATGAGTCAAAGAATAGCCCTGGGGCTAACCCCTGTATTAGTGCTTGAACCTTCACATCATTAGTGGCCAAAGGCACTTGCAACGCTTCAGCATTGAAACGTCCCACATACTGACGAAAACTTTCTAAAGGCTATTGCCTTAGAGCCATAAGCGAGGAAGATGTCTTAACATGTCTTCTTGCGCTACCAAATTGATGCAAGAACATAGACTTAAACTCATCAAACGAGCCTATACAATTGGGTGGTAACTGAGAAAACCACTGCTGGGCTATCTTTGACAAGGTCGTGAGGAAAACTCTGCATTTCACTCCCTCCGTTTACTGGTGGAGCATCGCTCCATTCTTAAACCTCATTATGTGCTCATGTGGATCTGTGGAGCCATCGTATTCCAATGTCAGTGTCTTGAAATTTGGAGGTAATTGATCTTCTCTAATGTCCCTCGAGAAAGGAGACTGGTTGTTACTGGTTTTAACAAGTTTCTTAGGAGATTTCTTAGACGAAGAGGCCTTCTGCTGAAGGTCTTTTAGTTGCTGTTTGAGAGCTGCGATCTCCGCAGTAGCTCCCTCTTCTTGAGGCCTCACAGTTCGTGCTTCACCTTCTGCAAAATCCATCACAAAATGAATAATCATGATTTCATTAGCGAGCAAGCTATTTACAAACGTCGTTGGTATCTACTTTCTCTATTTGTTTACTAACCATTTTCTGATTCAGTTTGAGGGCTCTCATACCCATCACTTTCATATTGGCCTTCCTCCACAGGTTCTCCAAGTCAAGGAAAATAAGAATATTCAAATCATGAATATTTATTCTCATATTAGCGAGGCTCGAACCATCTCATTGGTATCTTGTCATGATCAAGGTCTTACAAGACCCATTCGTACCTTCTTGGATTTTCCCTTTGTTGTGTTGCCAAACTTCTTATTTTGGCCTTCTAGCGGAGCCAGAGCTCTGGATACAACTTGTTTCACCATGGCACTGAGCTCATCCATGGATACCGCATAGGTGACACTTTGTTGCACAGGCACTTGAGGTTCCTCTCTTGTGACTTCTGAACCCTTATGACCTCCCTCTTTCTGAGGGCTAGTCGACTTAGAAGCGCCCTCTTTCTGAGGCGTGGTTATCTTTTGTGGGGCTACTTTCAGCGTATTCTGATTCTCCTCCTCGATATGATATTCTGAGGAGTTGTCGTCTCGCATCACTCCTTCAGGTGGGGATTCTCGGTCTCGTACCGATATACTCTCCATGACTGAATCTGCATTTTAAAGTTTTCAGCTATCAGTGACCAGTGAAGGCATATCATTAAGGGTGTAGCAAGTGTTCAACACTACCCTTTTCCCAAGACCATTATCAGGTCTCGCTGGGCATATTAGGGATTTCAAGAAATACGATTCACCATATTCCCCTTCCTCACTTACTTATCCCAATCTCCGTTGGGGTTGCGTGAGGTCTGCTCTGAGGACCTCACGTTCCTTTTAATTTCATTCCCTCGTACTACGAGGATTTCCGAAATTCACCTCTCGGTATCATCTACTTTCAAGCCATTTTTCAAATAGCATATGACGGAGCGCTGTCATCACACACTTCATACAAATAATATTTATAAAACACCTCTTGCCCAACAAGGTAGTAGTCAGCGGCAAGCGGGATCGTACCCAAGGGACCTGGTGTAATCTGTTCTTCAGATATTGCTCAACAAAAGGGTTTTGGTCACGAAGTATCTTAATAACTTGTACTCAACAAATAACAATATCAAATAACAAAAGAATTTGGATTGGGTTTCGAATCCATGATCATAATTACTCTTCACTCGTTCATCGGTGCAAGGATATTCAATTAACTAATTTTATCACTTGGTTTAAGAAAAATATTAGTTAACACCCTAAGGTCACGAAGTCACGATGCTAACACACTTAACCTATGTCTAATCAATTTTACAGATCTTGACCAGAAGGCAAAATCTCCTTTCTCGATCAACAACGTCACGAAGACACTTCAGTAACGATGCTGCCCAAGAAGCATTAAGAATAAATAGACCCAAGAGAGCCAAGAGGTAGGTCAATACCGACTGCTCTCCAACACGCTTTACCTTCTTGGGCACGAAAGACACTCTCGTGTTATTTCCAATTTCTGTTGATGACTTAATCTCAATATCTAAATGGTGATCAATCAACTTCAATATCAATTAAGTCTAGAATTAATCCTAAGTGTTTCGGGAACAAAATTTAATTAACGAACTAACACAATTAGACCTCACAAGCTTGAACGAGTAACCTAGAATCACTTCATCTACATCCAATCCAAACAATAAACTTAGCTAGACATAATATTAAATAAGAACACAAAGTGAATAAAGAAAAACATAATTAGCATAAATCTGGAAAAGGGTTGCTGCCCAAAAGCGTAGTCAGCAACCAGGGTCTTGGCTTCATGCCAACAACTAAAACTAAAGTGCAGAAAATACGAAATAAAAGTAAATTGCCCTTAGGATTTGTTTCTTCCTCACTTTCTCTCAACCTAGAATGCAGAACTAATCTAAACTACTGAAATCGAAGAGCTTCTTTACATGATAGAGTCGGCCATATATATAGGCGATGAGATTTTAAGGTTGAAGGGAAGTTTCCTTGTTGAATAAGGATTCTTCCCATGCATATTATAACCTCCGCCTCTCTCTCTTTCCTTCGCATGCACGTTCCTTCTTCCCTTGTGTGGTAGATTTATTCCATGATTTGGCTCGGCTAGGATAAGCAAGGAAACATCCGATCCTTATCCTCTTCCTTGAAGGAAAAGAAACCTGGTGCTACTGCTGCTCGACTCTCATCTTGCCCTTCATCGTCTGCATCCTGCTTTTCTTCCGGTGTTGACCACGATCCTGGCTCCTCCGAGTACTCTGTCTGTTGGCCTTTAAGGATATGGAGAGGTACTTCCTAACTTGTAGAAATGATGTTTCGATGTTGCCCAGTTACAAGCTTCCAGCCCTATGCCCATTTGCATCGTATCTCCATCTCAACAATAGATTTTCCATCGGATTTGCCCAGCATCCACCTGTTCTTCCCCTGCACTCTATCTCTCAACTTGCGTGTCCTCCCAGACACATAATGACTCGATAAAGACTAAAAACGCAAGAAAAACACAAGAAAAGATGGACACAAATATGGGTTCATCACACCTACACACTTGAATTACACTTGCCCTCAAGTGTATGGTTGCGACTTTGCCCATGACTCAAACACAGAAAAGACAAAACAGAAAACACAGACTCAAAACAGATCAACATCTCACATGTCAATCAAAACAGAATATGTAACAGATAGTGCCATCAAACAGGTCGAGATAGAGTTATTGGGCAACAAGGACATCCTCACCAGCACTTATCTCTCAAGTGTATAAGGTTAAGTGTTTACGCTCTTGACCATCATCAACAAGGTTTTTCCATAGGCTTGCCTGCCCCTCTACATCTCCACTTCTTTGAACAAAATCAAACTACTTATCCTTAGGTCTTTAAGGGGTTGTAACGTGGCTTAAGGCAAAAGGTAGGATAATATTGGAACTGGCTAAGTCAAGAACTAGGTTCTCGAGCAACACATTGCCCTTGATTCCTTACTCCTCTTTATTTAGCACACTTATTTTGGGTTTCTTATATATTTTTTTTTTATATTTTTTCTTTTTTTCCTTTTTTTTTCTTTTCTTTTTCTTTTTCTATTTCTTTCTCTCTTTTTTTTTTTTTTTATATTCAACCCAACACCTCTATCTTAGGTGATATTGCCCACTATGTGCTACCCAACATTCCCTTTCATCCCTCGTTCTTCTAGACATGAGTTCTTGACCGGAACGGCTAAAATTCAGGCTTCTATAAGTGAATAGAAAGAATACGATCCAAGCTCAAGGGGGCTAATCAAAGGATAAATGTTATGGTAGGAAATTTTTTAGCTATGGGCTTCTTTGAACAAAAATTGCCTAATTCATCTAAGTAGTTCTACTAAGTTACATGAAGCTTTAATTAAGAGATGCAGGGAAGTTCTAGATCAACACATGTCAACTGATCATTATCACACAAGAAAGAATGTAATGCTGCATGTATATAGCATTTTAAAAACTCAAATCCTCACAGGTAATGCCCAATATCTCATTCCATCCTACCTATTTACATACAACATCATCCATAAACCTATTCTAACTTTCATGCTAACATGCTGATCAATAACTCAAACACACTTTAAAAACAAAACAAACTGACACCCCCCAACACCCACACACTTTGCCTTAGGCAAAGTGGGTAAAATGTTGGGCAGCAAACAAACAAAAACAAACTGACTCAACAAACACAACCGAGAAGGCAATAGGATCTTCACCACACAATTTGCTGGGCAAATTGTGGGTGAAGACAGTAAAACCTCCCTCTCGAACAACAAGACACTAAATAACACAAAACAAGACTCTACAATAAAACACAAAAACGAAAAAAAATAAAATCCTATACTAACATAAAAGGGAGGAACACAAATCAAAGAGAAGATTCAGGTGGATACCTGAATCCTTGGTGTGCAAAGAATGCCAGCTGGGCATCTCTGATCTCGGTCAACAACCTCTCCACATTGGCCAGCCTAGTCTCGATCTCAATGTTGGGCAGCACCGCTGCACTGGTGCATGCCTCCTCCTTCTTGCCCACTGGTGGTTGCCTGCTAGATGCTGGTCTGGAATGATCAACAAACACATATCTGCCATTCCTGATCTCGATGTCATTCATCTTCCTCAAGGCAGTTTCTCCCAACATGTTGACCGGCATCTTCGGCTTCCCCTTCAGATCACCATAGACCCCAACTCCATTCGCGAAGGCTGTCACAAAGTGGCCACAAGTGCATCCCAATGCCTGCTTTGCCAACATGATCTTGAGCTGCTCACCAAGGAACGCCGCGAAGTTGACCTTGGTCTTGGTGTGCATACACCACAGTAGATATCACTCCTTGTTGCTCAAGCTGTTGCCGCTATCACTCTTGCCATACAAGTTGTAGGCAAGGATGCGGTGGCAAAGTCTCAGGGCAGGCGTTCTTAGCTCAGTACCCTTGTTGTTGGCTCCATAGTAGGGCGTCTCATTGCTGATCTCCTTCCACTGCTCCTCATAAACCACATCTCCTGGGGATGGCACCTTGGTCCTGGCCTCCACGAACTCCTTCCTGGCCAAATCTCGCAGACTCACCATCCCGAGAATCTGATTGAGGGCACTGACTTGAATCTCATACTTCTCGCCCAACAGCGAGAAGGAAATCATGCTCACCCCGTTCTCAGGGTCACTTGTTATTGCCGCCGTGCTATAAACTTCCTTGACTTGCTCCTCATAGACCTCCACAGGCCACTCCAAGAACTTACTCCAGCCGATCCCCTTGAACAACTCTTTTACTTCCTGGGAAACACCCAAGTTCTCGTAGAATTTGAAGTCGAGAACTCGAGGTGCAGTCACCTTCCACTCTTTGGGCTTGCTACACATCATCACCATGGGCCCCTTCCTCTTTTTTCCTGCTCTTAGCACTTGCTGGGGTGGACTGGTCATCATCTTCTTCCTCCTCAACATCGTCGCCTTCTTCTTGCTTGCTGGCGACACTTCCCTTCGAAATCGACGGCTGAAAAGACCCGGCGTCCGAAGTAGCAGCCTTGTGCTTCTTCGCCGGCGTCCCCTCACCACCATGAGGGCGTTTCTTAGCCACCCTGGCTTCCTTCTTCTTCTTCGCCGGACTTTCCTTGGCCTTGGTCTTCGTGTCCACCAACGTCTCCGCTGCCAGCGTTGCCGCCACTGCGTCAATGGCTTCATTCACATCATCGTTGTCGCCTTCTCCCTCATCACCTTTTTCTTCTTCTTCATCCTCGCCATCGTGTTCCTCCTTCTCTGCTTCTTCCTCTAACTCCTCTTGCTTAGAAGCCTGCTTCGATTGTGTCTCCTCCTCCTGCTGCTTCTCCGCCTCTTCCATCAGGCTAGGGTTTTCGTCGCTCATCAAAAGCGTGGCGTCGACTGGCAGACTCTTGGGTACAATAGTTCCGATCGAAATTTCTGGTTGTTGGTCGGCAGAAGGGTTGGCGGGTTCCATGGGTAGTTTCCTTTTGGTGATGATTTTGGGCTTTGTGGTGGTGGTAGTGGGGTGTTCGGTGGTGAGGTCGATATTGGTTCCGGCAGGGATCTTGTGGAATTTGATTTTTGGACGAGTAGACACCATTGTAGGGAATTTGAGAGTTTTGATGGAGAGAGAAGAGAGAAGATGTGAAGTTGCAGACTTGATTTTGAAATCGGGTAGTGGGGGTATAGACGTGGTAGGGTGGTTTTAAAGGGCGCGTAGTTTTAGGGGTACAGTAACCGCCTCAATCGTTGTTGACCAACAACTTAGCTCTTGCCCAAAATCCTTGCTCCACTCCCACAGCTCCTTCCCTTAGAGTGGATCCTGATCTACAACTTGCAACTTGCTCAACATCTCCTGCACACTTAGAAACACAAATACACTCCGGAACAAACTTCCCTTTATGGTTAGAATCGATCATAAAATGCTTTAAAATAAAATACTTAAAACATAAACTAGCTAAACTACACTAATTTTTTTGGATTTTCATGATTTTATGATTTTTTTTGGATTTTTGTATTCTATACAGAAAATAAATTAAAGAAAAGAAATACTGAAAATAAAACTAACCAGTTTGCCTCCTGGACAGTGCCCTGTTTAAGGTCTTAGGCACGACACCCCCCTCTTTAAAAGTCAGAGGTCCTCCTGGACAGGAAACCCAGATGGTTCCCCCTTAACAAACTGTTCTTGCCCAAGATAGGCCTTCAAGCGCTGGCCATTAACTTTGAAAATCTTCCCATTCTTGGGATCCTTGATCTCAACAGCTTTATTAGGGAATTGAGCTTGCACTTTATAGGGTCCTGCCCACTTGGTTGAAAGCTTCCCCGATGAGAGCCTAAATCTTGTTTGATAGAGCATCACATGTTGCCCAAAATGGAACTCCTTTTCCTTGATCAAGAGGTCGTGGGTCTTCTTTATCCGTTCCTTGTATAGACCGGCATTGTCATATGCTTGGAGTCTGATCTCGTCGAGTTCCTGGATCTCGAGCTTCCTTGATTCACCTGCTTCATTCCAGTCGAGGTTAAGTTGGGCAATAGCCCAATGCGCACGATGTTCCAGCTCCACGGGCAAGTGACATCTCTTGCCATAGACCATGCGATAAGGGGACATGCCAAAAGGTGTTTTGAAGGCAGTCCTATACGCCCACAAGGCATCATCCAAGCGCATACTCCAATCCTTCCTTGTTGTGCCCACAGTCTTCCTCAAGATCGTCTTGATTATTCTATTAGACAACTCTGCTTGTCCATTAGCTTGTGGGTGGTAGGCTGTTGATACATGATGGGTAACTCCATACTTCTTGAACAAGGCAGTCACCGTGGCATTGCAAAAATGAGTCCCTTGATCACTGATTATAGCTCGAGAAACGCCAAACCTATTGAAAATTTGAGTTCTCAAGAAGTTAGAAACCACCTTCGAATCATCCTTGTATGAAGCACGAGCCTCTACCCACTTAAAGACATAATCCATTGCTAATATGATGTACTTGTTGCCTTTGGAACTTGGCAATGGTCCCATAAAATCCATGCCCCATATATCGAATACTTCCATGGGCAAGATCGGGATCATGGGCATCTCGTTCCTTCTTGTGATGTTGCCTTCCATTTGGCACTTCTCGCACATCTTGACCCACTCGTAACAGTCTTTCAACAATGTTGGCCAATAAAAGCCACACTCCAAAATTTTCCTTGCAGTACGTTGGTGCCCAAAGTGTCCTCCACACTCCTTGCTGTGACAATGCTCAAGAATGCTTCGTTGCTCTTTATCCTCGACACATCTTCTAATTATTTTATCCGCACATTCTCTCCATAAGTATGGCTCATCCCATAGGTTGAAACGACTCTCATGTTTCAGCTTGTTTTTTTGATAACGCCCAAGATCAGAGGGAATTTCTCCAGTCACCAAGTAGTTCACGATGTCTGCATACCATGGTTCATCTTGGGCAAGACTCAGATGCTCGTCAGGAAAGGTCTCCTTGATCGGCACCCCATCGTCTGGCTGGAAGATTCGACTTAGGTGGTCGGCAACTTGATCCTGGGCACCACTCTTGTCCTTGATCTCTATGTCAAATTCCTGCAATAAAAGAATCCATCTAATCAATCTTGGCTTGGACTCCTTCTTGCTCACCAAGTACTTTAACGCCGCGTGGTCAGTGTACACTATGGTCTTGCCTCATAGTAAATATGATCTGAACTTCTCAAAGGCGAAGACGATGGCCAACAATTCCTTCTCCGTTGTGGCATAGTTGCATTGGGCAGGATTCAATGTCTTGGATGCATAGTAAATAACATAACTCTCATTTCCTCGTTTCTGCCCAAGAACTGCTCCTATGGCATAACCACTGGCATCACACATTAACTCGAAAGGCATGCCCCAATCCGGAGGTTGGATGATGGGGGCTGTGATCAAGTTCTCCTTCAAGGCATGGAACACTTTCTTGCAATCTTCGTTAAACTCTCATGGTACTTCATGTTGAAGTAGTCTCGTCATTGGTTGGGCGATCTTGGCAAAGTCCTTGACAAATCTTCGATAGAATCCAGCATGCCCAAGGAATCCTCTTAACTCCTTCACAGATCTTGGGTAAGGCAATTTGGCAATGATGTCGATCTTGGCCTTATCCACCTCAATTCCTTTTCCCGATATGACATGCCCCAAAACTATTCCTTCCTTGACCATGAAATGGCATTTCTCGTAGTTTAACACTATGCTCTTCTCAACGCATCTCTTCAAGACTCGATCCAGGTTGTTGAGGCATGTGTCGAAGGTCTTGCCGTAGACAGTAAAGTCGTCCATGAAGACTTCGATGCACTCTTCAAGAAGGTCTGAAAAGATGTGCATCATACACCTTTGGAATGTCCCTGGAGCGTTGCATAACCCGAACGGCATCCTCCTATATGAAAAAGTGCCAAACGGGCACGTGAATGTGGTCTTGCCTTGATCCTCGTCAGCAACCCAGATCTGCATGTAACCAGAATAACCGTCAAGAAAACAATAGTAGTTATTACCAGCTAACCTTTCGAGCATCTCATCGATAAAGGGCAAAGGAAAGTGATCCTTCTTCGTCTTTTGGTTGAGCTTTCGGTAATCTATACACACTCGCCATCCAGTTTGTAGTCTCATGGCCACCATCTCGTTCTTGTCATTCTCCACAACTTGAATTCCTGACTTCTTGGGCACCACGTGCACAGGGCTCACCCACCGGCTGTCAGACACGGGCTAGATGATCCCCAAGTCAAGAAGCTTGAGTATTTCTTTCATTACCACTTCTTTCATGGCTGGATTCAATCTTCGTTGTGGATCTCTTACTGGGGCAGCATCCTCCTCGAGCAAGATATGATGAACACAGTCCAAAGGGTTAATGCCCTTGATGTGGGCCAATGTCCATCCTATGGCCTCCTTGTACTTGCTCAGCACCTCACCAACTCTGATCTCCTCCATGCTCGATAACTCAGATGATATGATCACGGGCAAGGTCTCGTTCTTGCTAAGATGAATGTATTTCAAGTGCTTGGGCAAGGGCTTCAGTTCTAAGGTAGGTGCTTTTTGCAATGATGGCACCAACCTGTCCTCCTGTTTAAGTTCAGGGATATTGAGTGGTTCAAACCCCTGAGGTTGGATGTTGCCCGGAATCCTGGCATAACTGCATTCCTCTTCATCTACTGGTTCTTCGTTCTGGGCAAGATCCTCTTCTGTTTGCAAGCTGGCATCCTCATCAAGAACTGTTTGTTGCCAAAATTCCTCTACTAACTCCTCGGTATCATCATGGGGTAACTCCTCAAGTTCCTCATCAAACTCATCAAGGGGTTTTTGTTCCCCTCTATCCTGATCTCCATCATCTCCACGGATGTTTTCAAACACGTAATTCTCCAACTCTTCGTCCGTGGAGTAGTCCTCATCGTTAGAGTCGAAGCTATGTCCATGAACTGACTCTTCCCAAAAATCTTTCTCACTTTCGTACTCATCTCCTCCGTAGAATTGCATCAGAGCACCATCTTCCTCACTATCCTCATGCTGATCAGGATCCTGGTAAAGATCCTGAACTAGGTTGAATTTCGCCTGGATTGCATCTTCGTTGTCTTCTACGAAACAACTTAAGCTATTCAAAGTCTCCACTTGCTTTTCACAGGCACTGAGGGTGTTAAGGTGTTCCAGGGTATCATCTTGATTTTGCCTATAAGCGTCGAACTCTACTACTTCTCCTGCTACTTGGACTGTCAACTTTCCAGTATCGCAATCAATCTTGGTACATGCTGTCCTCAAGAATAGCCTCCCGAGCAAGATCACTGGGTTCTTGATTGCTTTCTTTCCCATGTCAAAAACATAGAAGTCGGCTGGGAACAAAAGATCCCCTACCTTGACCAACACATCCTCCAACACTCCATCTGGGTAAACTGTGGATAAATCTACTAATTGGATGGCAACACGTGTAGGAGAAAGAGGTCCAAAACTTATCTCGTCAAACATGGCTCTTGGCATGACATTTATCGAAGCTCCAAGATTAAGCATCGCCTTGGGTATTGACGTAGTACCAATCGTTCATGGAATAGAGAACATGCCTGGATCCCTTTTCTTGGTCGGGATATGGGAATTCATTAGTGCTGACACGTTCTCCACATGAAAATGGGCATTATCTGGGTACTTGTCATCTTTTGGCACATCTCTCGCAAAAATTTTGCGCATTTAGGCATAGATTGCAGTGCCATCAACAACGGTAGGTTGATTTCCACCTTCTTGAATACCTCCATCATGACCTCCAACTCCCGCTGATCACGATCGCGGACAAAACGTCTGGGATATAGGATCTTGGCCTTGGTAGTGCGAGGAACGGTCCTCTTGGCCAAAGCCTCTGCTTCTTTTTCAGCCTGCAAAGATTCCAGCATCACGTCATCTTTGTCAATTCCCATTTTAGATCTCTCCATCTTTACGTAATCAAACAAGGCTTCATCCTCCTCATTATCAAAGACTGGGTTCTTGTTGGCCTTTATCCCTTCTTCATGCTTTGCCTTCAACTCCTCGTAGATGTCATTGATATCTCCTGAACCCATCTTGGTCTCCTCTATTCGCGTTGGTTCCTTGGGTTGGGTCCTGGGCAACATCTCTGGCTAATTCTTCCCACTGCGCAACGTTACAGCATTAACTTGCTCCTTGTTGACCTCTACCTGGACAGGTAGCCTGCCTGGCTTTTCTTCGACCAACCTTGACAAGGTTTGGTTGATATGAGTCAGTTGAGCTTGAAGGTTGTTGGACTGTCCTCGACTTTCTAGTTGGAAGTTCTCGAAGTCTCTCCTCAGCCTTTGGTTCTCGTTGGTAAACCTTTCAATGGTCTCCTTCATGAATTCCGTCTTCGCTGGTTCTTGATGTGGAGGCACATAATTATTTTGATGTTGAGGTTGTTGTTGAGGTGGAGGCACATATTGCTGTTGTTGCCCAACAGGCTGCTGCGGTTGTTGGTGGGCAGGAGGTATCTGATAGTGGTTGTTGCCATACCTCAGGTTCTCATGCTGATTCTGCCTATAACCATAGTTATTGCCATAGTTATTGTTATTGTCATACTGGAACCTTTGTTGCCCTACTTCTTGCTGGTTCTGACCTATTGCCTTCACCTCTTCTCCTTCTTCCACAAACCAACTGGGACCTTCTGAGGTGACATGTGATGTTGCCTGGCATACTTCACATCTCTTCACAGCTCTTTGAACTTCCTTGCCATTAACCTGCTTCTTCAAATCCTCCATCTGGCCAGACATCTTGGTCATGAAGTCTTTCATGATGCTGACCAAGTTGTCTTGGTTGCCCTTGCTGCCTTCGTACCCCCCCTCTTGGGATATCATCTTCATCTCGGGATTGCTCAGCCATGGCAGCTATCTTCTTGAACACTTCAGATGGTAGTTGATCGACTATGGCTCCTCCACACGGTGCAATGATGTATTTTCTCTCTGATGCCCTTAATCCTTTCAAAAAATATTCGATCAAATCGATATCCTAAATCCGATGTTGAGGACATCTTGCCAACAACTTCTTGAACCTTTCATAGTAGTCATATAATGACTCACTTCCTCCCATCTTGATCGATGAAATGGCATTCCTCCCACTTTGTATCCGGCCAACGGGTATGTATTTGTCAAGAAAGGCCTGCTGCATCTTGTTCCATGTATCAATGCTTCCCTCTGGCAAGGTGTAAAGCCACTCACGTGCCCCATCAAGAAGTGAGAACGGGAACGTGAGCAACCTTACGTAGTCAGGAAAGGTGTCTTGGGCAGCATCTTGGTTCCTCACAACTTGTCCTTGTCTATCCCCATTGTTCCAGGTGGTAGTAGTGGCATTGTTTCTTACTGTGCTAATCGCCATCTCAAAGTTTTCAAGATGAGTTTGAGGATCTTCTCCAGGATGGTCACTGAATTTGGGCAGTATGTGTATCAGTGAGTGCTTGAGCTCCCAATTGCCATCGATGATGGGTAACTGGATACTTGATGGTCTGATTCCCTTGTTGTCAGGGAACATGATCTGACGGATGGTTCTCTCTGGTGTTCCTGCCATGATTGTTGATGTTTTTGCTTCTGAACTGGATGTTGACTTCTCACTATCTGAACTGGCAGTTGAGCAAGATTCGACTTCTTGCTCAGTATCCTGGTCGTCTGTCAAGCTCTGTGACTCTGAAGGTTCATTGACGCCTTCCTCCAGATCTCTCTTCTTCTTGTGTTGTTCTGCTCGATTTCTCCTAGCTATCACCTCCGGGCAAGCACCGTGATCTTGTGGATCTCCGTCACTTCGTAGATGTGGCTTGGGCATAAACCGTGCTCACACACAAGCTAGAAGAACAAACTAGCTTAAAACCAAATCCCCGGCAACAGCGCCAATTTGACGGAGCGCTGTCGTCACACACTTCGTACAAATAATATTTATAAAACACCTCTTGCCCAACAAGGTAGTAGTCAGCGGCAAGCGAGATCGTACCCAAGGGACTCAGCATAATTTGTTCTTCAGATGTTGCTCAACAAAAGGGTTTTGGTCACGAAGTATCTTAATAACCTGTACTCAACAAATAACAATATCAAATAACGAAAGGTTTTGGATTGGGTTTCAAATCCATGATCATAATTACTCTTCACTCGTTCATCGGTGCAAGGATATTCAATTAACTAATTTTATCACTTGGTTTAAGGAAAAGATTAGCTAACACCCTAAGGTCACGAAGTCACGATGCTAACACACTTAACCTATGTCTAATCAATTTTACAGATCTTGACCTGAAGGCAAGATCTCCTTTCTCGATCAACAATGTCACGAAGACACTTCAGTAACGATGCTACCTAAGAAGCATTAAGAATAAATAGACCCAAGACAACCAAGAGGTAGGTCAATACCGACTGCTCTCCAACACCCTTTACCTTCTTGGGCACGAAAGACACTCTCGTGTTATTCCCAATTTCTGTTGATGACTTAATCTCAATATCTAGATGGTGATCAATCAACTTCAATATCAATTAAGTCTAGAATTAATCCTAACTGTTTCGGGAACAAAATTTAATTAACGAACTAACACAATTAGACCTCACAAGCTTGAATGAGTAACTTAGAATCACTTCATCTACATCCAATCCAAACAATAAACTTAGCTAGACATAATATTAAATAAGAACACAAAGTGAATAAAGAAAAATATACTTAGCATAAATCTGGAAAGGGGTTGCTGCCCAAAAGCGTAGTCAGCAACCAGGGTCTTGGCTTCACGCCAACAACTAAAACTAAAGTGCAGAAAATACGAAATAAAAGTAAATTGCCCTTAGGACTTGTTTCTTCCTCACTTTCTCTCAACCTAGAATGCAGAACTAATCTAAACTACTGAAATCGAAGAGCTTCTTTACATGATAGAGTCGGCCATATATATCGGCGATGAGATTCTAAGGTGGAAGGGAAGTTTCCTTGTTGAATAAGGATTCCTTGTTGAATAAGGATTCTTTCCATGCATATCATAACCTCCGCCTCTCTCTCTTTCCTTCGCATACACGTTCCTTCTTCCCTTGTGTGGTAGATTTCATGATTTAGCTCGGGTAGGATAAGGAAGGAAACATCCGATCCTTATCCTCTTTCTTGAAGGTAAAGAAACCTGCTGCTGCTGCAAGACTCTCATCTTGCCCTTCATCGTCTGCTTCCTGCTTTGCTTCCGGTGTTGACCACGATCCTGGCTCCTCCGAGTACTCTGTCTGTTGGCCTTTAAGGATATGGGGAGGTACTTCCTGACTTGTAGAAAGAATGTTTCGATGTTGCCCAGCTACAAGCTTCCAGCCCTATGCCCATTTGCATCGTATCTCCATCTCAACAACAGATTTTCTATCGGATTTGCCCAGCATCCACCTGTTCTTCCCCTGCACTCTATCTCTCGACTTACGTGTCCTCCCAGACACATAATGACTCGATAAAGACTAAAAACACAAGAAAAACTCAAGAAAAGATGGACACAAATATGGGTTCATCAGCATAAAATTTCGTTTACCTCGCTACACCACTAACAACTCCTTACCAGATTGCAAAATGGGGATTTTTAAGAAAACATGAAAGATAAGATTCTTCCAAAATCTGAAAAGAGATTTAAAACGTGAAGGTTTTTAAACCAACCAGTCTGTTCCCTTAAAGACAGTGAAAGTTTTTAAAAGAAGAAACATGAGTTGACTAAAATATTCAAACCCATTTTCCTAATACTTTTCTTTCTCTTTCAAGTTTAAGCTCTAACTCGACGTCGTTGAAAGAAGAATACATAAAAAGAGTTTAGGAAAAAATTCTGAGGAAAAATTCCGTTCCCACAGACGGCGCCAGATAATGTAACCAGAAATGTACATCATATAAAATCAGAACAAGGAAAGGAGTAAACGTCAACACCTATCTAGACCATACTCTTCTTCCTTCTCCGGTGGTCAGAATCGTCTCCCGCTGGGATGTTCTCGCGAAGCTCTGCAAGAAAAGGAGGGCCGGGGATGTTTTCCGGCGAACCACCTCCGAAGCTTATGTTAGTATTCTGGGTTTTTTCTCCGAGAGAGACGAATGTAACAGGAAACAAGTCTGAAAAGTAGTGTGTTTGTGTGTGTTGGGTTTTGTAATATATATACTCCTGTATTTTCTTGAGAGTGAAGTTGTATTGCTGCCATCTCCTTTACCTTGATCTTTACACGTGTTATTATCCCATTGACTAAAGCGCGACATACCTTCTGACAGTACCGGGCGAGCATTAATTAAAGTATCTTCGTTCGTCAGGTATACAACTAGGAAAGAGTCCAGAATGAGGGTTCTCAAGGCAGATCTCTGGCAAGAGATCTTGCCTGGAGACCTCCGAGCAGGTCTCTGAAAAGAGATCTCCACGGGAGACCTCAACTCCGTCATCATGTAACTTCTCCAATTGAGTATCTGTTATGACTATATAGAGTGTTCAGGTCTTTTGTCCATATTAGGGAGAATCTATAGATAGGGATGGAGAGCTCTCGAGACTGGGAGTTTGCTTGCTTTTCTTGAGTGCTCTTGTGGGAGGTCTGGTAGGGAAAGGTTTCTTGCGCTTAGTACTCTGATCCATCTTTTCTTTGCCTTTGCCCCCGACAAAAGGAAGCTCAGTGAGAGAGAGTTCTTCAGAGCTATGGTCTTTAAAAGAAGTCCCTTTGGTAGTAGTTTTTCCCGCTTTAAGCTTGGAGAGGTTGCTTGAGGGAACAAGGGAAGCTCTATAAACATGGGAAGTAGGTGGAGGAGATGGAGGTGCAAAAGTAGGAATTTCCACAGGATTGGTACCCTGGGACTCTTTGCTGGCTTGTTCTTAAAAGAGAATGTTGAAGTCGAATTCATCATCACCGGGGTGTTTCACATCTTGTATCCAGGGCATGTCTGTAGAAAAGAAGAAGGAAATATAAGTGAGAGAATAAAGCAAGGCAGTCAATTGAAAGGCAAAAGAGGGACATGTAGAACCCACCCTCGCGCTTAAAGAAGTACCCCCCCCCCCCCCCCACAGGGGGCCAGTTTAACGAAAGAAAGAACTGAGGGATCAGTCAGGAAGGAGTTGAACTTGATGGCATTCAACTGTGCCGTCTCTGACAGCTTAGGTAGCACCTTGCATTCAATAGCAGATATGTCTTTGATGGTCGGCCAAGGTTTTTTCAACCGGTGTTCTTGCCATTGGCCATGTGAAAAAGGCCATTGCCCACTCTTGGTGTTGTGTCCAAAAATTTGACCCAACATTCCAACTCTACAAACAGCACACCTCACATGAACAGAACCTCTGCTCACCTATTAGAACCACGCAAAAGGATGAAATTCCGGCTCAGGCTCAACGAATAGGCTTCTCCAACTTCCTGCAAAGAGAAAGGGATTTTTTCTGGCAAACCCCCTCCAACGCTCAAGTCAGCTCTTAAACGGAGAGGAAATGGAGAGAAGAGTGTGTGGGTTTTTTGGTGTGTGCGTGTGGTATTCTGTCCTATAATGAGGAATGAGATGATATTTATATCTTAACCTGTAAGGGTATGTTGGTAAATAGACTAAAGATCTGCTGTCCACCTTTGACACGAACTCACACCATTGGTTGATATCTCTGACGTTCACCTGCCAAATCCCTATTGCGACAGGTAAAGGTTGTATATGCTTTTTGAAGGTGTCAGGCCAAATGAGTCCTTTACTACGCCTTCAGAATAGCTTCCTCAGATGCTCCCTCACCAGCTCTCTAAACTCGCATTTGACAAACCACCTTTATGTCTTCTGTAAGCGAATTAGAAATTCAGGTCTCGAAGAGACCTGCACTTTTTAGGTCACAACACCTACTCTAGTTTAAGAGAGAGGTTTCTCTCTCTTTGAAACATAGAGTAACTATGATTATCTTTTAGAACACAACACAGCAGGCATTTATGGCCGAGGACACGTGTAAAGCAAAGGCCTTCAGCGAGACCTGACTATTTTGAAAAAACTCCATCTTTATCCATGATAATGTCATCCTTCACACGTCTTTTCAAAGAGGATTGGACGGGCGCCTCTTCGGTTTTCCCCCTCTTTTTCTCAACCATCTACATATCTTTGGTATATTATTCTTTCATCACCTTAAATTCCCATTTTCACTTTCCCAACTTACTTTCCCTACCCCTTTTCCGTGTTTTCGACTACAACTCAGCGATGGTGAACTCCAATTCACTCTCCGAAGAAAATACCCTTTCTGATCAACAGCGATGCCCTTCTGGGTAGATGCCGCTTGAGTCACCACCTCATGATGACTCTTTCTCTGAGACGTCTTCTCATACCCAAACTCAGAGAAAGAAACTGATTACTCGCCGTTCTCGACGCCTCTCTTCCCGACGGGCTGTCTCATCCGGCCGTGACTCCAGCGTGAAAGACATTGTGGACTTGGAAGATGATTCGCGTCTCCTCGCCCAGACCCATGGAGATCTACATCATTCACTGCCGCTGGGGATGATGCCTCTCAAAATGCGGGCACTCTCGCCCCCCTTTCCGCTTCTGGTGCGTTCAGAGGTGAATCCCTCTTAACTTTAGAAGAATTAAGGTTAGTGAAGGCGTGGTTAGGCTGTTGTGATACTTTTGATATTCGCATGCCCTTATCTCACGAGCGCCCTCACTCAGTAAAATTCTCTTCGGTAGTTTTTTTGTACCATCAAATTTAGGCAGGGTTGAGATTTCCCCTCGCAGACTTTGTTGTAAAAGTGTGTACTTTGCATAATTTGTGGCCTAATCAATTTCTGCCCTCTGCCATTAAAGTTCTTCTTACCTTTTTCATTCTGATGCGCAGGAACGGAGGTCATCCCACTCCTACCCTTTTCCAAACAATATATGACATCAAACCCATAGATAGCCTTTATTACATCAGTGCGAGGCCTAAAGGCCCAGCGCAACACTGTGTAATGCTCGTAGCATCGGGAAAGAGTGGAAGGATAAGTACTTCATCAATACTCCCAAGGACGGGAAATGGCCTTTTTCATATGCTCCGTGGCAAGATTTATGCCTAAAGCAGCCTCATCCTAGAGTCAAGGCTATTCAGCCCATCGAGCGTAAAGTGATGAACAAGCTCACAACCAAGGCTCACCCCAGTGCCTTCAAATTCAACGATTTACTATCTAATCCCTCAGTTCTTTTATTTTTTGAGTTGGCTCCCCCTGGTGGGTGTTCTTTTTCCCCTGAGGGTTGGTCTTACTCATTCTCTCTTTGTTTTCCTTCTTACTTTCTTCCTATTATTCGAATACATGTGCACGTCTGCCTTTTAATATTAGTTTTTTCTTCGCCATTAACTATGCAGAGATGAGCTGGATCGAGGATGTTAAGCTTCCTGATGACAAGGAGTTCGACTTTAATATCCTTTTTCAAGAGCAAGCTAGTAAAGAGATAAATCGAGCTAACGATGACAGTGTACTCCCTGACTCTTCTCCTGCTGTTCCTTCCAACATGACCTCTGGTCCATCGGAGTTCTCAGCATTACCTAAATCTGGCCGTATACCTGTGAAGGTGATTTCTGCTGGAGATCTGACCAAACAACATCCCTCTTCTCTGGGTTTACCTTCTCCTGCTGGCAAAGGAAAGAAAGCCACTTCATTTTCAACGGGACTCAAGAGACCGGCCCCCATTCATCCGCCCACAGCCGCTTCTAAGAAAGGTAAACACATTCCCTATCATGAGGTATCTCCCCAGAGAACTGCTGACTCCACAGGTTATGTCTTCTGGGGGCAGACATCTAGCTTTCTCCGACAGCTACCCCCATCTGAATGCCTTACTTTGCTGCAAGCTTTGCCTTCCTCCCCCGACGAGGAAGTACCCTCGCAGCCTCCTTCTAACTACAGGAGGAAAGTGCACAATGCCTTATCCGGGTAATTAGCTGATTACTTTTTTTTACGTGTAGTCATGATCGTTTTAAGTTTTCTGCCATATATCTATCCTAATGACCGCTTCTCTCCTTTTACCAGCTAGTCAGCGCTCATGGGAAACTTCTTCAATTCAAGGGTGACACCTAAAGGAGGAAGTGAAGAAGCTAAAAGAGAGCATAGCGAACTATCAAATACAGCTTAGAGAGCTTACCCACACAGCAGAGCAGCTTCAAATGCGAAACTAGGATATTCTGGATACCAGTAACCAACTGTCCCTGGCAAATGATGATCTAAAGAAGCAGAATCATGAACTATCCAAATCGGTGGAGAAGCTGTCGAACCTTTCCACAGAAAATGCTTCTTTGAGTGTTGTCAATGTGGACCTCAGTCACCGCTTAAATCAGGTTATTAAGAAGCTTACTGAGGCAAAAGGCCTTGTTCGGGATGTTAACAGTGCCTATCAATCAGGTACATAGAAGAGGTTCAAGGATGTCGCAGCTTTATCTTGCGCACCCCCATGGGTCAGCGCGCTTTGCAAATCCTTCACGAGAGTCTCTTGGATTCCTATAGAGCTTCACCTGAATACCTTGCTGCCATTCGCAATGACATTGCTTACTTAGTAAAAAGGTACGGCATGACCGTTCTAGCCACCGCTTGCAGCATGGGATTTGAGCAACCCCTTGAGGTGGATTCTATTGTCAAACGCCTGCCTCTAACTCCTTCTTTCAAAGGCGATCCAAAGGCCTGGCTTGGTACTTCCTGGTGGCTTCCCGTGATGAGAGAGGCTTTCGAAGCTTTGACCGCTCCCTGCGACCTTCATATTGCCTTTGCTAATCCTCCCGATCCTATTTACGATTTCTTTCTTGAAGACTTTCTCCACGTGGTAAGTCAGAATGGGAGTTATCTTTCCAAACTCCCCTCAGGTCCAGCTATCTCCTCAGATATACTTTTACTCTACACCTCCTATCTTGATTTTTATTTCTGTTTTAACCTCCATAAGCATCTCATGTGTGTTTTTTTTTTTTTTTTTTTTTTTTTTACCTTCTGGGGCAGGTGTTCCCCCTTCCGTCTCTCAAGCTGAAGTTGATAATCCCGCGGGCAGAACCTCTCCAGACACAGCTCCACCCTTTGCTCAGCATGCTGACGAAGAAACTACTATGGAAGAAGATACCACCGACTTCTTAGCATAGTGTTTTATCTGCTCGTTGCTTTCTTAGAACAATGTTTACTTTGTATGAGCTTGACTCTTTTATTTACCTTTGCTTTTGGCTTCTATCTGCCGTACACTCTTAACTTTCTTGTGTTTATATATTTTGCTATCTAAACTTGAGCTCATTTTGAGCCTTATCGCTTTTAAGTGTTTTGCTACTTATGTTTTTGATTTTGCATTTTCATAAGGTAATCTGACCCCCCTTGGGGTGTAGGGTATACCCCTACTCCTCCCTACTCTGGATGAATATGGACAAGCGTTATATTTTTTCTTTTCGAATCATTCAGAGTATATTACGCTTTATTAACTGAATTCGTTTGTATATTAACTGATTAATCAAAACAGTGCATAGAATAATCAAAACTTTTCAGCCTTTATTTACTTTCAGCAAGTTCTCAGCGTGCCATTACAGGAATACTCACCTAGCTGAACAAGTATTCTACCAAAAAGGGAGTTGAGAGACCTGGCACGTAGGCTCTCTTTCTCCAAACAAAACAAAACAGCCTTTACTCTCCTTAGACAGAAAAATGCTCAAACATAATATTTTTTTAAGTTGCTGATGTTCCACGATCTTGGGGCCATCTTTCCTTCTTGGTCTATGAGCTCATATGCTCCTCCTGATAGGACTTTAGCTACCACAAAGGGTCCTTCCCAATTCGCTTCCAATTTTGTCATTGGATGCATGGCATCAGCCCTC
Organism: Schizonepeta tenuifolia; assembly: GCA_029490685.1. Classification (NCBI taxonomy): domain Eukaryota; kingdom Viridiplantae; phylum Streptophyta; class Magnoliopsida; order Lamiales; family Lamiaceae; genus Schizonepeta; species Schizonepeta tenuifolia. Next base: position 16,974,679 of record CM055956.1, on the reverse strand, counting down.
TTTAACACCAAGTCTCCTTCTTCTAGTTTTCTGATTCTGACCTTTTGATCAAATGCTGCTTTGATCCTAGCTTTGTAAGCCAAGGCTCGCTGATGAGCTCTCTCCCTGACTTCTTCAATTAGGTCTAAGCTCTCCTTTCTAAGTTCTTGATTTAAGCTCTCATCATAGGTCAACGTTCGATGCGATGAGACGTCACTCTTCACCGGCATGACGGCTTCCGATCCGTATATCAAGCAGAAAGGCGATTCCCCGTGGCTATTTTCTGAACAGTCCTATAAGCCCAAAGGACGGAATCTACCTCATCTAACCGCTGAGACCTCTCTTTCTCCAGTCTTGCTTTGATGCCGTTTACTATGGTCTTATTAGTTATTTCCACCTGACCGCAGGTCTCCGGTCGAGCTACAGAAGCAAACCTTTGCTCGATTTTCCTTGCTTTGCACAATTCTTGGGTTTTTCTGCCGAAAAACTACGTACCATTATCTCACACCAAAATCCTAGGCACTCCATATCTGCAGCAAATATTTTTCCATAGAAATATGATTACACTATCTTCAGATACTGAAGAGAGTGGTTCCGCTTCCACCCACTTACTGAAATAATCCACTGCCACTATCTCATGACACTTCTTTCCTTTAGCCATGGGCAATCTCCCCACTAGGTCTATGCCCTATTTTTCAAAGGGGCATTCAGCATACTGTACTCACAGTTCTTCGGCAGGTGCATGGATTAAAGGCCCATGCTTGTGACACTTAGGACATTTTTTCACAAAATCTTCTGCATCTTTTTTCAAGGTAGGCCAATAGTATCCTGCCCTTAGCACTCGCCTCGCCAGGTCTCTGAACCCAGAATGGCACCCGGCTCTCCCCTGGTGAATTTCTTTCAATACTTCAACACTTTCAATCTCCGTTAAGCACCTAAGTAGCGGCTGAGATATAGCTCTCTTGAATAGATATCCCCCTACCATGCAATACTTAGCATAGATTCGCCTTTTATAAGCTTTCACCCCCTCCAACAGCTCTCCTGTTTTCAAGAAGTGCAATATGGGAGCTCTCCAATCGTTTCTAGCTTCTATCGTGCTGACCTCTTCTTCTTTAGCGCACTCTGCTAATATTTTGAGCTATACCACCTTCTCAGGTATTAGTTCTCCTGTTGAGCTTGCCACTCTAGCTAGGTGATCTGCCTTGCTATTGAGATCCCTTGGGATTTGCTTTATGTAGACGTCCACAAACTTCTCTTGCAAATTCCTCACTTTCTGGACATACTGTGCCATTCTCTCGTCTTTCACCTCATAATGTCCTGTTAGTTGTTAAACCACCAATTGGGAGTCAGAATGCATTATAACCTTTTGGGCTCCCAATTCAGCTAACATCTCCAAGCTTTTGACGAATGCCTTGTATTCAGCTTCATTATTCGACACCTTGTATTCGAATTTTAAGGCGAAACATAGTTCTTCCTCATCAGGTTTTATGATGGAGACACCTGCTCCGCACCAATTGACTGTGACCGACCCGTCTACATAGCATGAGCTTTAATTACTGTCCTTGGCTTGAAATCTACATCATACTCTCCTAATTCTACACTCCATTTCACCATTCTTCCCGAAAGGTCCGGCTTACTCAAGATTTGTTTGAAAGGTAAGTTAGTTCTCACCACCACCTTGTGCGACAGGAAGTACAACCTCAGCCTCCTGGAAACTGTCATAATGGTGAGGGCTGCCTTTTCCACATCGGAGTATTTGTACTCAGCCCCTTGTAAGGCCTTGCTAACATAATAAATAGGTTTCTGGTGAGATCTCTCCTCTCGTATGAGGACAGCACTCAGGGAGTGCTCTCCCACTGATATGTACAAATACAGTGTCTCTGCCGGTGCTGGCTTGGTTAATATTGGCAAGCTAGCCAGATGGTTTTTCAGTTCTTCAAAGGCCTTTTGAGAGCTTTCATTCCATTCAATTTTGCTCGCCTTTCTTAGCACCTTGAAGAATGGGAAACTTCTTTCAGCAGAGGTAGAAATAAACCTACTGAGAGCTGTAATTCTCCCATTTAACCGCTGCACCTCTTTCATATTAATGGGAGCTGCCATTTCAAGAACTGCTTTCACTTTGGCTTGATTCACCTCTATGCCCCTTGGGGTTACCATGTATCCCAAGAACTTGCCAGATCTTACCCCAAATGTGCATTTGGCCGGGTTAAAATGAAGGTTGTACTTTCTGATGACTGCCATTACCTCCTCTAGGTCTCTGGCATGGTGCTCAGCTTTCACACTTTTGACCAAAATATCATCTACATAGACTTCCAAAATCCACCGTATCTGATCTTCAAATATCAAGTCCATCATTCTTTGATTCGTGGCACCTGCGTTTTTCAGATATCAAGTTTCTTCCTTCTTTAATTAAGATTATTTTGCGTTTTTTCATATTGATGCATGGCAATGGTAGTTTATCCACCCCCACTCTATTTCAAACGGTTTACGACGTGAAACCCATGGATGGTTTTTACTATGCGAGGCTCGACCCAAAGGTCCTGCTCAACATCTGTGTGTACCCCGTAGTTCAGGGAAAGAATGAAAAAACAAGTATTTCATTGTCACACCCAAGCAAGGGGATAAGCCTTTTTTCTTACGGCCCTTGGCAAAAATTTCAATTGAAGTGGCCTCGTCTTGCTATAGAAACCATTTCTCCCATTGATCGTAAGGTGCTAAACAAACTTACCGGGAAGGCAAAACTCAGTGCCTTCAAATTCAAATCTTTCCTGACTAGTGCATATGTGCTCTCCTTGTTCGAATTAGCTCCTCCTGGGGGTACTCTTTCTCCCGTGAGGGTGGGTTCTACACACCCTTCGTTAGCTTGTTACTCTTTTAATATTCTATCAATTTTTCCTTAATGCTAAGCGTTTCATGTGCTCCAATCTTTTTGCAGAAATGTGTTGGATTCAAGATGTGAAACTCCCTGGTGACAACGAGTTCGACTTCGAGATTCTCCTTTAGGAACAAGCTAACAAGGAATCGCAAGGTCTGTCTACTACTGGGGCTCATACCATTCTCTTTTCAACAACGAGTGTAAGGAAGGCTCTCCCTACCTCTCAGGCTGCTCCAACTAAAACTAAGACTCACAAAGTAACTCATGTCAGTGCTTCCTCCTCAGCTCTCCCACCTTCTGGCACGAAAGGGAGAAAACTGGTGAGGCCATTTCTAAGGATAAGAGGCCTCTGCCTATTCGCCCTCAACCAAACACCTCCAAGAAGAGCAAGATCATCGCTCATCTCTGGGTATGTTTTTCGAGGGCAGACGTCCAGCTCTCTTCGCAAGCTCCCTCCGTCAGAGTGTCTCTCATTGCTACAAGCTATCCCTCTTTCCGAGGATGAGGCCCGAGCGAGATCTCCTTCCCCCCTTCAGCTCCAGGAGGAAAGTGCCCACTGACGAGGTAGTGATGAACCCATATTTGTGTCCATCTTTTCTTGTGTTTTTCTTGTATTTTTAGTCTTTATCAAGTCAAAGTGTGTCTGGGAGGACATAAAGTCGAGATATGGTGTGCAGGGAAGAACAGGTGGAATCTTGGGCAAATTCGGTGGAAATTCTGTTGTTGAGATGCTGAGATAGCGATACGATGCAAATAAGTATAGGGCTGGAGGCTTGTAGCTGGGCAACAACGTTTTATACACTCTACAAGTCAGGAAGTTCCTCCCTATATCCTTGAAGCCAACAGACAGAGTACCTGGAGGAGCCAGGATCTTGGGCAACACAGGAAGCAAAATAGGATGCAGACATCGAGGGCAAGAAGCGAGTTGAACCAGTAGCAAATTTCTTTTCCTTCAAGGAAGAGGATAAAGATCGAATACTTCTTTCCTTATCCTAGCCGTACCTAATCAAAGAAGATATCTACCAAGCAAGGAAAGAGAATCGTGACTGCATGGATGAGAGAAATAGCGGATGTGATATGCATGGAAAGAGTCCTTCTTCAACAAGGAAACTACCTCAACCCTAATTCCATCGCCTATATATATGGCCGACTCCATTATGTAATGTGTGCCGTTTTTATTCAAGTTCATAGCTTAGTTCTACATTTTTAGTTTGAGAGGAAGTGAGGAAGAAACAAGTCCTACGGGCAATTTACTTTTACGTTCGTTTTATATTTTCTGCGGTAGTTTTGTTGTTGGCTTGAAGCCGAAACCTTGGTTGCTGACTTACGCTTTTGGGCAGTAACCCGTTTCCAGTTCAATTTTAGTTATGATTTCCTTTACATATTTTGTGCTTTCATTTAATATTATGTCTAGCTAAATTTATTGTTTGGGTTGGATATAAATGAAGTGATCGTAAGTTACTCGTTCTAAACTCGTGAGGTCGAATTGTGTTAGTTTGTTAATTGATTTTGTACCCGAAACACTTAGGATTAATTCTAGACTTAACTGATATTGACATATGACTGATCACCATCTATATATTGATATTAAGTCATTAACAGGAATTGGGATTTAACTCGAGAGTGTCTCTCGTGCCCAAGAAGGTAAAGAGTGTTGGAGAGCAGTCAGTATTGACCTACCTCTTGGCTGTCTTGGGTCTGTTTATTCTTAATGCCTCTTGGGCAGCATCGTTACTGAAGAGTCTTCGTGACTTTATTGATCAAGAGAGGAGATTTTGCCTTCTGGTCAAGATCTATAAAATTGGATAGACATAAGCAAAGTATGTTTATATTGTGATTTCGTGACATTTAGGGTATAAATTAATCATTGTCTTAAACCAAGTGATAAGATCAGTTAATTGAATATCTTTGCATCAATGAACGAGTGATGATTAATTAGGATCATGGATTCGAAACCCAATCCAAACTCTTTTGTTATTTGATAGTTTACTTGTTGAGTTACAAGATACATTGCAGTCAAAATCCCTTTTGTTGAGTTCGATTTGAAGAGCAGATCTACGCCAAGTCCTTTGGGATCGACCCCACTTGACATTAACTACTATCTTGTTGGGCAAGAGGTGTATATAAATTTATTTGTGCGAAGAGTATAACGACAGTGCTTCGTCAAATTGGCGTCGTTGCTGGGGACCTGGTTTTAAGCTAGTTTGCTCATCTAGTTTGAGTTGAGCACGGTTTATGCCCAAGCACATCTATGGAGTGATGGAGATCCATAAGATCCAGGAACTTGCTTGGAGGTGATAGCAAGGAGAAATCGAGCAGAACAATGCAAGAAGAAGAAAGATCTGGAGAAAGGCATCAACGAACATTCGGAGTTGCCGAGCTTGACAGAAGATCAGGATATTGAGCAAGAAGACGATTCTTGCTCAACACCGAGTACAAACAGTGAGAAGTTAACATCCAGTTCAGAATCAGAGACATCAATAACCATGGCAGGACAGCAAGAGAAAACCATCCATCAGATTATGTTCCCTGACGACAAGGGGATCAGACCTTCAAGTATCCAGTTACCCACCATCAATGGCAACTGGGAGCTAAAACATTCGCTGATACAGATACTGCCCAAGTTCAGTGATCATCCCGAAGAAGACCCTCAGACCCATCTTCAAGACTTTGAGATGGCGATCAGCACTGTAAGAAACAATACCCCTCCTGCCTGAGATGCTATTAGAGAACGAGAAGCTGCCCATGATACATTTCCAAACTACGTAAGGTTACTCACGTTCCCGTTCTCACTTCTTGACGGAGCACGTGAGTGGCTTTACACCATGCCAGAGGGAAGCATCGACACGTGGAAAAAGTTGCAACAAGCTTTCCTTGACAAGTACATACTCGTTGGCCGGATACAAAGTGGAAGGAATGCTATTTCCTCGATCAAAATAGGTGGAAGTGAGTCGTTGTATGAATATTATGAAAGATTCAAGAAGTTGATAGAGAGATGGCCTCAACATCGAATTAAGGACATTGATTTGATCGAGCATTTCTTAAAAAGATTAAGGGCATTTGAGAGAAAGCGGATCATTGCAGCTTGTAGGGGAGCCATAGTCGATCAATCGCCAGCTGAAGTGTTTGAGAAAATAGCTGCTATAGTTGATCAATCACGAGATGAAGATGATATCCCAAGAGGGGGGTATGAAGGTAGCAAGGGAAATCCTGATAACTTGGTCAGCACCATGAAAGACTTCATGGCCAAGATGAGTGGTCAAATGGAGTACTTGAAAAAGAAGGTCGATGGCAAGGAAGTTCACAGAGCTGTGAAGAAATGCGAGGTGTGTCAGGCAACATGCCATATTACCTCAGAATGTCCCAGTTGGTTTGTGGAAGAAGGAGAGGAGGTGAAGGCAATAGGTCAGAACCAGCAAGGTGGTGGGCAACAAAGGTTCCAGTATGGCAATAACAGCAACTATAGACAACTATGGCTATAGACAGAATCAACACGAGAACCTGAGGTATGGCAACAATCATTATCAAATGCCTCCTGCCCACCAACAACCACAACAGCCTGTTCAACAACAATATGTGCCTCCACCTCAACAGCAGCCTTAGCAGCAACATAACTATGTTCCTCCACATCGAGAACCAGCAAAGACAGAGTTCATGAAGGAGACCATTGATAGGTTTACCAATGAGAACCAGAGGCTTAGGAGGGATTTTGAGAACTTTCAATTGGAAAGTCGAGGTCAATCGAATAACCTTCAAGCTCAATTAACTCACATAAACCAAACTCTGTCAAAGCTTGTAGATGACAAGAGCGGTTGGCTTCCTGCCCAAGTGAAGGTCAACAAGGAGCAAGTCAATGTTGTAACTTTGCGAAGTGGTAAGGATTTGTTAGAGGTGCTGCTCAAGACCTAACTCAAGGGACCTGCTCGAGTAGAAGAAACTAAGATGAGCTCAGGGAATATCAATGACCTCTATGTAGAGTTGAAGGCGAAGCGTGAAGAAGGGATAAAGGATAATAAGAACCCCGTCTTCGATAACGAGGAGGATGAAGCCTTTTTTGATTACGTAAAGATGGAAAAGATCAAAGCTGGGGTTTGATAAAGATGACGTATTGTTGGATTCTTTGAAGGCTGAAAAAGAAGCAGAGTAATAGGGATAAAAATATCCAGGTCTCCAAAAGACCTGAACACCTTATGTAGTTGTCACGAATACTCAGCTAGAGAAATGACGTAATGATGGAGTCGAGGTCTCCTGTGGAGATCTCCTTTCAGAGACCTGCCCAGAAGTCCCCCGTCAAGATCTCTCGCTAGAGATCTGCCCTGAGGTCCCTCATTCAGAACTCTTCCCCGGTTATATACCTGACGGACAAAGATACTTTAATTAATGCCCGCAGGATACCGTCAGAAGGTACATCACGCCTCAGCCAATGGGGTAATAGCGCGTGTAAAAGTAAAAGTAAAAGACGTAGCAGCAACTCAACTTCACTCTCAAGAAAACACATGAGTATATATTACAAAATCCAACACACACAAACACACAATTTTTAGACTTATTTCATGTTACATTCACCTCCCGGAGAAAAAACCCAGAATACTAACTTAAGCTTCGGAGGTGGTTCGTCGGGAAACATCCTCGGCCCTTCTTTTTCTTGCAGAGCTTCGTGAGAGCACCTCAGCTGAAGGCGATTCTGAGCCCCGGAGAAAAAAGAGAAGTGTGGTTTAGGTAGGTGTTGGCGTTCGCTCACTTCTCTGTTCTGATTTTATATGATGTACTTTTTCTGGTTACATTATCTGGCACCGTCTGTGGAAAACGGAATTTTTCATCGGAATCTCATCCTAAAATTTTTTATGTATTTTTCTTTCAACGACGTCGAGTTAGAGTTTAAACTCGAAAGAGAAAGAAAGAGCATTAGGAAAATGGGACTGAATATTTTAGTCAATTCGTGTTTCTCCTTTAGAAAAAACTCTCACTGTTTTTAAAGGAATGGACTGGTTGGTTTCGAGACCTTCGTCTTTTAAATCTCTTTTCAGGTTTTGGTAGAATCTTTTAAAATTCATTTATCTTTCATGTTTTCATAAAAAACCCCCCAATTCACGATCTGGTCGGGAGCTATGAGTAGCATAGCAAGATAAACAAAATTGTCTGCTATCTGAAAAATGGCTTGAAAATAGATGATTCTTAGAGGGGGAATCTCAAAAACCCTTGTAGTAAGAGGGAGTGAAATTAAAAGGAACGTGAGATCCTCAGAACAGGTCTCACACAGTCCCAACGGAGATTGGGGCAAGTGTGTGAGGAAGGGGAATATGTTGAATCGTATTCCTTGAATTCCTTAAATGCCCGGTGAGACTTGATAATGGTCTTGGGAAAGGGTAGTGTTGAACACTTGCTATGTCCTTGATGATATGCCTTGATTGGTTATTGATAGTTGAAAACCTTAAAATGCAGATTCAGTCATGGAAAATATGTCGGTCCGAGACCGAGAATCCCCACCTGAAGGAGTGGTGCGTGATGATAGCTCAAGTGCCTCTAGCCTCTGACGATGTGAAGGTACAGGCGCTGATATAGGGGTTAGCTCCGGGGTTATTCTTCAATTCGTTGAACAAGAGGCCTCCGTTATACTTTGAAGAATTGTTACAGAGAGCTGATAAGTATGTTAACCTAGAGGAAGCTCAAGAAGCTAGGAGATCTAAAGAGGAGTCTCTTAAGCCTAAGCAGGAGACCTCAGAGAAAAGGTCATCCTCAGCAACGAGAGATGAGAAAGATAGGGGGCAAAAGCTCAAAAGAGCTCGTGAGAGATTGGACCAGTGCACGCCCCTCAACGCATTTTTGGTGGAGGTCATGGAAGTTGTTGCCAGATCTCCTCATTTCAAGTTCCCAAGTACTTATAAGGAAGCTCCGCGTAACCCGCGATCTGAGTTATACTGCAAGTATCACAATGATTATGGTCATGACACGAACTCTTATAGGCACCTGAAAGATGCTATTGAGCGACTGCTGAAAAAGGATGATACCTTACTCCAATTCGTTAAAAAAGAAAGAGAAAAAAGTTACAAGAGAAAGGAGCCGGAGCAAAACAAACCTGATCAAAGGGAAAGAACCCCCTCGAGGCGAGAGGATCCTCCCCCAAAAAGGGGAAACATCAACATGATTATGGGAGGAAATACCAATGGAGACTCAGGTCGAGCTCGTAAAGCCCATGTGAGAGCTGCTAAAGCTCAGGTGAACAGAGAGGTCCGGGAGTTAGCAGAGACAATGAGTATGGAGATTGATGTGGTAGGCTCATTCTCGGGAGAAGAAACAAACCCAGAGGTGTGTGTGAGCTTTGGTCCCAAGGACCTTATAAGTATAACACCCCATAATGATGCACTGGTGATTAGTACCGAAGTAGCTAACTGGCGAGTAGCACAGATCTTTGTGGACACTGGAAGCGCGATAAATGTGCTCTTTTGGGATTGTTTCCAAAAGATGAAGATTAATGCTGATTTGATGCCAGTGAACACGGCATTATATGGTTTCGCTGGAGGCGAAATACAGCCTAAATGGGAGGTGACCCTTCAGGTAACACTCTGTCACACCCCGACTACCGAGGTGTGACGCATGCGGAACACTAACACTATTAACCATCCATCAACTCAACTCAACAAGGAAATCATGCTCGGGAACAAAGAAATATTGACTGAAAGCCATAAAAGAATAGAAACATGCTTCTAAATCACAACTAAACATCAAACGAGCATTTAAACACATCATCAATTAATAACTCGACTCTCAATCACGTTACTCTTATTAATTTTCTTCTCGTCTCTTAATATTTCTCATTTTAATTTAATGATTAAACATTAAACTTTTTACTCGATTTTAATATTTAATTAAACAACTCTCGCCCGACTCTATACTCATAAACTCCTCTTACTCGACTCAATTCTTCGCAAATTATTATTTGCTTAACTCAACTTAACTCTTCGAATTTTTATTTATTAATTGATCATCAAAGCTCGACTCGACTCTTTATTCTCTTACTCCATCATTTCTTAATTTAATTAGAAATTATCTTTTTAATCATTTTATTTCTAACTTCAATATTTATCTTTATTTTAAAACTCCTCGACTAAAAAAATTAAACAAGTAACTAACTCGACTTGATTAAATTTCTCACTCAATTTCTCATGCTCGACTTCTTCTAATATTTTTTTTCTCTTATAAAATAATCATTTATCATTTTTTTCTTTCTTTCTCGTTCAATTGAACGTCTTAACTTCAACTAACTCGACTCACATTTTATGCTCGACTTCCAACTCTATTTCTTTAACTCTAACTCTTCTTTTGTTACTTCTCGATTATTTCCTTCTCTTAATCTCAAAAATTAATTTCTCGATTTACTCTTCCTCTTAAACTCTAATTATTAAATAAAGAAATTATTTTCCTTTATTTTTTCAACTTAATGACTCATCATTAATTTAATGATTTTTTTCCCTTTTCATTTTCTCTTTAATTTTATTCTAAAAAATTATGAATATTTTATTCATTAAATAATTAATTAATTTCTTTTAGAATTAATTTTAATGATATTCAAATCTTCAAGATTTCACCAAGAACACCTAGAACACACACTAGGCATTTCTTCAAATCTTCAAAAATTCATATTTTTCACCAAGAACACCTAGAACACACACTAGGTATTCCAACTCAAAATTTTCGATTTTAACACTAGAATTGTCACCGCCTTAAATCCCGAGGGACGGCAGAAGCCGGGGTGCGACTGGTGTTGGATTAAAGAAGCGGGGAAGAAGGGGACTAACTGAACTAAACATACATAGGAGACATCATACATTCTATAAACATGATTTCATTTACAAAAGAAGAGTTAATCTCAAGGATTGCTCGACGAAGTTCCCACAAGGTAAACTAGGTTATATTACAGAACTTATACCACGGTGTTTTACTAATATACATAACATCATAAGTTTAGAGTTTTACAGCGCAAAAGTGATTCATACTAACTAAAGTCTTCCTAAGACAACTTAATTCAAGCCTCGCCGCTTCCATCGCTTCAACCTGCACATTTAGAAAACATATGCAGGGCTAAGTACAAAAGTACTTAGTGGGCACGATGCCGAAAAACACATTTATAAGTATAAATAATCAGGCATCTCATAATCGTAGCACATCGGGGTTTTATTGAAAATGGCCCGTGTCTACTAAACATTTTCTGACTCATTTATATAAATTAGCTTGTACAAGCATTTTTCTTGTATGTTACGTTCAAATCTTGACCAATTTCTCATTCACCGTGGCTGGTTACCCCTCAACAGGATACCACATACACCACAGGTTACAAAGTGCACTAACTCTGGAAAGCGCCTAATAGCTAACTCAGAGCCGATCGTTAGTTAACTAATAAATCTGGAAAACACGAATGTTAACTCAGATAGGTACAAGAAAACTCACATAAAATATTTAAACAGTTTATGCCATGATTATCACTTTGAAAACACGATTATCAAAGCGATAAAGAAAAGGGTTTTCGAGCATTGCTCGTTTTATTTCATATATAAAAGCCCACCTTAGCGTTTACAGAACTAAGTACGAGCTTCTGTTCTCCTGATCTTCCGTCCTTTCCTTACTGCTGGCTTCCTCCTTCATCGTAAAATAATAACACTTTAAATCGGTCGAAAAAGAAAATCGATCATAGAAATTCGAATTAGGTTTTAGTTGTTTCGTTTCTTTAGGCATTTGCACGCTACTAGTTTCATTTTAATTAAACGGGAACGAGACTTGAACAAATCTCGTTTAGAACTCGAAAGGTCTCATACTCGACTCTTAGGTCAGTGGAGAGGATAGTCGTTAACTAGTTACGACTTAAACGATCGAAAGAAACTAAGTTGCGAAGAAAACAACTTAGGAAAACTAGTTCTGAAATTTTACTGTGCAATGCAGTAGTTATGGGGACTGCCCAGAACAGAGGAATTGGAAACAGGGGATGAGCCCTGTACCACTAGAAAGCTTGGAAAGTCTAGTTTACGCTCTAATTTACGGATCTCAAATCCGATAAACGAGCTAAAAGATATTACAGTTTCCGGGAAGGGTCGCAAAACTGCCGCGGCTAACCCTAATTGCTCGATAAAAACGACGTATAACTTCCTAAGTTCGTTCTAAGTTCTCGTACTCGATTTCTCACGAAACTTGACTCTCAAGGCAGTCAACACGTACTCCCGTAAGTGCAGGACTCCTTGTCAAAACTCGCTTAGAACTACGACGATCAAACCTCGTCGTTTCAACTACCATTTACTAAACCAAAGTCAAGTTAACAAATTCTTGTTTCTAGTTCTCGATTATAACTACAACTCATATTATAATATTCCGGATGCTCATGTCGTCAACTACAAAGTCGTGCCTTAGTCCATAATAAACATTATTATCAAGTTAGAATCCTTACTCAACTTCTCGATTATTAATTACATCCACTTATTCGTCTCTTACGAGATTTCAAAAGTTATCGGAATTCGTTCAAATTCTACGTCATCAATCATCATCTAACGAGAGTCATTATTATATACATCATCATCCCATATCATTACTTAATCTCAACTTAAATGGGATTCTTTGTCTCTTACGACTTCATTTATAATTTTTAGAAAATTCTCAAATAATTCCTATTATCAACTAACATCATTAGGAACATTATTTCATCAACAAAACATCAATTAAAACAACTACATGAAAACCCCCAAATTTCTTATAATTTTCGGTATTGACAACATAATTTAAGGGGTGATTTTCTTCATCGATTAACAACATTAATCCATTAATCATACTACTATCTCATCAATTAGACAATTACAAGTCTAATTACACATTAAATTGAAAATCCTCAATTCAAACCCTAGCCCTAGAACTCGGTTTTCATCCATGCATTAGGGGATTCGATTTCTTTTTGTTCTAATCACTAATTGATCACCTCCTAAGCATGATTATCCAACTAATTGAAGAATTCAATCATCCCACCTAAATCCCCTAAATTTCGGTATTGCATAGGTCTTAGGGTTCTTGGATTTCTTTCCATTTTAAACATAGATCCATAACTAATACACCTAATTATACTAATTGGAGATCAAAACATCTAATTCCCATCATCCTCAAAATCGATCATCATGAAAAATTAAAAGAAATGGAATCCAATTGGATAGGATTAGAGGGGAGATGAATACCTTGACAATTAGTAAAGGAAGAATTAGAATTCGATGGTTGGATTAGAGACCTGTGGAATTTCTTGTCCAAGAACTTGAGCTTCTTCAATGGAGTTTGGAAGAAAAAGAGAGAGAGATTGTACGAGTGTGTGTGTGTTGCGCTTTTGGGGAGGGAGGGAGTGAGGTGGAAGATGACTAAATTTGTTATAACATAATGTTAATAGGTGTAAAGTTAAAATAAATATCCTAAGTAGTGAATCATTAGTTTATACTATATAAAATCAAAATATCAAGCTAAAGGGAGAGTGGCAATGTCGGCCAAGAGGAGAAAAAGAAGAAAAAATACGCGCTTTTCCGACGCGATACGACGTTACGGAAATCGAACGACGAAAAACATAGCTCGGCACAAAATCGTCAAATTTCGATTCGACCAAAAATTCTAACGTATTAAACTTAATCGGAAAATAATATTTAAAAACTTAATTCCGACAAAAACTCGGGACGACACAGTCCGAGTTTTGTCCGAAAAATCATAAAAACGAACTTTCTCGGGCGAGTTCGTATCGCGATTTTGTGAATGTAAAAATCAGACGGTTTTCCGTTCTGAGTTCAAGAACTAAAAAGTTTTCGTACGCGATAACCCTAAATACAGTAGTCATCTGACTGACTTCTGTAATTTATTTTCGAAACGGATTTCACCGTAAATCTTAGAATTTAAATTCATGAATTTAGGCTTGCAAAGCCATTTTTATTATTAACTTAAAATTTTTAAGGCTGTACAGAAATCTGGGGTATTACATCCTACCCCCCTTACGAAAAATTTTGTCCCGAAATTTGCTTATCTTCTTAAACTGTTCGGGGTACTCTTTTCTCGACCCTTCTTTGAACTCTCAGGTGGCTTCCTCTTGCCCGTGATTATTTTATAACACTTTTACTAATCGTATCGACTCATTTTTTAACTTTCACGCTTTTCAATCCAAAATCGATTGCGGTCTTTCATAAACTTAAGTCGATTTCAAGATCAACGTCATGCTGATAGAACTTCGTGTATAAAAATGAATATATATATATATATATATATACTTTCTCGAAATGAGATACACTTAAAAATAAGCATTCCATAAACTTGGCGATAAAGCCATAGCTATTCGTATTGGAAACTATCTTTTCCAAGTTATTGCTAATTATATAATTCTGCGTCGAAGTTTTACTTGACACGAATCTAATGTTTCTCATTAACGGAGAAAACTTAAGGAGCTTTTATTTTCCTTCTCGATTATTAAGTTCGAATTGTCGTATGTACTTAAGACTTTCGTCTTTTCTAAATTCTTTTATCCCGTCTCAGATTTATCGATTGATCCCGGTCATTTTACTGACTGTGTCTGGTCCTAAGTTCTTAGTTTCACCTATCTTATAACAATAAGGCAGCTATGTAAATCTTCTCCTTCTACAAGGTCTCGTAAGTCGTAATACTTATCGTAGCTTAATAATTATTGTTATAACAATTCGGTTGTTGGCTACGTGTTCTTTAATTCGCTCTTCGGCTAATATTATCGTTCTTAGCTTATCAACGAGTACCTGAATCGTTTTCTAGGACTGTCTATTCAACTGGAGGTGAGAAGCGGTACTAAAGTTAAGTTTGCTATCTAACTTTTCTGCCTTGTGCCCTACAAACATCTCGTCGTCGTAAAATTATAACTATATCCTTCTATTTCCATTCTGGAATACCTTAATGGTTATCACAACTCGTATAGTTGTCAGCGAAAGGCTTTCACTTTCTTATAAGCTGAACATCTTTCAACCAAACTAGTCAACGTCTCGTTTCACTCTATTCCACTAGAAATCCTTTCTTAAATCTTAAATTCGTCGTCATCAGAAATACTAAGTCTACTCTTTAATTTATGTCATAATACTCATTGCTTCAAAGTCGCTGTCTGGTTTATCCATTCCTTTCCTTAGTCGAAGCTTATTCATTGACTCGTCCTTTCTCTAGATACTTATAATCTTTCTCGTAATTTGGTATAGCTACTTATGTCGTTATTGTCCTACAATCAATGCTGATGTATCTTGCATTTCTATACCCATCATCTCGAATCCTCGTATAAGTGTTTCTTCTCCGACGTCGAGATACCTAAACTTAGTTGGAGTCTTACGACTTAGCGTATCTATTCTTACCCTTAGCTTTACCTAGATGGTAATTATTTTCACAAACTTCATATCTTACTAGTTAGAGCCATTTTCTTTGTCTTATGTTAATTCCTTTGCTCGAATACACACTCCAAATTTTTTTTTTTTTTGATCTGTGAAGATCTCATCCCTTACACCATATAGATGGTGTGTCCAAATTTTATTGCATATGCTACGGCTGCAAGCTCTAAGTCGTGGGTTGGGTACTCAATTTCCTGGGGTTAATGTGTCATGAAGTATACGCTATCACTCTCTCATCTTGCATTTATCACTCATCCTAACCTGTTCTTCGTAGCATTGGTATCTACCTCGTATTCCTTGTCGATTCTGGGAGGGCTAAATCTAGGGTGATGATCAACTTTTCCTTGAACGTGTGCGTACCTATCTCACACTTGTCTGTACATCTATACTTCTTTTCCTTCTATGAAATTGCGTCATAAGTCTTAGCAACTATAGAAAAAAAATTTAAGTGTTCATCAACACTTTTTTTCTATGATATCCGTCCAAACCTAAGAAACTCCTTATATCGTTCGGACTGGTAGACGATTTCCATTAAAGTACTGCCTCCTCCTTGGCAGGAATCTATCTTAACATCTTCTGTCGTCACTATATATTCATAAAACATCACTTTCTTCAATCGAACTTGCTCTTACCGAACTTGGCATATAGTTTCTCGACTCTAGGCGTTTCTTGTACTATTCGCAAGTGTTCTTCATGCTCCTCTTCATTCTTGGGGTAACCGAAATTATCGTCGAAGAATACTAAAACAAATTTTACTAAATCTAGGTATAAAATTCTATTCATGTGGTTCATGAATACTACGGAGCACTAGCCAACTAAACGGCATAACTTAAACATTCGTAATGGCCTTATCTGGCTTGAAAGAAAATTTTGGGTATCTCACCAGTTTATCCTTTAACTAGTGATGCTTAGACCTTAAGTCTATCCTCACAATTGCACTTGTTTCTTTTTAAGCTTGTCAGGGGTCTTCCATTCTCACAAAAGGATACTTATCCTTAAAGGTTATCTTTATTTAACTTTTGACAGCCTATATACATTCTCGCAGAATCATCCTTCTTTGATGATGAACATCTAAAAATTTTTTCCATGGTGAAAACATTTGTCTAAAGAAATCATCATCTAACAACTCTTGCAGTTGGATCTTAAACTCCTGTAACTCCTTCAATACCATTCTACATAAGGCCTTTGATTTGAGAGCTGCTTGTAGTTCTAAGTCGATCGTGAAACCTACACGACAATCTGGTGATAAGCCAGATATTTCATATAATTCTGTAGGTTCTCTACTCGGGGTTTTTAAAAGAGATTTTTCTCTCGTTGTCGAGAATCGTGGTAATTCTCAAACAACTAGTCTATTCCTAAAATTATATATATATATATATCGTACATTTTATTACTTCCCAATCGATTGCTATGTTCTAACAGAAAGACCCTAAATCAAATTCTATGCTCGACGAAACTAAGGAAATAACACTATGAGATTATCGTCACTCCCTGAAGCGTAATTGTTCCTATTTCACAATTAGAGCGTCCTAGTTCTACTCCTAAAGGTTAACAGGTACTAATTATAACCGAATATAAGGCTCTAAAACGAAGCAAAAATTATGGCAGGGTAATTTATAAGGTTCATCCAATACCTGCCAGATCTCCCTTCCCTTCATTAAGCCTCTCCTGCCTAATCATGCATGCGCTTGCATTTTGTTGTGATTGCATCAGCTGTGGTTGTGACTGGACCTGAGCTGTATTTAGTGGTTGAGGTTGGCCGTACTGAATTGGTACCATCATTTGCAACAGCGTTGGGCAATCCTTACTTATATGCCCCAGCATCATCTGTGTTTGCTAGACACACACCCTCATGCTTCTTACCACATCTAGGACATGCAGAAACTTCCTGTTTCTGTTCTGCCGCTTGCCTCAGTTCTGGGCAATTCCGCTTAACGTGTCCCTTATGCAAACAGTTGAAACAAACACCAATTTTTGCTAGACAAATGCCTGGGTGTTCCTTACCACATTTAGGGCAAGCTGGAGATGGGATCTTTTCTTGAGTACTTTTCAGAGTTGGGAGTTGATCGTGCTGGTTGATTTGATTTGCCGTTAGTGGTTCCAGGCAAGTTCTCCTCGTATGTCCCTTATGTCCACAATTGAAATAGTTGCCAGTGCCTATCTGACACACACCAGGGTGCGTTTCATTGCATTTGGGGCAAACAGGAATGTTAACCCTCACTGGGTGATTTCCTCCCTGATTTCTGTATCTTTGCTGCCCTTGCAGCTGTCCTTGTAAATCGTCTCTCTTGCCTTGATCGGATTGTTCATTTCTCTGTGGATTATTCCTCTGCCCTGCTTTCTTTCCATAGTTACTTCCTTTTCCTGGCTGGTGGAAACCCTGCCGAGCCCTACTTGCTTGTTGTGGCACTGGTAACAATCACTACTACCCCCTTCCCATTTCCTTTTTCTCTTATTGTTGATATTATTGTTGGGACGGTTTTGGGTTGAAGTCTGGTTTGGTGCTGGTGTGGATTTTACCATCTTTCCTTTATTAGGCACTAATGCCTCTATTTCACGGACTCGTCCTAGTAGTTCTGCATAACTCAGTCCCTCCTGTCTGGCTACTGCTATTCCCAGTTCATACTTAAGTTCTCCCTGAAGCTTCCTGGCTACTTCCTCCTCGGTCTCGACTTGATCGGTTACATATTTTTCATAATATGCCTCCTTAAAACCATTCCAGGTGGTTAGAGCCGCTTGTTCTACCGGCATAATTCTCTGTCTAGTCTTCCACCAATATTTAGCTGGTCCGGTTAGCTGATACCCAGCACATGCTAGACACTCCTCATCACTAAGTCCAATCGGCTCAAAGATTCTCTCTATAGAACGTATCCATTGCTCAGCCTCACTCGGGTTACCAGATCCATCGAAATATGGTGGATTACTTTCGAAGAATAAATCCTCAATGCTATGACGTTGCGGAGATAGGGGAAATTAAAAGGTTGCTGGGTGTTTTTGCCTTTCCTTGCTTATACGTTGTTCTTGACCTCTATCAGACTCTCGAGGACTATCAGGTCCTCTTCGATCGTTAACAGCTCTCAGCGACATTTTTTAAAACTATAAGATACAAAAATTTTCTCATTAGTACTTGCTTTTAAGCCTTCATTTTCTCACTAACCCTCTTCTTTTCCCACCTAATACTTTCACGTAAACGAGAATAACAATTTAACTTCGACTCTATTTCTTTCAACTTTTAACCTCCAAGGTTAAATTAAACACTCGTTACACGAGCTCATTTGGCATTCTGGTTTAGTTATACGATTCATAAGAAACCTTCTTGTGACTAAAACCCTCTCATGGGTCATGTATATTATATATACTTCAAAAGAATATGTTAGTTTTGCCTTTAACAAGGACTTATACAAAACTAGACTACAACGAGTCTAAGCTAGGCTAACTGCCTACGTGTACAGGATGCACTAACATATTGCATTATTGTACTACTGGAAGTACCAGAACGGAAACATCTCATAAAATTTCGTATCCGTTGGAGTACTACAAAACTATCTAGTTACTGATTCGACTATGTACATAACAAAAGGCTACTATACTACTATGCGTCCCTGACGCCTTGCTCAACAAACTGCGGTCAAGTCACCACTGCCCTCTATGGCCTAATCCTCCTCGGGGTCCTTGTTCAGGTCCTCGTCCTCTGACTTTGAACCGAAAGCAAACTGGAGTGCCTCGTCAGCCCTCAAAGTAGTGCCGTCTGTAAGTGTAAGTGGTGGCGGCGCAGGCATATCTGAAACTGTCGTCTCAGTATTTGAAACCATGTAGCCCCAGCAGGTCACTAACGCCCGCTTCTTTGGAGGCAGCAGGTGGTCAGGAAGGGAACTCGTCTCGTACTCCTCCCTGGAACGGACCCTGGATGGTCCTGCCTTAAACTCAGCCCGAACTCTGGCTAACTCCGTGCAAATCTCATCAAGGGATCTGTATGAGGATGGTAACTGTAATAGGGCGGTAAGCTCTGTGTCCGTGTCTAAGTACTCTGATCCTATCTCGAATGGTCCCTGAACTCTCGTAGAAGGCTCGGGTAGGATAGGAGCAGGTAACCCTAATCCATCAACTGTCTCTGCAACTAACTCCCCTGTGCCCTCACTGGGTACCATCACTGAAGGGATCTCCAACTGTGCAATCATCTCTAGACCTATCTCATCATGCTCTGACCCTGAATCTGCTGGGAAATGAGTGTAGGGAGGATGCGCCTGAACAGGATATGCTGCTATGTGTCTGCTCTGAAAGAAACACCTGTGTATCTCTAAAGCAAATCCCTTGTAATCCCCTGTCGGCTCTGTATCATCGCCAAACATCCCAAGATAGTACCATGCCGTATCGTGTGCCCAACCATGCCATTCCTCTGGTAGTCGTCTAACCAAGTCAAGTATAGTCTGACCCTCTGTAATAGAACGCCGGACTGGATGATAAACTAACGAAAAGTAACGAATCCTCTGTCCTACGTCGTGTCTTGGGTTTGCCTCATAATCTCTATACCTATCCAATAACTGATCTGCCCAAGTACGCTGTGGCGGGGACTGACTCTCCGAAGCCGTGTCACTACTGGAAGTCATCCTACAAAGTTTTTAAGAAACACGGATCAGTAACGGTAAGATGATATCTTATCTTACGGAAAATCTTAAATTACAAAATGAATATCCCTTATTCAATTGTAATATCATCACACTTAATCTAACAAACTTATCTTAAACATCTAGAAATTTTACAGAAAATTGCTCTCGTACTCACAATATATAGAAATAAAATTTCAAGATTTTATTCCCATTCCTTATCCCATTCTTTTAATTTCTTACTTTAATTCCTTATTTCTTTCTCAAAGAAAAATTTTCATCGATTCTCATTCATTATAACAAGGCACGTCTGCTTTGTTCATGTTACTTATGCAAAAGTAACATTTATTTACAAAAGACTTTGTCGTTTACAACTCTTAATACTCATACGCGTCGTATTCTTTGCTCAAGGATGAAGTATAAAAATATAAATTCTAAAAGAGAAATGGAATATATCCTAAGAATATCTTTTTAGAACATAAGTTCTAGTCGTCGTCGCTAAAATCGAGCGAGCGTTGGAAATTTAATCAAGCTTCGTGCTTGACGCCTAATAGTAAAACAATTCTCTTTGCAAATTTCGAACAAGGCGAACTCTACTGAAAAAAATGAAACGAAAAGAAAAAGTAACGACGTCATTACATGTTACTTATACGCAAGTAACATTCGTCTCTTTAAACCACTTATACCATACTAAAAAAGGTTTTGCTAGCGGGGCATAAGACCCATATTACTGAGTTTCTTATTATGTGGGTTGATCAAGTCCACATAACAGTCTCTCAATCACATGGAACTTCTGTCTCGTTCTATCGTTCACTTCATACAGAATTTACTTTCCTAAATCGAGTAGCAATCCCTCGAATTGCACACACAACTACTTCTTAAAAAGAAATTTTTGGAAACATTCCAATTTAGCTCGGAATACTCAATCTTCTCGAGGAAGATACAAATTTTAAGCTAATCGAATACTTGAACGGCTCCTAATAAGTAAAACAAAGTCATATCCAAGAGACTTTGTTCATGCCCCTTACAACTAAGGTAACATTCGACTCTTCCGTTTATTTCAATTTATCCTCCTTGTTTCAACCTTTTCTCGAATAATTTGGAGTCACGTTTTTCTCACACGTCTATTTGTTTCTTTCATTCACTTCGTACATATTTACCTTATTTTATTTCATTTCCCTTGAAGGAAATTCTTATCGGTTTTAAAACAAAGATCGACTTCGGCGAGTCTTTATTCATGTCACTTTACGCATGTGACATCCTTCAATAGAAGTCCTTCTCGTGTTGTGGATCTCCTTTCGAAATCATTTGAAATAGCGTTTCTTAAAAACATCTAAGTTCTCGAAGAATCAGAAAGATCTTAAGTTTCTCGTCTACATTCTCAATACCCCTGGAAAATCCCTAGATTCCTTCTAGGTTCTCGTGTCATGGTAAAATAATAGAAATTATCGCGCAAATAATTTCACGTAAGATAGTACTTGTACTATCACATAATCACATAAACAAATCATAGTATATTTTATTATACCTTCATAATTGAAGGGTATCTTGGCACCATTATCACTTTTCACTCAATGAATACTTATTCAAATTTCTTATTTAAAAGAAATCACATCATTAAAATTCTTTTCTTCGTTGAGTCGACGTAGCGGGAGGTTGAGTTGTCGTCTACATTCTAAATTCTAATGTTATAACTTAACTCTTAACTTTACTTGAGAGAGGACTCTGATCTGGAGTATATACAAATTACTCTATCTTACGACTCGAAAGAAGACTCGATATAGAGTACGAATGAATACTCTATACTACTACTCGAAGGAAGACTCATATCCTGATGCGTCTTCGACTTTTGGGCCATTTGGCCCTATTTTCTCATGTCTTTTTGTGTAGTTAGTGTCTGTCCAGGGGAAGGAAGTTATTGTTCAAAGGAAGGAAGCTCAGTCCGAGTCAAACAGAAGAAAGGTGGTCAGAATGAGCAGAACTGGAGTGAATTCAGTCGGTTGCAAGGACTAAGCAAAGGAGTATGCAGCGCAGGAGATGAATTGAAGCAAGAGACGAGGTTGAAAGGAGGATTCCATGTGAACTCTGAAGCTAAGTTGTTGTTCATCATTCGCATTCGTGGCATTAACACAATGCACCCAACAACAAAGAAGATCTTGCAACTGCCTTGCTTACGAGAATCAAATCATGGAGCATGCAACCAGTTTGACCAATACAGCAATTGTCAGCTAATCGCCAGAGCTAAAGAAGGAAAGCCGCGTGGAGAAGATTCACAGCATATTTGCCGAGCGTTTATGGAAAGAAGGATCTTTAAGTCAGCACATCACCCTAAATCAATCAACTAATCGGAGATTGCCAATCACCAATCAAGTCAATCAGGAATAATCAGCATCTCGCTCAACATGGAAAGTGCCAATCATGCCGATCCAGTCTACTCGCTTAGGGTTTTGCTCGCTGCTATTGCCACTATAAAAGTCCAGCCAAAGCGGCTGGCACAATGTTGGTTACGCCCCATCGTATTCTACTTCGTTTTCAGTCCCAAGATACACTTTAGTTCAGTATTATCTTTTACATTCTCGTACCAAACAATTTACTTGCTTTTATTTAAATTCCGTTGTGAAGAACAAGCCCAAGGCGGTTTGCCTTTGGTATTTATTCTAGTATTTCGTATTTTCTTCTATTCATGTGTTTATTTTATTTGGTGTTTATGTATTTAATTATGTGTGAGTAATTCCCCTTGTGAGATTTGGGTATGGGAAATGATTGACTGTTGATATGTGAAACATTCGTGAGGCACCTGTGCCATCGGTTGAGTCCAGTAGTTCCGGAAAGACTGGAGCAGAACTCATGGGCGGTCCTTACTTAACGGGAGATCACCGCTCGGTTGGAGCTGTACCATGTCAAGCAAAGGCAGGGCATGACATATGGCAGCGTTCGATGTGCCCAAGACCGAGTAGCTAAGCAGCACCTGACATGGTGCTGTAGATCTGGATGGTGAGGAATGGACAAGGGGATACTGCATTCTTCCTCAGTCTTGGGCTTCTCTAACAATCAACCATCAACTGTGACGAGGCATCAAGCCATGATTATCGACCAAAGGACTCATCTCGCGTATCGTAGATATATCGATGAACGGTTGGACGTAGTACCGGAAATGGATATCCCGCGAGTTATGTCTACTCTGTAGGTGCGGACATGGGAAGTTTGGGAGAGAAGGTTGGTGAAGGTCATACTTGGAGAGATCGGGTATGACTACTATCTAAGGAGGAGTGAAGCACGGCCTTGTGACCGGGGTGAAGCGTGACCTTCGGACCAAGACGACAACAAGGGATTCAACCATCCCAAGTGTGGAGTATGAACTCTTAAAACGCCCCAATGTCTTTGGGCCACGCCTTGAGTCTATATGAAGCATGGACGGATCTTCAGTGTGCCCATGACCGAATTAACATATCAACAATGATCATAACTTACCCCAAATCTGACCCCCTTTAATATTTGATTTCCGTTTAGTTTATTGTGCAGATATACAGATTGAGACCGTGACAACTCGATTTGTACACTTAAGAGTAAGGTGGTTCATCAATCTCCGTGGGATCGACCCTAGCTTACCGCTAAGACTAACCAGTCCGGTAGTGGGCATAGGAGCGTGTACTGTCCGTCTGGGGCATACACAGGTATTTTGATCGTACCACACGACGGGTGCGTATCAAAATTGGCGCCGTTGCCGGGGAGTGACGCGCAACAATTTTACTCTTCTTATTCCATCTTCCGCTACTAGTGTATGCGTGGAACTCGTCGAGTACAGAGAGCATTAACCTTTGATCCAGATATTGAACGAACTGAACGACGACTACGCGCACTTGCACGAATAGCGAGACGCGACGCTATGGGTGAACAACCACAGCCGCCGCAGACCCTTAAGTAGTTGGCTTACCCAACTAATCTGAATCTCAGGCCGAACGGGATCACCTTACCAACAAATCCTTTCGCACCTGAGCGGTTTGACTTGAAACCTGCATTAATACAGGTCTTACCGAAATTTAATGGATATCCAGGAGACAACCCGCATACCCATCTCAAGGACATCGAAATGACAGTGATGCATCAGTCCAATGAGAATCAGCAAGAATATGTGAAACTGGTTCTTTTTCCATTCTCATTGGTGGACAGAGCAAGGAGATGGCTGTACAATCTACCTCAAGGAAGCGTTACCACTTGGGCAGAAATGCAGCAGAGTTTCTTGGAAGAGTTTTTCCCAGCGACAAGAGTTGAAAGGATGCGATGGGACATCTGAAACATTAAACAGGATGGGCTGGAGACTTTTTATGAGTACTGGACTCGCTTCAAACAGTTGTTAAGCAACTGTCCTCATCACCAGATCACTCCAAAAGATCAAGTGGAAAGCTTTGCAAAGGGCATGCGGAGGAGTAATTGAGGACTGGTATTGGCTGCATGTAATGGATCGTTGCTGAGCAAAACACCTCAAGAGATTTTCAAACTCTTGGGAACAATGGCAGAAGAATCCAGAGATGATGGACATGAAAGAAGCAGAGAGATACCAGAGAAAGGAGAGGAAAAAGATAAACTGACAAATCTGGAAAAGGAGATGAAGGAAATAAAGACACTGCTGAGTGGTCTGACCATGCAGAAGAAGGTTAGACAGTGTGGCCTATGCGATGCAGTGGGGCATCAATCTGAAAATTGCCCCAACTTTGGTGAAGATATAATGGACGTAAATGCCATGGGGGGAAGTGGAGGATTTCAGAGGAAGCATGACCCGTTTTCAAATACGTACAACAGAGGGTGGAGGGATCATCCTAACTTTAGATGGAAACAAGATGGTCAACCACAACAGAACGGTACAGGTCTACCAGGATCATCTCAATCATTTGCCCAGCACCAACAACAAGGACAATATCAGGGAGGCCCACCACAACAACAACATTACCAACCACAGCAGCAGCATTGTATCAACCGCCTCATCAGAGGAGAGCACCATGGGAAGAGGCCATGGAAAGTATGGCTAAGGAAAGTGAGAAGTTCCGCAATGAAATCCGAGCTGGTATGAATCAAACCAACGTACAGATTGGTCATTTGGCGAAGGTGCTGGAGAAAGTAGAAGAGAATACAGGAAAGCCCTCACCTCAAGGGATCAACCACAAAGAACAGGCACAAGTGATAATTGCAGAGGTGGATGATGAACAAGCTGAAAAATTTTTGGCAGAAACAGAAGTTAACCGGCAAAGAGAGAAGGGAACCAGCAACAAAATTACAGGAGAAATAGATGGTGATGAGCAGACTGAACCCCCTTATCCGGGTAGACTTCGACAGAAATCCAGAGAGAAAGAAGCCAATGATATGATGAAGATCTTTCGAAAATTGGAACTTAGCCTACCCCTACTGGACGTAATTAAGCAAATTCCAAAGTATGCCAAGTTCCTTAAAGATCTCTGCTCGAGAAAGGTGAAGATTGATGAAGATGTTCGATATATTATGGGAGAGAGTGTGTCAGCCATTATACAGCAGAAACTGCCACCGAAGAAGAAAGATCCGGGGATGTTCACTATCCCTTGCAACATCGCGGGCAGGAACATGGACAAAGCCATGATGGACTTGGGGGCATCTATAAACATTATGCCGCTAGCATTTTTCAACAGGCTCAACTTGGGGGAACTACGGAACACCCGAGTTGTCATACAATTAGCAGACAGGTCAAACGCGTATCCAGAAGGTGTTATCGAAGATGTGCTGATCAAAGTAGGAGAGCTGATTTTTCCTGCTGACTTCTACGTGCTGGATACCGGTTCAGAAGCAAAGGAGAACTCCATTCTGCTGGGCAGACCATTCATGATGACTGCAGGGACTAAACTGGATATGAAGACTGGAATTCTATCGTGTGAATTCGATGGTGTGGTGGAAGAATTCAACATTTATGAAGCCATGAGAAGGAAGCCTGAACTAGAGTCTGTAGAAATGATTGAAATATTCGAACCATTGGTGCAAGAGCAAAACCTGAAATTCAGCTCAAGCGACACCACAGAAAGAGTGATACAAGCCGGACTGACCGATCGAGATACCGTGCAAACAGAGGACCTCGAGATGAAGGAGGCCATCATGGAATTGTACTCTTTAAAAGAAAGCACTTTGGAAGCAGCAGTGGAGGTTGACAGGAAGATTAAAGATATTATCTTGGAAGTGTACTCCATCAGAGGATCGGGAAAGGGCAAACCGGAGTTGTTCTCTCAGTATGGGCAACACGAGAAACTGATGCCATCGATTGTGAAAGCTCCAGTCTTAGAGTTAAAGAAGCTGCCAAAACATTTGCAATATGCTAACTTGGGACCGGAGGAAACTCTTCCAGTGATTATCAGTTCTGATCTAACCATGGTGTAGGAAGAAAGACTAATCAGAGTATTGAGAGAGAACAAGGAAGCCATTGGTTGGACCCTAGCAGATATAAAGGGTATCAGTCCAACAGAGTGTATGCACTATATATACTTGGAGGAAGGAGCACGACCAGTACGGGATTCGAGAAAATGAATCCTGTCATGAAAGAGGTGGTACTTAAGGAGATCTTAAAGCTTTTGGAGTTGGGCATAATTTACCCTATATCCGACAGCCAATGGGTCAGCCCGGTTCACGTCGTGCCGAAGAAATCTGGGATACAGGTTGTGGAGAATGACAAAGGCGAGCTTGTTCCCACAAGGCTACAAACTGGGTGGAGAGTCTGTATAGACTACCGGAAGCTGAATATGGTCACACGGAAGGACCATTTTCCATTACCCTTTATCGACCAAATGCTGGAACGGCTAGCTGGTAATGCCTATTACTGCTTCCTGGATGGATATTCAGGATATATGCAAATATTCGTAGCTCAAGAAGATCAAGACAAGACCATGTTCACTTGCGTGTACGGGACTTTCGCCTACCGAAGAATGTCATTTGGTCTTTGTAATGCACCTGGAACCTTCCAACAGTGCATGATGAGCATTTTTTCAAATTTATTGGAAAATTGCATAGAGGTGTTTATGGATGATTTCACGGTGTATGGTGATTCGTTTGACACATGCCTTAATCATTTGGAGCTAGTATTGAAAAGATGCGTGGACAAAAGTCTGGTACTCAATTATGAAAAATGCCATTTTATGGTTAAGGAAGGCATCGTACTAGGCCATGTCATATCGGAGAGAGGGATCGAAGTGGACAAGGGGATACTGCGTCCTTCCTCAGTCTTGGGCTTCTCTAACAATCAACCATCAACTGTGACGAGGCATCAAGCCATGGTTATCGACCAAAGGACTCATCTCGCGTATCGTAGATATATCGATGACCGGTTGGACGTAGTACCGAAAATGGATATCCCGCGAGTTATGTCTACTCTGTAGGTGCGGACATGGGAAGCTTGGGAGAGAAGGTTGGTGAGGGTCATACTTGGAGAGATCGGGTATGACTACTATCTAAGAAAGAGTGAAGCACAGCCTTGTGACCGGGGTGAAGCGTGACCTTCGGACCAAGACGACAACAAGGGATTCAACCATCCCAAGTGTGGAGTATGAACTCTTGAAACGCCCCAATGTTTTTGGGCCACACCTTGAGTTTATATAAAGCATGGACAGATCTTCAGTGTGCCCATGACCGAATTAACATATCAACAATGATCATAACCTACCCCAAATCTTACCCCCCTTTAATATTTGATTTCCGTTTAGTTTATTGTACAGATATACAGATTGAGACCGTGACAACTCGATTTGTACATTGAAGAGTAAGGTGGTTCATCACTCTCCGTGGGATCGACCCTAGCTTACCGCTAAGATTAACCAGTCCGGTAGTGGGCATAGGAGCGTGTACTGTCCGTCTGGGGCATACACAAGTATTTTTATCGTACCACACGACGGGTGTGTGTCAAAATTTTGCCGTATCCAACTACGGTCAGGCACATACGGGCATTCCTTGGCCATGTAGGATTCTACCGCAGATTCATAAAGGATTTCGCAAAGGTTGCTCAACCCATGATCGTTTGCTACAACAAGATGTACAGTTCGACTTTTTTGACGACTGTAACGAGGCATTTCTGAATCTACTAGACAGATTGGTATCAGCCCCTATTATTCAACCGCCAGATTGGGAGATACCATTCGAAATCATGTGTGATGCCAGCAATTATGTGGTTGGAGCAGTACTGGGGCAAAAGAAAGGTAAGGAAAGCCACGTTATATACTACGCGTCGAAGACTTTGAATTCAGCTCAGTATAGCTACACCACGACTGAGAAGGAATTGTTGGCAGTGGTTTTCGCAATCGAGAAATTCAGATCATACCTTCTGGGCCCAAAAGCCATCATTTACACCGATCACGCTGCTTTGAAATACCTCACGGCGAAGAAGAATCAAAACCATGACTTATCCGGTGGATATTGCTGCTCCAAGAGTTCGACTTAGAAATAAGAGATAAGAAGGGAGCAGCCAACCTAGTAGCTGATCATCTAAGCAGGCTACAAATGGGAAAGGATGATGGCGAACCAATAGAAGACGCTTTTCCGGATGAGAGGCTGTATGCTGTACGAGATCATATGGAGATGGAGACTCTGTATGCCCTGACCGAGAAGGAGCCCTGGTTTGCAGACATAGCAAATTATCTTTTTACTAAGGAAGTGCCACCAGGAAAGACCAAGTTCGAGAGACAGAAATTGGTGACACAGGCTCGCTCTTATTTTTGGGAAGCACCGCATTTATGGAAGATTGGCACAGATAAAATCATAAGGAGGTGCATTCCGGAGATTGAACATGCTTAGATATTGGAGATGTGCCATAGCACAGCATGCAGTGGCCATTTCGGTGGAAGAAGAACAGCGCAAAGAATATTGGATAGTGGATTCTATTGGCCTACAATCTTTGCTGATGCCAAGAAATGGGTACAGGGCTGCCCGAAGTGCCAGATGGTAGGGGGTATCACCACAAGAGATGAAATGCCTCAAATGCCTATTATGCCTGTGAAAATCTTCGATGTATGGGGAATCGACTTTATGGGACCAGTCCCTAAGTCAGGAAATTATGAATACATTTTGTGGCAGTCGATTACGTATCCAAATGGGTCGAGGAAAAGGCTACAACCAGTAATGATGCTCATACGGTGGCAGAATTTTTGAGAGAGTAGGTGTTTAATAGATTTGGAGTTCCAAAAATCCTCATCAGCGAGCAAGGATCTCATTTCTGCAATGCCACCATTAGAGCACTCACCAAAAGAATGGGGGTGAAACATAAAGTAACGACTGCATATCACCCCCAGGCCAATGGGCAGGCTGAAATTTCTAACAGGGAGATCAAGGGCATATTGGAGAAGGTGGTTCATCCCAATCGTAAAGATTGGAGCAATTACCTGGGAGATGCGTTATGGGCATACCGCACTGCCTATAAGACTCCAATTGGTATGTCACCATTCAGGCTTGTGTTCGGAAAAAGATGTCATTTACCAGTAGAAGTGGAACACAAAGCTTATTGGGCGATCAAGAGAATCAACTTCAGTATGACTAGGGCCGGAGAAGAAAGGAAGTTGCAAATGACTGAATTGGAGGAACTTCGGTTGGAGTCATATGACAATGCAGTTTTGTACAAGGAAAGAAAGAGGAGAATCCACGATGCAAAGCTTAGGAAGAAGGAATTTTGGTCTGGCCAAAAGGTGTTGTTATTCAACTCTCGATTTAAGTTGATGAGTGGGAAACTTAGATCAAAATGGGGAGGACCTTACATCGTGAAGGAGTTATTCCCAAATGGAAGTGTCAAAGTTTATGATTTGAATGGAAAGGATACTTTTGTGGTGAACGGTCATAGCTTGAAACCGTACTTCGATTATTCAGAGTTGAAGAAGACCAAGGAGAAATGTTCTTTACTGGATCCTATTTATCAGTAAGAGCCAAAGCTGGAAGTCGAGCTCAAGACATTAAACAAGAGCGCTGACTGGGAGGCAACCCAGGAGTCGTCGTCGGTAAGACCACAACCGCTTTCCCTTAATTAGTTATTAAAGAATTGTTTTGAGTTAAGTGAGTATTGGACTAAGTCAGAGTTGGAAAATGTGGGCCAAGGTGTTTTTTTAGTCTATTTTGAGATTCGAACCCACTTTGCGATGCAAAGTGTGTAGGTGGAGGTCCAGGGTGAATTGTGAACCCACTTTGCGATGCAAAGTGTGTAGGTGGCAAACCGGAGTGTGGAATGGGGACGGTCTAACCAGGAAATGACGTGGAGGCGCATCTGACAAGGACGGCTGGATATAACTGCGGCGCTTGGGATTTCGCACGAAATTTGAATTTCAAATTTGATAATGATTTTATTCCCTTGATTGTTTCGACTTCCCATAACTGTCACCTCACCACTCCATCAGTTAAAAGGAGAAAACCCTCCTCCATTAACCCTCACAGCCTCCATAACCACCATACACTCAGCCACTTTCTCCACTTCGCCATAACCATCGTCCACAAATCTGCCATTTAAACACGCAGACCCAGTTCTCACTCCACATACCTTCACCAGCCTTCGCCGTCTTTCTGAAAACCCCAAAGTTCCAACCATCACCATGGTCAGAATCAAGAAAGCCGCGCACAAAAGAACGAACAAAAGTGTCGCCGTCTCCGGCAGTACTCAAACCAAAGGCCCAGCCGCTACAAAATCTGTACCGGTGGGGGAGAAGAGAAAAATGCGCAGCACCACCTCCGAGGAAACTCCTGTGCACAGTTCAGAAAAGACCACACCTACTCGGGGTGTGGAAGAAGAGGAACAGGAGAAGATTCCCTCGCCGGAGAAGCAACCCACCGGAGAAGGAGACACTGCGGGTGACCAAGAGCAGGTACAGGTCGAGAAAGAACCAGATGTTCAACCGCCTAGGAAGAAAGAGAAGAAGAAGCCTGCGGTCAAGGACACCACTACCGCAGCAGCAGCGAAGAAGAAGACCGTCAGAAAGAAAGCAGCTAGTCCTCCACCAAAGGAGCCTACTCCAGACCCCAGTTCTTCCCGCTCCCAATCTCAATCAAAGGAGGGTGGTCTGACCACTTCTGACCACGAAGAGAAGGAACAAGAAGGCGAGCAAGGGGGAGAGCCAGTTCGAAAGGAAGAGACAGAAAAAAGTATTCCCGTGCGGGCCCAGGAAGATATCACCCCGCAAAGCAAGGAGAAAGGGGTGGGAGCAAAGAGGAAGCTCGAAACCTCGAAACCCCCCTTATCGCAGAAGTTCAAATAGAGCAAATTAGGGGTCAAGGTTGGTACTACGAGCACGGTGAGGAGGGTTACAACTGAGAAAAAAGGGAAGGCAAAGGAAGGAGAAAAAGAAGGAGAAGCA
This sequence comes from Schizonepeta tenuifolia, assembly GCA_029490685.1. Classification (NCBI taxonomy): domain Eukaryota; kingdom Viridiplantae; phylum Streptophyta; class Magnoliopsida; order Lamiales; family Lamiaceae; genus Schizonepeta; species Schizonepeta tenuifolia. The sequence goes on along the minus strand of CM055956.1, from coordinate 16,943,502 downwards.
AAGGAAATCGAAGAGGAAGAAATAGAGAGAGTGGAGATCATCGACAGCTCTAACTCAGGGGAGATTCAAGCGCCTGTCAAGTCTACACCCACTGTCACCACCAAGAAATCAGGAACCAAGAGGAAAGGCGTACTACGACCTGTATCATCTGGAGCAACCATACCGCGAGACAGCCAGCGATATGCCATCTTGCAAAATAGGGAGATCCTCCCTTGGTACTACCTGTTGACAGAAAGCTTGGAAGCATTTGGAATCAAAGAGAAGGTGGAGGGATACTTCAAGGGTATCGGCTGGGGAAAGGTTTTCGAATGGAACTACCCTGCGTTCAAGAAGCTGTCGGAGGAATTCATGGGGACAGTGGAATTCAAACCCCGCGACAAATACGGTATCGAGACTCAGGGCACCCTGCGCTTCAACTGCGGGGCAGGATGTTCCCTCTCTCCATCAATGAGTTGAACATTCAACTCGGAGTACTCGAGCCGCGGGAGGTATATGAGGATGAGTATAAGGAGGCAGAGACGGTGGCCTCGGATGAATGGAAGTCTTAGATTGACTACTACTGGTCAATCATCTCCACCAGGAATCGCAATGTGAAAAACAACAGCAAGTCCAATGAGATCAGAGATCCAGCGCTACAGATTTGCCACAGGTGGTTGGCTTACAACCTCTACGGGCGTTTGGAGGGGTCCAACCTGGTGACTCAACAGGAGTTGTTCATTTTATGGTGCATGATGGAGAAGAAACGGGTGAACTTTTGGTTCATAGCAGCTCAGCAGTTTCAGTTCGGCGTGACCCACCACAACAAACACCTCTCACTCTGCCCTTTGCCGACGATTCTTGCAAAGAATCTCACCAATTTCGACTTGGAGAAGCCAGATGATCTCGCAGTTGCTGATACGAGATTTTTGGACCAAGGGCGCTTCGTGAGGTGGAGGATTGTTGAGGTGGACGAGCATGGGAATTACTAGCTGGTCTACCCAGAAGGCACAGCAGGTGGAGCAGAGCCGAGCAAGGTGAATGAGCAGGCGGTTCCGCGCCGCTCAAACAGCTAGATGGTGGCTAAACTGGCAGAACTAAAAGAGCTACGTGCGGAAGTAGCAATACTGAGGGCAGAGATGACGGCAGTCCATACCAACATGAAGGAAGGCTTTGAGGCGTTGATGGCAAAAGAGAAAGGAGGGGAGGAGGATGCCTCCGACCAGAATGAATAAGTTTCATTTTCCCTATCTGTAGTTTAGGTTTTATTTTTCTTTTTGTTTTTTTTTTCATTTCTGACTTTTACGTTTTGTGTCAACTGGAGTCTAGTGTAAAGTAAGTCTATGAGTCTGTGTGTGCGCATGATATATGGATTAGGGGAATGTGTGCATGTTGTTTGGTTTGACTGGTTTGAATGGTATGCTGAGCAACATTACATGTATAGCAGTAGAGGGAATACAGAAGTCCTTACCTGTGAGAATTGAGCCTATTTATTTCTATCTTCTATGTGTTCATGCTGCTTAGTAATCCTAGAACTTGTTAGTGGATTTTAGCTGGTGGTGTAGATTAAAGGATAAGGGCAGTTTATTCATGATTAGAAGCCCCAGAATTATCTAGCTGAGCATGATAAACCATTGCTAACCACTTTGAGCCGAAGCACTTTTTCTTTCATAAGCCATTGTAATGATATTTGATTAAGAGTGTGTCTCCCACACTATACAAGATAAGAAGGGTACATAGATGCTCTAAGTGGAAAGACATAAATAAAAGAGGGGTAACAAAAGGGGTATTCACAATTTAAGAAGAAGGCATAAATGAAAAGAATGGAAATCTTATGTGTGATCAAAGATCACTACATGCCTAAGGAAGAAATAAACCCCAAAGAAAGAAAGGAGTATGAGGATTAGTGGGAGCACTTATATTGAAAGAGCAGTCCATGTGATTGGAATCAGGTTTTAACCCACTGTCCAAAAGTCCTTACCCTGCTCCGTATGCCCCATTACAACCAAATTAAGACCCTTTGATAAACTGCACCAAACTACCCGATAGCCATAAATCCTCGAACAAGCTAATAGGAAAGCTAATGCAGCATGAAATGAGAGTAAACACTAGCCATACACTTGAGTGTGTGAGGAAGACTGCTAATGTGATCATGTGGTGTATTTGCTCAATAGGTTATGGAATGTTAACTTGGTTGATACATGCATGCACGAACTAATTCATTTGATTGCGCACTTTCGTGTCTTGAAGTTTTATTTCTTTTTCATTCATCTCTCTTCTTGGTGTCTTTGTGAATCCACCAACATACTTGAGGGCAAGTATGGTTTAAGTGTGTAGGTGTGATGCGTCTTCCACTTTTGGGCCATTTGGCCCTATTTTTTCATGTCTTTGTGTGTAGTTAGTGTCTGTCCAAGGGAAGGAAGTTATTGTTCGAAGGAAGGAAGCTCAGTCCGAGTCAAACAGAAGAAAGGTGGTCAGAATGAGCAGAAATGGAGTGAATTCAGTCGGTTGCAAGGACTACGCAAAGGAGTATGCAGCACAGGAGATGAATTGAAGCAAGAGACGAGGTTGAAATGAGGATGCCATGTGAACCCTGAAGCTAAGTTGCTGTTTATCATTCGCATTCGTGGTATTAACGCAATGCACCCAACAACAAAGAAGATCTTGCAACTGCCTTGCTAACGAAGAATCAAATCATGGAGCATGCAACCAATTTGACCACTACAGCAATTGCCAGCCAGTCGCCAGAGCTAAAGAAGGAAAGCCGCGTGGAGAAGATTCACAGCATATTTGCCGAGCGTTTATGGAAAGAATGAACTTTAAGTCAGCACATCACCCTAAATCAATCAACTAATCGGAGATTGCCAATCACCAATCAAGTCAATCAAGAATAATCAGCATCTCGCTCAACATGGAAAGTACCAATCATGCCGATCCAGTCTACTCGCTTAGGGTTTTGCTCGCTGCCATTGCCATTGTAAAAGTCCAGCCCGAGCGGCTGGCACAATGTTGGTTACGTCCCATCGTATTCTACTTCGTTTTCAGTCCCAAGATACACTTTAGTTCAATATTATCTTTTACATTCTCGTACCAAACAATTTATTTGCTTTTATTTAAATTCCGTTGTGAAGAACAAGCCCAAGGCGGTTTGCCTTTGGTAGTTATTCTAGTATTTCGTATTTTCTTCTATTCATGTGTACATTTTATTTGGTGTTTATGTATTTAATTATGTGTGAGTAATTCCCCTGGTGAGATTTGGGTATGGGAAATGATTGACTGTTGATATGTGAAACATTCGTGAGGCACTTGTGCCATCGGTTGAGTCCAGTAGTTCCGGAAAGACTGGAGCAGAACTCATGGGCGGTCCTGACTTAACGGGTGATCACCGCTCGGTTGGAGCTGTACCATGTCAAGCAAAGGCAGGGCATGACAGACGGCAACGTTCGATGTGCCGAAGACCGAGTAGCTAAGCAACACCTGACATGGTGCTGTAGATCTGGATGGTGAGGAATGGACAAGGGGATACTGCGTCCTTCCTCAGTCTTGGGCTTCTCTAGCAATCAACCATCAACTGTGACGAGGCATCAAGCCATGGTTATCGACCAAAGGACTCATCTGTCGTATCGTAGATATATCGATGACCGGTTGGACGTAGTATCGGAAATGGTTATCCCGCGAGTTATGTCTACTCTGTAGGTGCGGACATGGGAAGCTTGGGAGAGAAGATTGGTGAGGGTCATACTTGGAGAGATCGGGTATGACTACTATCTATGGAGGAGTGAAGCACAGCCTTGTGACCGGGGTGAAGCGTGACCTTCGGACCAAGACGACAACAAGGGATTCAACCATCCCAAGTGTGGAGTATGAACTCTTGAAACGCCCCAATGTCTTTGGGCCACGCCTTGAGTTTATATGAAGCATGGACGGATCTTCAGTGTGCCCATGACCGAATTAACATATCAACAATGATCATAACCTACCCCAAATCTTACCCCCCTTTAATATTTGATTTCCGTTTAGTTTATTGTGCAGATATACAGATTGAGATCGTGACAACTCGATTTGTACACTGAAGAGTAAGGTGGTTCATCACTCTCCGTGAGATCGACCCTAGCTTACCGCTAAGACTAACTAGTCCGGTAGTGGGCATAGGAGCGTGTACTGTCCGTCTGGGGCATACACAGGTATTTTGATCGTACCACACGACGGGTGCGTGTCATATCCAGAGCAGAAATGACTGCTCTGATACCACTCTGTCACCGCCCCAAATCCCGAGGGACGGCAGAAGCCGGGGTGCGACTGGGCTTGGATTAAAGAAGCGGGGAAGAAGGGGACTAACTGAACTAAACATACATAGGAGACATCATACATTCTATAAACATGACTTCATTTACAAAAGAAGAGTTAATCTCAAGGATTACTCGACGAAGTTCCCACAAGGTAAACTACGTTATATTACAGAACTTATACCACGGTGTTTTACTAATATACATAACATCATAAGTTTAGAGTTTTACAGCGGAAAAGTGATTCATACGAACTAAAGTCTTCCTAAGACAACTTAATTCAAGCCTCGCCGCTTCCATCGCTTCAACCTGCACATTTAGAAAACATATGCAGGGCTAAGTACAAAAGTACTTAGTGGGCACGATGCCGAAAAATATATTCATAAGTATAAATAATCAGGCATCTCATAATCGTAGCACATCGGGGTTTTATTGATAATGGCCCGTGTCTACTAAACATTTTCTGACTCATTTATATAAATTAGCTTGTACACGCATTTTTCTTGTATGTTATGTTCAAATCTTGACCAATTTCTCATTCACCGTGGCTGGTTACCCCTCAATAGGATACCACATACACCACAGGTTACAAAGTGCACCAACTCTGGAAAGCACTTAATAGCTAACTCAGAGCCGATCGTTAGTTAACTAATAAATTTGGAAAACACGAATGTTAACTCAGATAGGTACAAGAGAACTCACATAAAATATTTAAACAGTTTATGTCATGATTATCACTTTGAAAACACGATTATCAAAGCGATAAAGAAAAGGGTTTTCGAGCATTGCTCGTTTTATTTCATATATAAAAGCCCACCTTAGCGTTTACAGAACTAAGTACAAGCTTCCATTCTCCCGGTCTTCCGTCCTTTCCTTACTGCTGGCTTCTTCCTTCATCATAAAATAATAACACTTTAAATCGGTCGAAAAAGAAAATCGATCATAGAAATTCGAATTAGGTTTTAGTTGTTTCGTTTCTTTAGGCATTTGCACGCTACTAGTTTCATTTTAATTAAACGGGAACGAGACTTGAACAAATCTCGTTTAGAACTCAAAAGGTCTCATACTCGACTCTTAGATCAGTGGAGAGGATAGTCGTTAACTCGTTACGACTTAAACGATCGAAAGAAACTAAGTTGCGAAGAAAACAACTTAGGAAAACTAGTTTTGAAATTTTACTGTGCAATGCAGTAGTTCTGGGGACTTCCCAGAACAGAGGAATTGGAAACAGGGGAAGAAGCCTGTACCACTAGAAAGCTTGGAAAGTCTAGTTTATGCTCCAATTTACGGATCTCAAATCCAATAAACGAGCTAAAAGATATTACAGTTTTCGGGAAAGGTCGCAAAACTGTCGCGGCTAACCCTAATTGCTAGATAAAAACGACGTATAACTTCCTAAGTTCGTTCTAAGTTCTCGTACTCGATTTCTCACGAAACTTGACTCTCAAGGCAGTCAACACGTACTCCCATACGTGCAGGACTCCTTGTCAAAACTCTCTTAGAACTACGACGATCAAACCTCGTCGTTTCAACTACCATTTACTAAACCAAAGTCAAGTTAACAAATTATCGTTTCTAGTTCTCGATTATAACTACAACTCATATTATAATATTCCGGATGCTCATGTCGTCAACTACAAAGTCGCGCCTTAGTCCATAATAAACATTATTATCAAGTTAGAATCCTTACTCGACTTCTCGATTATTAATTACATCCACTTGTTCGTCTCTTACGAGATTTCAAAAGTTATCGGAATTCGTTCAAATTCTACGTCATCAATCATCATCTAACGAGAGTCATTATTATATACATCATCATCCCATATCATTACTTAATCTCAACTTAAATGGGATTCTTTGTCTCTTACGACTTCATTTATAATTTTTAGAAAATTCTCAAATAATTCCTATTATCAACTAACATCATTAGGAACATTATTTCATCAACAAAACATCAATTAAAACAACTACATGAAAACCCCCAAATTTCTTATAATTTTCGGTATTGACAACATAATTTAAGGGGTGATTTTCTTCATCGATTAACAACATTAATCCATTAATCATACTACTATCTCATCAATTAAACAATTACAAGTCTAATTACACATTAAATTGAAAATCCCCAATTCAAACCCTAGCCCTAAAACTCGGTTTTCATCCATGCATTAGGGGATTCGATTACTTTTTGTTCTAATCACTAATTGATCACCTCCTAAGCATGATTATCCAACTAATTGAAGAATTCAATCATCCCACCTAAATCCCCTAAATTTCGGTATTGCATAGGTCTTTGGGTTCTTGGATTTCTTTCCATTTTAAACATAGATCCATAACTAATACACCTAATTATACTAATTGGAGATCAAAACATCTAATTCCCATCATCCTCAAAATCGATCATCATGAAAAATTAAAAAAAATGGAATCCAATTGGATAGGATTAGAGAGGAGATGAATACCTTGACAATTAGTAAAGGAAGAATTAGAATTCGATGGTTGGATTAGAGACCTGTGGAATTTCTTGTCCAAGAACTTGAGCTTCTTCAATGGAGTTTGGAAGAAAAAGAGAGAGAGATTGTACGAGTGTGTGTGTGTTGCGGTTTTGGGGAGGGAGGGAGTGAGGTGGAAGATGACTAAATTTGTTATAACATAATGTTAATAGGTGTAAAGTTAAAATAAATATCCTAAGTAGTGAATCATTAGTTTATACTATATAAAATCAAAATATCAAGCTAAAGGGAGAGTGGAAATGTCGGCCAAGAGGAGAAAAAGAAGAAAAAATACGCGCTTTTCCGACGCGATACGACGTTACGGAAATCGAACGACGAAAAACGTAGCTCGGCACAAAATCGTCAAATTCCGATTCGACCAAAAATTCTAACGTACTAAACTTAATCGGAAAATAATATTTAAAAACTTAATTCCGAAAAAAACTCGGGACGGCACAGTCCGAGTTTCGTCCGGAAAATCATAAAAACGAACTTTCTCGGGCGAGTTCGTATCGCGATTTCGTGAATGTAAAAATCAGACGGTTTTCCGTTCTCAGTTCAAGAACTAAAAAGTTTTCGTACGCGATAACCCTAAATACAGTAGTCATCTGACTGACTTCCGTAATTTATTTTCGGAAACAGATTTCACCGTAAATCTTAGAATTCAAATTCATGAATTTAGGCGTGCAAAGCCATTTTTATTATTAACTTTAAATTTTTAAGACTGTATGGAAATCTGGGGTATTACAAGAATTCTCATTTTCTTCACTTCAACATCTAGTACTCAAATTTACACACAACATACTCATATCATCGAAATTCTTCAAATCATCAAATTATCATAAAATTTATTTTTCTTCTAAAATCATGCATATAACTCGATTTTCCTCATAATAACATCATAAGAAATTTAAATCATCTAATACTCAAAATTTTCTCATGCTCATAACATCATCATAACATCAACTAAATAATCAAATAAAATTTCTTCCTCCATACTCAAAACTCATGGCACACACTCAAAAAATTAAGGCATGCATTTTCTCAATTTTCATGCATATATATATAATCATTCAAATCATGCTTATAAACATATATAAAGCATTAAATCATCAAAATAATAGAAAATCGAATTCTTCCTTCTCTTTTCCTAATTTTCGGCTTCTACAAGTTTTTAGAGATTTAATTTTTGGGAGAAGTGCAAATATAGCCACCCCTGAAAAGAAAAGTGCTAATATAGCCACTTTTTTAAAAATGATCAAATATGGCCATGCATACACGACTAGCATACACGACCAGCATACACGACCTAAACTGGTCGTGTTATGCTGACCATGCATACACGACTAGCATATACGACCATAGCAATATACACAATAATGCACACACGACTACCATACACGACTATATCAGCATACACGACCTGAATACACGACTAGCATACACGACCACATCAGCATACATGACCAGCATACACAACCAATATACATGGTCGTGTATACTGGTCGTGTATGCAAGTCGTGTATGTGTGGCCATATTTGATCGTTTTTAAAAACGTGGCTATATTAGCACTTTTCTTTTCAGGAGTGGCTATATTTGACTAATTCTCTTAATTTTTCTTTCTCTTTTAATCCATAGATTAATCACTAGGCTTGATTTCCTATCGATTTCCTCACTTGATTCTCACATTGAATCTCATATCAAAATCCCTAGTTTGTCTATGCATAAATTAAACCACGCATGCATCTTCTCTTTAGGGATTAGAGATTACAAATATACAAGTAATCAAATGGATTAACCTACTTTTAAGAAATAAATCCAACTCTCCTCTTGATTTCTTCTTGGCCGAAAATGGAAGGCTTGGAAGGCTCAATCTCTAGCTTTGATTTCCATGGTGAATTTCATCTTGAATCCTTAAGAAAAAATGGAACAAAATATAATCATCTCTCAAGGGCATAAATGCCGAAAATTTCAAGAAATTTGAGATGATTTTTGCATCGATTCAAACTCAAAACTTGAAGGATTTTTACCTCTTTAATTAAAGTTGGAAGACTAGAGAGGATGATAATCTCTCGAACTCTTGGAAGCTTGAAACTTGAAGATGGAGCTTCAATGAAGGATTTTCAAGTATGTGTGTATGTGTGTGTCACGGCAATGGGGAGAGAGAGATGGAGAGAATATATTTTTTTCTTTCTTTCTTACTAAGGCACGAGAGAGAGAGTAGAGAGTATTTGAGAGAGTGATAGATGCATGTATCATCTAAGCTTCTTAGATAAGAAATGAAATAATCATCTAAGTTAAGAGAATATAATGATGATATTCTCATAATAGGTGTTGACAAATAGGCACCTATGAGAGAGATTTTAGGGAGAGAGAGAGATAAGTCGGTAGAGAGAGAGAGGGAGATGAGAGAGATTTCTATTTTTACAGATAAAATTTTACCCGGATGAAAAAGTTTTCCGGATGAATATACCCGTATTATTTCATTTCTACTGAAAACGGCTCTAATCTCTCCTCGTCTCGTTTCTGACATCGAAAACACCTCGACCCTATCTCAAGTCTCACGAAATAAATCAAGGAACCCGAATATCTAATTTGTTGGTTAAAATTCCAAGTAACGAAGAAAAACCTAAAAATTATTCGGCTAATTAATCCGTTAAGGACTAAACTCTTAGAATTTTCTCATGTGATCTCGGATGAGCTTCTAAATTATCTCAATGATCTTAGAATTAATTCTAGGTTCAAAAGACACTAATTAGGTCTAATTCTGAGTTCATCGGTGAATAGGGTTTTCTCGGTTCTCATTACTATTCACTGAAAAATAAAAGTTCTCGGATTTCACTAAAAATCATACTCATGCTCAAACTCATATAAATAAACTTAATCAATGCATCACATACTCGATCGAATAATCGAAACGAGAAAAACTCACGTCAAAGCACACAAGGGCATTTTAGTCTTTTTCAAGAAAATATCTTTTCTTAAAGAATCTCATCACTCAAAACTCATTAATTATGCATTTAAACTCATTTTAAGCATACTTAAAGCTTATGAAAATTCAGGGTATTACACACTCGGAAGTGTTGAGACCTCTAGCACTCGGATGGTGAAGTTTCTAGTAGTGGATACACCTTCAGCGTATAACATAATATTGGGAAGACCTGCTCTAAATGATTTTCAGGTGGTGCTCTCCACCTACCACATGAAAATAAAATTTCCAGCTCTTAAGGAGGGGTTGGTAGGTGAGGTCTTAGGTGAGCAAGAAGTATCGAAAGAATCTTATGTAAAATCCATAAAGCATGCCAAGCAAAAGGTGTTAGGAGCCTCAGTGGCAGAACGCCCACTGCAAGATAAAAATGCAAAGACGAAAGGTATAGAGGAAGACCTAGAGCCAAGAATGCAACCAGTGGAAGAGGATTTGATGATGGTGGAACTGTTTCTAAGAAAAACGGGCTTCACCACGAAGATAGGGAAACAAATGACTGAAGAACAAAGAGAAGTAGTAATTCAGTGTTTACGGAGAAATGCGGATCTGTTTGCATTTAGCCCGAAGGATATGAAAGGGGTAGACCCATCTGTAGCGCTACATCATCTGAATGTTGACCCTAAAGCGAAGCCAGTAAGGCAGAAGAAGAGATCCTTTGGGCCAGAAAAGGAGAAGGTGATTAGGGAAGAGATCATGCGACTGTTAGACGCTGGTCATATTGTTAGAATTCAGTACTCGGAGTGGCTGTCAAATGTAGTAATGGTAGCTAAGAGCAATGGCAGCTGGCGAATGTGCATAGATTTCAGGGACCTAAAAAAGCGTTCCCGAAAGACCATTACCCATTGCCCTGTATCGACCAATTGGTTGATTCAACTTTGGGATGTGAGCTATTATCCATGCTGGATGCTTACCAGGGATACCACCAGATACAGCTAGCCCCTGAGAATATGATCAAAACAGCCTTTGTAACCATATGCGGCACGTTCGCATACATAAGGATGCCTTTTGGCCTAAAAAATGCGGGAGCTACTTATCAAATAATGATGGACGCAATGTTCGAAGAGCAGATAGGAAAGATTTTGGAGGTATACGTGGATGATATCCTCGTGAAAAGTGTGAAGGCAGAGCACCATGCCAGAGACCTGGAGGAGGTCATGATTGTGATAAGAAAGTATGATTTGCGATTGAACCCAGTAAAATGCACGTTTGGTGTCAAGTCAGGAAAGTTCTTAGGATAGATGGTAACTCCAAGAGGAATTGAAGTAAATCAGGACAAGGTCAAAGCCGTACTGGAAATGGCTGCTACTACTGGTATAAGGGAAGTATAGCGACTAAACGGAAGAATCACCGCGCTTAGTCGGTTCATATCTGCTTCAGCAGAAAGAAGTTTTCCGTTTTTCAAGGTATTGAAGAAGGCCAGTAAATTCGAATGGGATGAGAGCTGTTAGAAAGCATTTGAGGAGCTGAAAGCTCACCTGGCGAGCTTTGTCAGTATTAACCAAACCAACCCCAGGAGAAACCCTGTACCTATACATATCTGTTGGAGACCATTCCCTAAGTGCAGTTATCATAAAGGAGGAGGGCTCTATGCAGAAGCCCATTATTACATCATTAAGGCCTTACAGGGAGCTGAGTATAGATACTCTGATGTGGAGAGAGCTACCTTGGCTGTGATGACAGCAGCGAGGAGGTTAAGGTTGTACTTCCTTGCTCACAAAGTGGTGGTGAGAACTAATTTCCCCTTTAAGCAAGTGCTGAGCAAACCAGATCTCTCAGGGAAATTGGTGAAATGGAGCGTGGAGCTGGGGGAATATGATGTAGAGTTTGAGCCGCGTACAGCTATCAGAGCGCAGGCACTGGCGGACTTTATCAAAGAAACTACTCAACCCATGCAATGGCCTGAGTGAAAAGTTTTCGTCGATGGATCGGTGACGATTGAAGGATGCGGTGCCGGAATTAGTTTTGCATTGAAATTTGAGTTCAGAGTTTCTAACAATGAAGCTGAGTATGAAGCATTTGTTGGGGGGCTGGAAATGGTAGCCGAGCTGGAAGCTCAAAGGGTTGTCATTTACTCTGACTCTCAGTTGGTAATTCAACAGGTCTTAGGAAATTATGAGATCAAAGAAGAGAGAATGGTCAGATATGTTTAGCAAGTCAGAGGCAGATACCTCGAGACCTCAATGCACATGCAGATCGCCTTGCTAAGCTGGCCAGCTCGCTGAATGTGCTGGTACCCGAAAAGGTGATATTGCTAAAAGTGGCGGGCAGTCAAATAGAAAAGGGTATTCATGAGATAGAAGAGAAAAGTAATTGGAGAGTGCCTGTTTTACATTTCTTGAAAACGGGAGAACTGTCAGAAGGAGAAAGAGTTGGAAAAAAGAAAATCTACGCTAAGTACTGTCTGATTGGAGGACATTTGTTCAGGAGGGCTTACTCACAGCCATTACTGAGATGTGTAACAGAGGCGGAAGGTCTGCGGATAATCAAGGAAGCGCATCAGGGAATAGCGAGATGTCATACAGGGTTCCAAGACCTGATCCGGCGAGTGCTGAGAGCTGGGTACTATTGGCCTTCTTTGAAGAAGGATACTGAGATCTTTGTAAGAAGGTGTCCCAGTTGCCAGAAGCATGGGCCGTTGATTCATAGGCCTGCTGAAGAGCTGGGAGTTCAGTATGCAGAATGTCCATTCGATAAATGGGGCATAGATCTAGTTGGCAAGCTTTCCATGGCAGCGGGAAAGAAATGTCACATCACTGTAGCGGTGGATTATTTTAGTAAGTAGGTAGAGGCAGAGCCTTTATCTTCAGTAACAGAGGAAAACATCATAAAATTCATATGGAAGAATATTTACTGAAGATATGGCCTGCCCAGAATGCTGGTATCTGACAACGGAACGCAATTCTTTGGAAAAAGAATGCAAGCTTGGTGCAAAGCTAGAGGAATCGAGCAGAGGTTCGCTGCTGTTGCTCACCCGGAGACCTGTGGGCAAGTGGAAGTCACCAATCGGACCATAGTAAATGGTATTAAAGAGAGGCTGGAGAAGGAGAAGTCTCAGTGGGTGGAAGAGCTAAGCTCAGTGTTGTGGGCGTATAGAACTGGACAGAAAACAGATACAGGGCAGTCTCCTTTCTGTTTGGTATATGGCACTGACGTTGTCTAGCCAATGGAGGTAAAGATTTCGACGCATAGAATCCTGGCCTACAATGAGGACCTGAACAGAGACCTGAGAGCTGATAGCTTAGATCTGATTGATGAGGTGCGTGAAGAGGCGCATCAGCGAACTCTAGCTTACAAGGCTCGCATAAAGGCAGAATATGATACGAAAGTAAAGATCAGGAAGTTTCAAGAGGGAGACCTAGTGCTCAAGAGAGCTTTCGCGATGCATCCGGTGAGAAAATTTGAGCCAAATTGGGAAGGACCTTTTGTGGTAACCAAAGTACTCCCTGGCGGGGCATATGAGCTCACGAGCCATGAGGGATACGTGGAACCAAGGCCATGGAACATAAGTAATCTGAAGAAGTACTATGTTTAGAAACATGTTATGGAAAATTTTTGTCTTAATGGGAGGAGGTCTACGTGCCAGGTCTCATGCCCACCTTTTTTGGTAGGATACTTGCTCAGCTAGACAAGTATTCCTGTAATGGCACGAAGAGAGCTTGTTGTGAATAAATAAAGGCTGAGAAGTTGTTTCTTTATTTTCGTCTTTGTTTATATTTTGTTGTGTGATAAGGAATGACATTATAAAGCCAAGATAAGGCAGTAAACGTGATATCTAGTAAAATGAAGTAAAGTATTTACTCTAAATGGTTCGACAAAAATATCTAGGTCTCCAGGAAGACCTGAGCACCCGACCTGAGCATTCTATATGGTGGCAATGGGGTCTCTCATGGAGACCTACTTTCAGAGAGCAGTCAGTAGATCTCTCAGCAAGGCCTCACCAGAGGTCTGCACGGAGAGCTCTTAGTCAGGGCTCTTTCCCAGTTTAACACCTGACGGACAAGGACACTTTAATTAATGATTCATCCGGTACCGTTAGAGAGTATGATGCTACTATAGCCAATAAAGTGATAGAACGTGTAAAGATCAAGGTAAAAGAGTTGGAAGCAACACAACTTCATTCTCAAGAAAACTTACGAGTATATATACTAAAAAACACAACACACATACACACATTCTTCTGAATCTTACTCCCTGTTCCATTAAACTGGTTCCGAAACAAAACCCAGAACACTGACTTAACCTTCGCAGGTGGTTCGCCGGGAAACCTTCCTGGCCCTCCTTTTCTTGCAGATTCACGCTCGGATTCTTTTGGGAAGGACGGTTCCAGTTATCCAAAGCCAAGGAGAATTGTGGAATAGGTGAGTACTGCTCTCTAGTCATTCATTCGTTCTGATTTTACATGGTGTGCTTTTCTAGCCGCATCATCATGAAAATGCAAAAAACTAAAAAAGAAGAAAAAGAAAAAAGGAAGAAATGCACAGAAAAACAAGAACATGATAACAAAATAGACACAGTAGATTCTGCTAAGTAGGAAATGCAGCACTAATGGAGTAAGCAAAAGAAGGTAAATTGTTCAGTGCCGAAATACAGAGAAAGTTGTCTGGTACGAAAGCAAAATAAAAGTATTGTTCAAAACATAAACTACACAATAGTTAAGCTAGGAAATTGGCAGCAGCATCATCAGGACCAGCCTCCGGAGCGTCAGCAGTCTCGTCCCCAAGAACATTCTCCAGCCTTCCTAGTCCATCACTGAGGACTTGCGAGGTCCCACCAATTGAAGGTACATCTGAAGAAAGGAGATGGGAAATGGATTAATGGAAGAAACGGAAAGTTATAATGGCGAACACGAAAATAAGCATGTGAGAGTAGAGTAGGGTGTAAGATACCTGATATCGTAGCAGCCTGAAAGAAGTCTTTTGGGAAGAAATCATAAATGGGCTCAGGCAGATCAGAGAAGGCCGCTTGCAAATCACAAGGCGCAGTGAGAGCCTCGAAGGCTTTCTGCATAATGGGAAGCCACCAAGCCGTTCCTAGAGGAGCAGAGGGATCACCTTTGAATGAGGGAGGTGGAGGAAGATGTTTCACTATCGGGTCTACCTCTATAGGTTCCTTGAAACCCAAGTTGTGAGCCTTGGCTAGCACAGTCATGCCACACCTCTTCGCTAGGAAGGCGATATCTTGGCGGATATCTAGCAGGTACTCAGGTGAGGCTCAGAAAGATTTTAAGAGACCTTGGTGGAGGATTTGCAGTGCTTGTTGTCCTAGAGAAGTCCGGAGGATGTAGCTGCGGCAATAGTGAACCCCTTCAGTATAACCTGATTGATAAGAAAGGTTGGCAGCATGAAGAAGGCTCTTGGTCCCCTCAAGTTCCTTGCTAACTTGGGACAAATGATGACTGAGCTCGACATTGACATTGCTGAGGGAGGCATTCTCCTCGGATAAAGCAGACATCTTCTCTTGAGACATGAGCAGTTCATGATTCTTCCTTTTTAAATCGTCATTGGCTAGGGAAAGCCTGCTGCTGGTATCCAAGATGTCTTGGTTCTGGTGCTGCAGGTCCTCATTCACCCTGGTTAACTCCTATAGCTGCACTTGGCTAGCCACTAGCACCTCTCTCAGTCTCTCCATCTCTTTCTCTTGAGCGGCATCTTGGAGTTGTAGCAGTCGACTATGAGTACTAATTAGCTGCAACGATATCAAGGGAAAGGGAAAAAGGCATTAGATATGTAAAAGTAAAAATGTGATAATACTTAAGATGAACGTTTCCTGAAAACATAAACATGATAATGACAATACCTGCACCAAGTTCTGAGCACTCTGCTCTTGGAGTTGATGCAAAGAGGGAGGGCTAGCCCCAGCTTCCTCTTCTGAAAGAGGAATAGCTCGCAGTAGGGAAAGGCACTCAGAAGGGGGTAACTTGCGAAGGGAGCTGGAGGTTTGGCCTCTGAAAGCATAACTCGATTAGTCAGTCCTTGAGAGGGGACCCGCTAAGAAGAGGAGTATGCTTAGACTTCTTGGTGGCGCCAGTAGGAGGTCGAGGAAAAAGAGGCCTCTTAAGGCTGGAAAAGGTGTCCACCTTAGCCTTTTTCTTTTGGGATGAGGAGGAAAGCCTACCAGAAGTAGCCTTATCCTTGCCAAGATCCTGAGAGGGTGCACCCGAGCTGAATGATTTAATGGTTGTAGGCTTGATGAGGGTTCCTGAAGCTACAGGGGGAGCCGATAGCGATTGTGTAAATGCTGCAGCAGATGAGGAAGTTTCATTAGAGGGATGTGAAGTATCATGAGCCTAAGATTCCAGGCAAGCTTGCTCCTGCAACAGAATGGCAAAATCAAAGTCCTTGTCATCAGGAAGTTTCACATCTCGAATCTAGCTCGTTTCTGCGTCAAGCAGGGTGTGAAGGATAAAATGCATGTTAGGAAGACTTGAGAAACAAAAAAAGAAAAGATAAAAAGATAGTTGAAACCCACCCTCGATGGAAAAAGAATGATCTCCTGGAGGGGATAACCCGAAGAAGGAAAGCACGCTAGAGTCAGATAGCAATGAATTGAAGGGAAAGGGGGCAAGCCGCGCCTTTTGAGTTAGCTTTGCTAATACCTTGAGAGTAATAGGAGAGATATCCTTAACGGCCGGCTGAGGTTGCTTTAGGTGAAGTGTTTGCCATGGGGGATAAGTGAAAGGCCAGCGACCCTATTTGGGAGTGACGATGAAAAACTTGTCTCTCCACTCTAGCTCTAGCATAATAGAAAGCACCAGTGGGCTTCACATCATAAACAATTTGAAATAGGGTGGGAGTTGGGATGCCCCAATTTCTGCGAAGTAAAATGAAGAAAGTCAATAGGATTTTGACAAAGGAGGGGTGAAATTGGTTGGGCCATAGATTATGCAGGTCACTAACTTGAGTCACGAAGTCAGGTGGGTAAACCTTAAACCTGCCTCTATTTGGTAATACCAAAAAGCCACTGAGGGATAATCCAATAGATAAAGACGGTCATATGGTTCCGGCATGCTAATATCAAACAACTCATCACAGTTCAACAACATCTTTACTAATGCTAATTCTACAGGAGTTAGGGAGGATTCACCTGCTATAGTGTTTGGAGCCATAATAGGAGGAGCAGAAATCTTCAAAGAAGAAGAGGTCTCAACAGAAGGGAATGATGAATTCACCTCTTTGACCCCTTGGCCAGACGGGGGAGAACCCTCGACCAGGTTGATGACTTCTTCAGGGTTGGAAGGAGGTGCCAGACTTTGAGGGATTCTTGATGATTATTCGTCTGGAGCGACGGGCAGAAGGTTGCTTCCTCTTAACTTGAGTGTGAGAGGATGTATCTGACTGGGAGTCTTCATGCGAGGAGAGATGGGGCTGAGTATCAGATGTGCGAAATACAGGTTGATCAGAAATGGTATCTTCTGCGGAAGGAGAAGGAGTTCACGCCATGAGAGAATTACAGTAAAACTTGATAAAAATGCGAAAGTAAAAGAAGATAAAGATGAAAACCCCAATATAAAAGAGAGAGAGGGACGGTTGAAATAAAGTAGGGAAAGTTGCAGAGTTTCCCTATTTTTGCTCAATAAAATAATAGCAAATCGAGACATGGTTTAAAAATTCAAAATAGTCAGGTCCTTGGTGAAGGAAAGTGGGACTGTCCAAAGAAATCTCGTGTCTTGACAGCTATACGAGTTAAACTACTCTGTATTTCTCAAAGGAAGACCTCCCGAAATTCAGAGTAAGGGGGAGTAGATAATAGGGATAAAAATATCCAGGTCTCCAAAAGACCTGAACACCTTATGTAGTTGTCACGAATACTCAACTAGAGAAACGACGTAATTATGGAGTCGAGGTCTCCCGTGAAGATCTCCTTTCAGAGACCTGCCCGGATTTCCCCCGTCAACATCTCTTGCCAAAGATCTGCCCTGAGGTCCCTCATTCAGAACTCTTCCCTGATTGTATACCTGAAGGACAAAGATACTTTAATTAATGCCCGCAGGGTACCGTCAGAAGGTACATCGTGCCTCAGCCAATGGGGTAATAGCGCGTGTAAAAGTAAAAGTAAAAGACGGAGCAGCGACTCAACTTCACTCTCAAGAAAACACATGAGTATATATTACAAAATCCAACACACACAAACACACAATTTTCAGACTTATTTCCTATTACATTCACCTCCCAGAGAAAAAATCCAGAATACTAACTTAAGCTTCGGAGGTGGTTCCTCGGGAAATATCCCCGGCCCTCCTTTTTCTTGCAGAGCTTCGTGAGAGCACCTCAGCTGAAGGCGATTCTGACCCCCGGAGAAGAAAGAGAAGTGTGGTCTAGGTAGGTGTTGGCGTTCGGTCACTTCTCTGTTCTGATTTTATATGATGTACTTTTTCTGGTTACATTACAGAGGCTTTGGCCAAGAGGATTGTCCCTCGCACTGCAAAGGCAAAGATCCCATATCCAAGACGTTTTGCCCGCGATCGTGATCAGAAGGAGTTGGAGGACATGGTGGAGGTGTTCAAGAAAGTGGAGATAAACCTACCACTATTGATGGCATTACAATCTATGCCAAAATGTGCAAAATTTTTGCAAGAGATGTGCTTGAAGAAGACCAAGTAACTAGATAATGCCCGTTTCCATGTGGAGAATGTGTCAGCACTCATGAATTCTCACATCCTGATCAAGAAGAAGGATCCTGGCATGTTTTCTATCCCATGCACAATAGGTACTACGTCAATACCCAAGGCGATGCTTGATCTAGGAGCTTCAATAAATGTAATGCCAAGAGCCATGTTCGACGAGATGAGTTTTGGACCTCTATCTCCTACCCGTGTTGCCATTCAATTGGCGGACTTGTCCAGAGTCTACCCCAATGGAGTTTTGGAGGACGTATTGGTCAAGGTAGGGGATTTTCTGTTCCCAGCCGACTTCTATGTTCTTAACATGGGAAAGAAAGCAATCAAGAACCCAGTGATCTTGCTCACCAAAATCGATTGTGATACCGGGAGGTTGACAGTTAAAGTAGCTGGAGAAGTCGTCGAGTTTGACGCTTATTGGCAAAATCAGGATGATGCCCTGGAACACCTCAACACCCTCAATGCATGCGGTCGGCAAGTGGAGACATTGAATAGCTTAAGTTGCTTCTTAGAAGACAACGAGGATGCAGCCCAGGCGGAACTCAATCTAATACAGGGTCTTGACCTGGATCTCGACCAAGATGAGGATATTGAGGAAGATGGTGCCTTGATGGAGTTCTACGAACGCGATGAGTACGAAAGTGATAAAGATTTCTGGGAGGAGTTAGTCCATGGACATAGTTTTGACTCCACTGATGAAGATTACGGCACGGATGAGGAATTAGAGGACAATAATACTCCTAAAAACTTCCATGAAGTTGAAGACGAGTTTGATGAGAAACTCAAGAAATTACCCCATGATGAGACTGAGGAGTTGGTTGAGAAATTTTGGCAACAGACAGTTCTTGAGCAGGATGCCGGCTTGTAGACTGAAGAGGATCTTGCCCAGAACCATGAACCAGCAGATGTGAAGGAATGCATTTATGCAATGATTCCGGGCAACATGCAACCTCAGGGGTTTGAACCACTCAAGATCCCTGAATTGAAGCCGGAGGGCAGGTTGGTGCCATCACTGCAAAAGGCACCTACGTTAGAGCTGAAGCCTTTGCCCAAGCACCTGAAATACATTTATCTCGGCAAGAACGAGACCTTGCCCGTGATCATATCATCCGAGCTGTCAAGCATGGAGGAGGTCCGAGTTGGTGAGGTGCTGAACAAATACAAGGAGGCAATAGGGTGGACTTTGGCCGACATCAAAGGCATTTACCCTGTGGACTGTGTTCATCACATCTTGCTTGAGGAGGATGCTACCCCTATAAGGGACCTACAAAGGATATTGAATCCAGCCATGAAAGAAGTGGTAATGAATGAAATACTTAAGCTTCTTGACTTGGGGATCGTATACCCCGTGTTTGACAGCCGGTGGGTAAGTCCTGTGCACGTGGTGCCCAAGAAGTCAGGAATCCAAGTTGTTGAGAACAATAAAAACGAGATGGTGGCCATGAGATTGCAAACTGTATGGCAAGTGTGTATAGATTACCAAAAGCTCAACCAAAAGACGAAGAAGGATCACTTTCCTTCACCCTTCATCGATGATATGCTTGAGAGGTTAGCTGGTAATGACTATTATTGTTTTCTTGACGGTTATTCTAGTTACATGGAGATCTGGGTTGCTGACGAGGATCAAGGCAAGACCACCTTCACATGCTCGTTTGGCACATTTGCATATAGAAGGATGACATTTGGGTTGTGTAATGCACCAGGGACATTTCAAAGGTGTATGATGCACATTTTTTCGGATCTTCTTGAAGAGTGCATCGAAGTCTTCATGGACAATTTTACTGTCTACGGCAAGACCTTCGAATCATGCCTCAACAACCTGGATCGAGTCTTGAAGAGATGTGTTGAGAAGAGCCTTCTATTGAACTATGAGAAATGCCATTTCATGGTAAAAGAAGGAATCGTTTTGGGGCATGTCATTTCAGGAAAAGGAATTGAGGTGGATAAGGCTAAGATCGACATTATTGCCAAGTTACCCTACCCAAGATCTATGAAGGAGTTGAGAGGATTCCTAGGGCATGCTAGATTTTATAGGAGATTTGTCAAGTATTTTGCCAAGATCGCACAACCAATGACGAGACTACTTCAAAATGATGTGCCATGGGAGTTCAATGAAGATTGTAAGAAGGCGTTCCATGCCTTGAAGGAGAACTTGATTAAGCCCCCATTATCCAACCTCCGGATTGGGGTATTCCTTTTGAATTAATGTATGATGCCAATGGTTATGCAGTGGGAGCAGTTCTTGGGCAAAAACGTGGAAAGGAGAGCTATGTCATCTATTGTGCTTCCAAGACAGTGAACCCCGCCCAATGCAATTATGCCACTACGGAGAAGGAGTTGTTGGCTATCGTCTTCGCCTTTGAAAAGTTTAGATCCTATTTGTTTGGAGGCAAGACCATAGTGTACATGGATCACGCGGCGTTGAAGTACTTGTTGAGTAAGATGGAATCCAAGCCAAGATTGATTAGATGGATCCTTTTGTTGCAGGAATTTGACATAGAGATCAAAGACAAGAGTGGTGCCCAGAACCAAGTTGCCGACCACCTAAGTCGAATCCTCCAGCCGGATGATGGGGTGCCGATCAAGGAGACCTTTCCCGACAAGCACCTGAGTCTTGCCCAAGATGAACCATGGTATGCTGATATCGTGAATTACTTGGTGACTGGAGAGATACCCTCCGACCTTGGGCGTTATCAAAGGAACAAGCTTAAACACGAGAGCCGTTTCTACATTTGGGACAAGCCATATTTATAGAGGGAATGTCGTACAAGATAATAAGGAGGTGTGTCGAGGATAAAGAGCAAAAGAGCATTCTTGAGCATTGCCACAACAAGGAATGCGGAGGACATTTTGGGCATCAGCGGACTGCAAGGAAGATTTTGGAGTGTGGTTTTTATTGGCCAACATTGTTCAGAGATTTTTATGAGTGGGTCAAGATGTGCGAGAAGTGCCAAAGAGAAGGCAACATCATAAAAAGAAACGAAATGCCCATGTTACCGATCTTGCCCGTGGAGGTGTTCGACGTATGGGGCATGGAATTTATGGGACCCTTGCCGAGTTCCAAAGGCAACAAGTACATCATATTAGCAGTGGACTATGTTTCGAAGTGGGTAGAGGCTCGTGTTTCTAACAAGGATGATTCAAAGGTGGTTTCCAACTTTTTGAGAACTCAAATTTTCAATAGGTTTGGTGTACCTATAGCTATAATTAGTGATCAAGGTTCTCATTTTTGCAATGCAACAGTGGCCGCCTTGTTGAAGCAATATGGAGTTATTCATCGTGTGTTAACAGCCTACCACCCACAAGCCAATGGACAAGCAGAGTTGTCCAATCGAATAATCAAGACGATCTTGAGGAAGACCGTGGGCACAACAAGGAAAGATTGGAGTATGCACCTCGATGATGCTTTATGGGCATATAGGACTGCCTTTAAGACACCTTTTGGCATGTCCCCTTATCTTATGGTCTATGGCAAGAGATGCCACTTGCCCGTGCAGCTGAAAGATGGAGCACATTGGGCTGTTGCCTAACTCAACCTCGATTGGAACGAGGCAGGTGAATCATGGAAGCTCGAGATCCAAGAACTCGACGAGATAAGACTCCAAGCCTATGACAATGCCAGCTTATACAAGGAAAGGATGAAGAAAACCCACGATCTGTTGATTAAAGAGAAGGAGTTCCATTTTGGGCAATAAGTGCTGCTATACCAAACTCGATTTAGGCTTTCTTCGGGTAAGCTCTCGACCAAGTGGGCAGGACCTTATGAAGTACAAGCCCAATTCCCAAATGGAGCTGTTGAGATCAAGAATCCCAAGAACGGGAAGGTTTCTAAAGTCAATGGCCAGCGCTTGAAGGCCTATCTTGGACAAGAATAGTTTGTTGAGGGGGAACCATCTGGGTTCCCTGTCGAGAGGACCTCTGACTTCTAAGGAGGGGGGTGTCGTGCCCAAGACCTTAAATGGGGCGCTGTCCAAGATCTTGGGCAAGAATAGTTAGTATTTTTGTTATTTATTTTCGCGTTATTTTTATTTTTTTTATTTCTATCATTTTCTTTTCGTAAAAATTATTGAACATCCAAAAAAAAAAAATTAGTTAGTCTTTATTTTATTTTGAAGCATTTTATATTCCAGTCTAACCATAGGAAAGAGTTTTTTTCGGAGTGTGTTTGTGTTTTGAACTGTGCAGGAGATGTTGAGCAAGATACAGGTTGTAGACGAGGAACCACGATGGAGAAATAAGTGGGAGCCGAACATTTTTGTTCAAAGAATCCCATGGCCAAAAATTCCCTACCTTGACATTTATCCTTTGTTTAGCCCCCTTGAGCTTGATTAGAATTCTTTCAATTCACTTATAGTAGCCTGAATTTATAAGCCTTCCCGGTTAAGAACTCAGGACTAGAAGTAGAAGGGATGGAAGGACAATGTTGGGTAGCACTTGTTGGGCATTATCGCCTATGTTAGAGGTGTTGGGTTGAGTTAGTAAAATATATATATATATATATATATATATATATATATATATATATATATATATCAAATAAAAAAATTAAAATAAAAAAAATGAGAGAGAAAAAAAGAAAAAAATATATAAAATTCCAAGAAAAGAATAAGTGTGCTAGAGGTAAAGTGATGATGTGGAGTGAGGAATCGAGGGCAATTTGTTGCCCAAGAATTGAGTTCTTGACTTAGCCAGTTCTTATACTTCCCTACCTTTTGCCTTAAGCCACATTACAACCCGATAAAGACCTAAGGATAATTAATTTTAATTTTGTTCAAAGAAGTAGAGAAGTAGAGGGCAGGCAAGCCTATGGAAAAACATTGTTGATTTTGGTCGAGAGCGTATACAATTAACCATATACACTTGAGAGTTGAGTGCTGGTAAGGATACCCTTGTTGCCCGATAACTCTATCTTGACCTATTTGATGGCCATATCTGTTTACATATTCTGAGTTGACTGACATGTTGATGTGCTGATCTTTTGAGTCTGTGTTTTTGTTGTCTTTTCTGTGTTTGAGTCTTAGGTAGAGTTGCAACCGTACACTTGAGGGCAAGTGTAATTCAAGTGTGTGGGTGTGATGAACCCATATTTGAGTCCATCTTTTCTTGTGTTTTTCTTGTATTTTTAGTCTTTATCGAGTCAAATTGTGTTTGGGAGGACACAAAGTCAAGAGATGGTGTGCACGGAAGAACAGGTGGAATCTTGGGCAAAATCGGTGGAAAATCTGTTGTTGAGATGCTGAGATGGCGATACGATGCAAATGGGCATAGGGCTGGAGGCTTATAGCTGGGCAACAACGTTTTATACACTTTACAAGTCAGGAAGTACCTCTCCATATCCTTGAAGCCAACAGAAAGAGTACCCGGAGGAGCCAGGATCTTGGGCAACACATGAAGCAAAATAGGATGCAGACATCGAGGGCAAGAAGCGAGTCGAACCAGTAGCAGATTTCTTTACCTTCAAGGAAGTGGATAAGGATCGAATATTTATTTCCTTATCCTAGCCGTACCTAATCAAAGAAGATATCTACCAAGCAAGGAAAGAGAATCGTGGCTGCATGGATGAGAGAGACGGCGGATGTGATATGCATGGGAAGAGTCCTTCTTCAACAAGAAAACTACCTCAACCCTAATTCCATCGCTTATATATATGGCCGACTCCATTATGTAATGTGTGCCATTTTTATTCAAGTTCATAGCTTAGTTCTGCATTCTTAGTTTGAGAGGAAGTGAGGAAGAAACAAGTCCTACGGGCAATTTACTTTTACGTTAGTTTTATATTTTCTGCAGTAGTTTAGTTGTTGGCTTGAAGCCGAAATCTTGGTTGCTGACTTACGCTTTTGGGCAGTAACCCGTTTCCAGTTCAATTTCAGTAATGATTTCCTTTATATATTTTGTTCTTTCATTTAATATTATGTCTACCTAAATTTATTGATTGGTGATCGTAAGTTACTCGTTCTAAACTTGTGAGGTCGAATTGTGTTAGTTCGTTAATTGATTTTGTTCTCGAAACACCTAGTATTAATTCTAAACTTAATTGATATTGACATATGACTGATCACCATCTAGATATTGATATTAAGTCATTAACAGAAATTGGGATTTAACTCGAGAGTGTCTCTCGTGCCCAAGAAGGTAAAGAGTGTAGGAGAGCAGCCGGTATTGACCTACCTCTTGGCTGTCTTGGGTCTGTTTATTCTTAATGCCTTTTGGGCAGCATCGTTACTGAAGAGTCTTCGTGACTTTGTTGATCAAGAGAGGAGATCTTGCCTTCTGGTCAAGATTTGTAAAATTGGATAGACATAGGCTAAGTGTGTTTATATCGTGACTTCGTGACCTTTAGGGTATAAACTAATCTTTGTCTTAAACCAAGTGATAAGATCAGTCAATTGAATATCTTTGCACCAATGAACGAGTGATGAGTAATTAGGATCATGGATTCAAAACCCAATGCAAACTCTTTTGTTATTTGATATTTTACTTGTTGAGTTACAGGATACATTGCAGACAAAATCCTTTTTGTTGAGTTTGATTTGAAGAGCAGATCTACTCCAAGTCCCTTGGAATCGACCCCACTTGCCATTAACTACTATCATGTTTGGCAAGAGGTGTTTATAAATTTATTTGTGCGAAGAGTGTAACGACAGCGCTTCCTCAGGTAGTCCGTCTGGGTATTGAGTTCTCGGGGTATTTCTTTTCAAGCTTTGAAATTCTCTTTTCAAGCTTTGGATTCACTCATCGTATTTGACCATCCTTTCATCTTTCGTCTCATACTGCCCTAAAACTTGCTGCACGACCAATTTTGAGTCGGAGTAAATGATGACCTTTTGAGCACCTAACTCAGCTATCATCTCTAGGCCTCTGATGAATGTTTCATATTCAGCGTCATTGTTAGATGCTCCGAAATCATCTCAACACATAATGCAGCTCTTCTTGATCTGGTGTTATTATGACAACTCTTGCACAGCATCCATCAATTGTCACTGAGCCATCCACATAAACTTTCCACTCTGGCCACTGTACGGGCTGAGTGGTTTCTTGAATAAAATCTGCCAAAGCTTGCGCCTTGATAGTTGTTCTTGGCTCAAACTCCACATCATATTCACCTAGTTCCACACTTCATTTTACCATCCTCCCTGAGAGGTCTGGTCTACTCAACACCTGTTTAAAAGGGAAATTAGTTCTCACTACTATTTTGTGATACAAGAAATACAATCTCAATCTCCTTGCTACGGTCATTACGGCCAAAGTAGCCCTCTCCAACTCCGTGTATCTATATTCAGCTCCCCGTGCAGGGCTTTGTTGACATAATAGATGGGCTTCTGTGAAGACTTTTATTCCCTGATGAGGACTGCACTCAATGAGTGGTCCCCAACAGATATGTACAAGTATAAGGTCTCTCCCGGTATCGGCTCCGTCAGCACTGGTAGCTCTGCTAGATGGCCCTTCAGCTCTTGAAAAGCCTTCTAGTAGCTCTCAGTCCATTCGAACTCACTAGCCTTCTTTAATGCTTTGAAGAACAAGAAACTTTTCTCCGTGGAAGTCGATATGAATCGACTGAGGGCTGTGACTCTCTCATTTAACCGCTGCACCTCCTTAATGTTAGTAGGAGCAACCATCTCTAAAACAACTCTCACTTTTTCCTAATTTACTTCAATTCCTCTTGGGGTTACCATATATCCCAGGAACTTCCCCGACTTGACTCTAAATGTGCACTTCATTGGATTCGATCTCAAATTATACTTCCTTACTGCTGCCAAGACTTCCTCCCGTTCTTCAAGTGGTGCTCTGCTTTCACACTTTTCACAAGGATATCATCTACATAAACTTCCAAAATTTATTAATCTGATTTTTGAAGATCGCATCGATCATTCTCTGATACGCGGCTCCCGCATTCTTTAGGCCAAAAGGCATCCTCACATATGCATATGTGCCACACATAGTCACAAAAGCCGTTTTAACCACATCTTTAGGGGCTAGCTGTATCTGATGATAACCCTGGTATGCATCTAATATGGACAAAAATTTACACCCCAAAGTTGAGTCTACCAACTGATTAATGCAAGACAATGGGTAATGATCTTTTGGGCAAGCTTTATTCAAGTCTATAAAATCTATGCACATTCACCAGCTGCCATTACTTTTGGCTACCATAACAGCGTTCGACAAACCATTTAGAATACTGTATTCTTACAATGTGACCAACATCTAACAACCATTTAATTTCTTCTCTTATCACCTTCTCTTTTTTAGGCCCGAAAGCTCTCTTCTTTTGCATCACTGGTTTCGCTTTAGGATCTACATTTAAATGATGTATCGCTATTGCTGGGTCTATTCCCACTATGTCTTCCGGACAGAATGCGAACAAATTCGCATTCTTCCTCAAGCATAAAATTATGGCTTCCTTCTGTTCCTCAGTCATGAGCTTTCCTTGTCTCATAAGAAAACCAGTTTTTTTCTAAAAACAGCTCTACCATCATCAGCTCTTCCTCAACTGGCTACACACGAGGTTCGAGACCTCCTTCTGCCTGCTTCATCTTTACATCTTTGCGTTGCGATGGACATTCTACTCCCAAAGCTCCCTTAACATTTCGTTTAGCATGATTAATAGATTTCACATAAGATTCTTTTGACACCTCCTGGTCTCCAGTGACTTCTCCCACTAGCCCTTCCTTTTGAGCAAGAAACTTCATTTTCATGTGGTATGTGGAGACAACTACTTGGAAATCGTTCAATGTGGGTCGTCCCAAGATTATACTTTAAGCAGATGGGGTATCCACTATCAGGAATTTCACCATTCGAGTGATAGATGCATCTCATCCTCCTAAAGTTATCTGAAGGGTCACCTCTCCCTTAGGTCGTATTTCCCCTCCAGTAAAACCATACAACGCGGTATTTACTGGTGTTAAGTCAGCATTAATCTACATTTTCTGGAATCAGTCCCAGAAGAGCACATTAACCGCACTTCCAGTATCTACAAAGATGTGTGCTACCTTCCAATTAGCTACCTCCGCACTGATCACTAATAAATCATTGAGAGATTCCATGCTGACTGACATGCACCTGTCATGTGGTACGATCAAAATACCTGTGTATGCCCCAGACCAACAATACACGCTCCTGAGCCTACTACCGGACTGGCTAGTCTTAGTGGCAAGCTAGGGTCGATCCCACGGAGAGTGAGGAACTACTTTACTCTTCGGTGCACAAATTGAGTTGTCACGGTCTCAACCTGTATATCTGCACAATAAACTAAACGAAAATCAAATATAAAAAAGGGGGTAAGATTTGGGGTAGGTCATGAGCATTGTTGATATGTTTATTCGGTCATGGGCATACTGAAGATCCGTCCATGCTTCATACAAACTCAAGGCGTGGCCCAAAGACATTGGGGCGTTTCAAGAGTTCATACTCCACACTTGGGATGGTTGAGTCCCTTGTTGTCGTCTTGGTCCGAAGGTCACGCTTCACCCCGGTCACAAGGCCGTGCTTCACTCCTCCTTAGATAGTAGTCATACCCGATCTCTCCAAGTATGACCCTCACAAACCTTCTCTCCCAAGTTTCCCATGTCCGCACCTACAGAGTAGACATATCTCGCGGGATATCCATTTTCGGTACTACGTCCAACCGGTCATCGATATATCTACGATACGCGAGATGAGTCCTTTGGTTGATAACCATGGCTTGATGCCTCGTCACAGTTGATGGTTGATCGTTAGAGAAACCCAAGACTGAGGAAGGACGCAGTATCCCCTTGTCCATTCCTCACCATCTAGATGTACAGCACCATTGAAGGCGCTGCTCAGCTACTCGGTCATAGGCATACTGAACGTTGCCGTCTGTCATGCCCTACCCTTTGCTTGTCATGGTACAGCTCTAACCGAGCGGAGATCACCCGCTGGATTAGATCTGCCCATGGATTCTGCTCAGATCTCTCTGGAACCACTGGATCCAACCGATGGAACAAATGCCTTGCGAACATTTCACATATCAACACTTAATCATTTTCCCCACCGAAATCTCACCAGGGGAATTACTCACACATAATTAAATACATAAACACAAAATAAAATGAACACATGAATAGAAGAAAATACGAAATACTTGAATAAATAGCAAAGGCAAACCGCCTTGGGCTTGTTCTTCACAACGGAATTGAAATAAAAGCAAGTAAGTTGTTTGGTACGAAAATGTAAAAGACAATACTGAACTAAAGTGTATCTTGGGACTGAAAATGAAGTAGAACACGATGGGGAGTAGCTACCTTTGTCAGCCACACTTGCTGGCTTTATATAGTTGACAGACGTCAGTCTAACCCTAACCAAGCTGTCTGACAGTATCCCTGTGACTGACTTTCCATAAATAGATGATCGTGATTGATTTGATTGTTGGGGATGATTGGCTTAATTGATTGAGTTGACTTTATCTTTCTCTTGCTGTTGATATCCCAGATTTGCTGAAACCTTCCATCATTGGCCCTTCACACGTTTTTCCATAAATAGCCCATATGTGCTGATTGGGACAGTGTGTCATGGGCCTTACCAACATGAGTGATCACCTTCCATATTTAGCTTAATCCTTGATTGATCTGATTGGTGATTGGCCATCAATTATTGATTGATTAAGTTGACTCCACGTTTTTCCAGATCCTTCCATTGTTAGGACTCGCCAGAATCTCCTTAATATCTCCTTCACGCGTCTTTCCATATTTGGCTCTTGCTGCTGACTGCTGCTGTCCAGCATGGTCATATTGACTGCATCCTTCGGTTAGCCTCGCACCAGGTGGTACACTTTGGAAATCATCGCTGCTCAGATGCAACTTGGGCTGATTTGTCTCAGTAATGCCCATTTCGCTCATATTTCGTCCATATGCTCATTTCTGAGCTTCCACCTCCAAAATATCTGTTTTCTCCCCTATACGACTCATACAAACACCAAAGAAAAGAAAAATGGGGCCAAAAAAACCCAAAAGTCGAAGACGCATCACACCTACACACTTAAACCATACTTGCCCTCAAGTATGCAGGTGGATTCACAAAAGACACCGACGAAAATAGAAGAAAGAAAAGAAATAAAGACTCAAGACACGAAACTGCACAGTTATCAGATCAGATCATACATGCATGCATCAACCGTAATGTCATACCACAAACCATTGAGCAAATAAATCACATGAAGAGATTAGCAGTTTTTCTCACACACTCAAGTGTATGGCTAAGTGTATACTCTCATTCTATGCTGCCTTAACTTCCCTATAGGCTTGTTCATGGATTCATAGCAAATGTTCAATCTGGTGCAATTCATCAAAGGGTCTTCGTTAGGTTATAGTAGGGTATACGGAGCAGAGGTAAGGATTTTTGGATAAGTAATTTAAAACTTGGTTCCGGTCATACCGACCTATCTTTTCCAGTACTAGCACTCCCACTTCACCTTTCCCGTTTTTTTTTTCTTCTTCAATTAAGCAAATTCATTTTCATTTTTTTATTTTTTATTTTAAACCCAGACTCTCCTTTCTCAATTTATGTTTTTCCACCTTAAGTAATGAGCTGCCCTTTATCTTTCGTATAGTGTGGGAGTCATACCTTTAATCAATTTTAATACAAGGGCTTATAAAAAAAAGAATTCATTCGGCTCAAAGTGGTTAGCAAGGATTTATCATTTTTAGCTCAAAGAAATAAATCTGGGGCTCTAAATTGAAGGAATTGCCCTAATCATATAAACTACATCATCCAACTAGAATCCACAATCAAGTTCTAGGGTTACTAAGCAGCATAGTCATACCAGAAAATAAATGCAAATTGGCTCAAATCTCACAGGTATGGATTATTCAGTATGCTCTCTACTGCTATTATGTGATAATGCTCATCATGCCAACAAACCAGTCAAACCAAATAGCATGCATGAATCACCAATACCAACAACATGTGCAGACTAACTCTAAACTCAAGACTCAAAAGAAAAACAAAGGCCTTTACTAGGGAGAGAAAACTTATTCGTGGAGTGCGAGGACTCGGTCTCAAGAGATTGACTCTTCACTTGGCGGAATGCATCTCGAATGTCCAACAAATTATGTTCTGACTTCTATATGGATTGAAGATCATGTGTAGCAGTCATGGAGTGGTGGTGAGTGGGAGAATGAATTTTCCGCTGCTTCAAAATGCAAAAGTCTCGCCAGTTGGGGCAGACCCTGACCACATGTCATACTGCTGCTTCGGTAATCCCTTGACCATCCTGTCGATTCTCCACCGACCCCACCTACACACTTTGCATTGCAAAGTGGTTTTGATCTCCGATGTATAGAATCCAACTCATCTCATCTGTAAGGTTAGTCTTCCAAGAAACATAAAATACAAGAAATAAAAGAAACATAAATTCAAAGCAGTAATGGTCATACCAGCGACCTTATTTTGGGCTGCCTCCCAATCAGCGCTCTTGTTTATTGTCTTGAGCTCGACGCAATCTTTTCCATCATGCAAAACAAGGATCTATGAGAAAACATTTCTCAATCTTTGATATGCCTGGATCGTAAATCTTCTTGCCCAACTCCATGTACATCCCAGCACTACCGTATGCATTGGCTCTCCACTCCTCATGTTCTTGTTGCCTTTTCTATTCAACTTCATCTTCTGATAGAGAAGGTGCA
Organism: Schizonepeta tenuifolia; assembly: GCA_029490685.1. Lineage (NCBI taxonomy): Eukaryota > Viridiplantae > Streptophyta > Magnoliopsida > Lamiales > Lamiaceae > Schizonepeta > Schizonepeta tenuifolia. Next base: position 16,912,504 of record CM055956.1, on the reverse strand, counting down.
CCATCATCACCAGGAGTTTCTTGGCTAGGGATTTCCAAAAAGTATGATTCCAGACTTGTTCCCTTAAACTCTTCTTGTTTGGCAGCATTACTGTCAGTAAGGTCATTCAGCAGCTCCTTCTCTGGTATGACCCGCACAGTTCTGTCTGGATATAGCTTATCAACATAGTATTCGGCCAACTCTGTGAAGGTTGTCGGTTGATGAACTCTAGCATCTTTTGCAGCATCAGAGATATTGAACCTAAAAGTAGTGTCTCCGAGCATGCAAATCATGATTCCTCCATCCTCATTTATGTAGACTCGAGCAATTTCCATAAATGAACGACCCAATATCAGTCCAGAACCTTTTTGAGTCTCATGTCCCATATCTAACACATAGAAATCTACTGGGAGTATGGTTTCACCGACCTTCACTTCAACATTCTTTAATAACCCTTTGGGATGGGCATTCGAATGGTCTGCCAACTATATGACCATTCCAGTTGGCTCGAGGGATCCGAGGTTGAGCTCTTTATACATTGATAGGGGCATCAAATTGATTGATGATCCCAACTCCAGCTTAGCTTGCTCAATTATTTTTCCCCCAATAGCACATGGGATAAACAACTCATCCGAATTTTCCGTGAGTACCTCACTCGGTATGACCGCCGCCACACATTCTAACTTCTCATTCCCTTTCATTTTTTCCTTTTTCGAATTTGTGGCATTTTGGGGTAGTGGGCATTTGTGATCATTAGCTTCCTCCAAGATACTCGGACAAGGCGGTGCAGTAGTTGGCAATTTCTGGGTGGCCTTTTCTGTATGGGTTGCTCTGACAGATTCATCAAACTCCGGTATGCCTATTCTTGTCAATTCTGCTACAGTGCCTGGCGGTTTGGTCATACCGTCATACCATTCTTCGAGGTCCTTCTCCTTTTGCATTTTTGCTTCATCAGCTTCCTCGATCAGATTGATCTCTTCCGGTGGAAGTTTCCTTTGATTCTCCATGTCTTTTGCTATAATATCATCCCAATGGAAGATTTCTTGGCTACATTCATCCATTGTTTCAGGTCCGAAGAGTTCGGCATCCTTCATTGACTCTTTCCAAGTTGGTCCTTCTTGTAGTTCTGACTGGTACAAGGGTGTCCGCAGTATGCCCCGTACTGGCTGCAATTGCTGATTCTCCCATCCTCTATGTCGCCATTGGGAATTTGGACTTTCACTCTATTCACCATTGTAAGAGTGAGAGAATGGATCATACTTTTTGTGCTGGTCATCATTTTCTCCCATAGCAAAATCTTCCATTGGTCCATCCCCTAAGAAGAGTTGATATTCATCAGTTTGATGTCCAGTCATGTTGTATTGGTCATACAGAGGAGCCTTCTTCGGTGTGGTCACAGATGCTACGAGTTGTTTGATCTCTTTGATCTCCTTCCTCAACTCAATGAGGTTGTCATCCTCCATCTTCTTTGGTGCTTCCAGGTTGCATTCATATGCTCCCGACTCTCTGGCCATACTTTCAAATAGTTGCAACACGTCCTTGGGTGTTTTGTCAAACATCGAACCTCCACATGCCGCAATAACGAGTTTTCTCTCGTATTTTTTGAGTCCCAATAGGAAGTGTTCCACCAAATTATTTTCAGGAATTTGATGGTGTGGGCATTCTTCCAACAATCCTTTGAATCGACCCCAATACTCGTAGAGTGATTCTAGCTCTCCTTGTTCGATGTTTTGTATGGTCCTCCTCATACTAAACACTTTGGCTGCTGAGTAATACCGCTCCAAAAATGTTTGCTGCATCTCAGCCCATGTGGTCACATAACCAGCGGACAAGCTGTAGTACCATTTCCTTGCATTTCCTTGTAGTGTGAAAGAAAACAACACCAACCTAATGTATTCTCCCATTGATGTTTGGTTCTCCTCCATTGAGCATATCATCTCGAAGTCTTGGAGATGTGTGATTGGGTAATCTTCAGGTATGCCATGGAATTTGGACAACAATTGGATTAGGTCTGGTTTCAGGTCATACCGGCCTTCGATGGTCGGTAGGGTTATACCGCTGGGTTTCAAATTCAGGTCAGCCGAGAATGCCAGCTGACGGATGGTCTGCGGGGCAGTAGCTGCCATCCCACGTCTCGCTATACCACATCAAGAAGTAAGCGGATGATGGATTATGAAGAGTAAAATTGTTACGCGTCACTGCCCGGCAACGGCGCCAATTTTGACACGCACCCGTCATGTGGTACGATCAAAATACCTGTGTATGCCCCAGACGGACAATACACTCTCATGAGCCCACTACCGGACTGGCTAGTCTTAGTGGCAAGCTAGGGTCGATCCCACGGAGAGTGAGGAACTACTTTACTCTTCGGTGCACAAATTGAGTTGTTACGGTCTCAACCTGTATATCTGCACAATAAACTAAACGGAAATCAAATATAAAAAAAGGGGTAAGATTTGGGGTAGGTCATGATCATTGTTGATATGTTTATTCGGTCATGGGCATACTGAAGATCCGTCCATGCTTCATACAAACTCAAGGCGTGGCCAAAAGACATTGGGGCGTTTCAAGAGTTCATACTCCACACTTGGGATGGTTGAGTCCCTTGTTGTCGTCTTGGTCCGAAGGTCATGCTTCACCCCGGTCACAAGGCCGTGCTTCACTCCTCCTTAGAGAGTAGTCATACCCGATCTCTCCAAGTATGACCCTCACCAACCTTCTCTCCCACGCTTCCCATGTCCGCACCTACAGAGTAGACATAACTCGCGGGATATCCATTTCCGGTACTACGTCCAACCGGTCATCGATATATCTACGATACGCGAGATGAGTCCTTTGGTCGATAACCATGGCTTGATGCCTCGTCACAGTTGATGGTTGATCGTTAGAGAAACCCAAGACTGAGGAAGGACGCAGTATCCCCTTGTCCATTCCTCACCATCTAGATGTACAGCACCATTGAAGGCGCTGCTCAGCTACTCGGTCATAGGCATACTGAACGTTGCCGTCTGTCAGGCCCTACCCTTTGCTTGTCATGGTACAGCTCTAACCGAGCGGAGATCACCCGCTGGTTCAGATCTGCCCATGGATTCTGCTCAGATCTCTCTGGAACCACTGGATCCAACCGATGGAACAAATGCCTTGCGAACATTTCACATATCAACACTTAATCATTTTCCCCACCGAAATCTCACCAGGGGAATTACTCACACATAATTAAATACATAAACACAAAATAAAATGAACACATGAATAGAAGAAAATACGAAATACTTGAATAAATACCAAAGGCAAACCGCCTTGGGCTTGTTCTTCACAACGAAATTGAAATAAAAGCAAGTAAATTGTTTGGTACGAAAATGTAAAAGAAAATACTGAACTAAAGTGTATCTTGGGACTGAAAATGAAGTAGAACACGATGGGGAGTAGCCACCTTTGTCAGCCACACTTGCTGCCTTTATATAGTTGACAGACGTCAGTCTAACCCTAACCAAGCTGTCTGACAGTATCCCTGTGACTGACTTTCCATAAATAGATGATCGTGATTGATTTGATTGTTGGGGATGATTGGCTTAATTGATTGAGTTGACTTTATCTTTCTCTTGCTGTTGATATCCCAGATTTGCTGAAACCTTCCATCCTTGGCCCTTCACACGTTTTTCCATAAATAGCCCATATGTGCTGATTGGGACAGTCTACCAACATGAGTGATCACCTTCCATATTTAGCTTGATCCTTGATTGATCTAATTGGTGATTGGCCATCAATTATTGATTGATTAAGTTGACTCCACGTTTTTCCAGATCCTTCCATTGTTAGGACTCGCCAGAATCTCCTTAATATCTCCTTCACGCGTCTTTCCATATTTGGCTCTTGCTGCTGACTGCTGCTGTCCAGCATGGTCATATTGACTGCATCCTTCGGTTAGCCTCGCACTAGGTGGTACACTTTGGAAATCATCGCTGCTCAGATGCAACTTGGGCTGATTTGTCTCAGTAATGCCCATTTCGCTCATATTTCGTCCATATGCTCATTTCCGAACTTCCACCTCCAAAATATCTGTTTTCTCCCCTATACGACTCATACAAACACAAAAGAAAAGAAAAATGGGGCCAAAAAAACCCAAAAATCGAAGATGCATCACTGACCAGGTCTTCTGGACCGAAACTTATACATGCCCTCGAATTCAGCTTTTCTCTAGGGAATGAATCCACCACGTCAATTTCCATTCCAACTGCTTCTGCTAGCTCCAAGACTTTCTTGCTTACCTGGGCTTTAGAAGATCTCAAGTGGGCTTTGCGGGCTCGACCTGAGTCTCCATTGACGTTCCCCCCATAATCATATTAATGTTTCCTCTTTTTGTGGGAGGGTCTTCTCGATGCAGAGGGGTCCTCTCCCTCTTGTCAGGCTTTCTTGGTTTTAGCTTTTTTCTCTTGTACCCCATTCTCCCTTTTTTGACGAATTGGAGTAAGGTATCATCTCTCTTTAGCAACCACTCAATAGCATCTTTTAGATGCCTGCAAGAGTTCGTATCGTGACGATAATCATTATGGTATTTACAATACAGCTCGGATCGCGGATTGCGTGGAGCTTCCTTATAAGTTCTGAGAAATTTGAAATGCGGAGATCTAGCTGCAACCTCCATCACTTCCATCAATGATGCATTAAGAGGCGTATACTGGTCAAATATTCGGGAGCTCTCTTGGGCCTCTGTCCTCATTTGTCTCTATCAGTTCTCGATGCTGAAGATGACCTTCTCTCTAAGGTCTCTTTTTTATGTATAGGAGACTTCTCCTTAACTTTTCTAGCCTCCTAAGCTTCTTCCAGATTGACATATTTTTCAACTCTCTGCAACAACTCATCAAAGTACACAGGAGAGGTTTCTTGTTTAGTGAAATAAAGAATAAGCCTAGAGCTAACCCCTGGATCAAGGCTTGCACCTTCACATCATCCGAAGCTAAAGGCACCTGCAATGCCTCAGCATTAAAGCGCCCTACATACTGGGCCAAGCTTATCAATGGTCCTTGCGTCAGTGCCATAAGTGAGGAAGACGTCTTGATATGCCTCCTTGCACTAGCAAATTGGTGTAGGAACATTAATTTAAATTCATTAAACAAGATTATGCTATTAGGTGGCAGTTGAGAGAACCACTGCTCAGCTATCTTTGACAAAGTTGTGAGAAAAACTCGGCATTTTACCCCTTCAGTATACTGGTGCAGCATTGTCCCATTCTCAAATCTCATTATATGCTCATGCGGGTTTGTCGAGCCATCATATTCCAGCATCAATGTCTTAAAGTTTGGAGGCAGCTGATCATCTCTAATGTCTTTAGAAAAAGGGGACTGATTATTGCTCACCATGATGGGCTTCTTAGGCGACTTCTTTGGTGAGGAGACCTTCTTCTGGAGGTCCCTTAATTGCTGCTTGAGAGTTAAAAATTCTGTAGCAGCAACTTCATCTCTAGGTTTCGCAATCCTCTGCATGTTTTGCAGCAAGTAGAACTAATACATAAATAAGTGTTCACTTCTTTGCTAACGAACAAGCCATCCAAGGCTATTATTTATGTTTATTTCTTTTATTCATCTATTACTAACAATTCTCAGATTCAGTCTGGGGGCTTTCGTAACCCTCACTCTCATACTGATTTTCTTCTACAGGCTCTTCCTATCAGGAATCGTAAAAGATATTCAGATCATGAATAATCATTTTTTATCGAGCGAAGCATGAGCTACCTCACTTGCTGTTAAGGTTACACAGGACATGTTTCTACCTCTTTGGATTTTCCCTTCATTGCACTACTGAATTTCTTGTTCTGGCTATCAGGTGAGATCATGGCCTTAGACACAGCCTGATTCACCCTAGCACTAAGCTGATCCATAGATAGCGCATAGGTGATGTTTTGCTTTACAGGGGTTTGAGTCTCTTCCCTTGGTCCTCTTACACTTCTGCAACCTCCCTCCTTCTGAGGGCTTGTTGACTTAGAGGCTCCCTCTTTCTGAAGTGTTGTTGGTTTTTTTGGTGCCATTTTTACCACATCACGATTCTCCTCTTCGATACGCTCATCTGAAGAGCTATCATCCCGTATGACCCCTTCAGGCCAGGGCTCTCGGTCTCGTACCGATATGCTATCCATGATTACAATTCAAAGTTATCAGCTATCAGATAACAGTTATGAAGAAATATTGAGACCATAGTGAGTGTTCAACACTACACTTTTCAAGGAACCATCATCAGGTTCTACTAGGGGGTTTAGGAAATTCAGGGAACACAATACAGCATGCTCCCTTTTCTTTTATCACCACACAGCTGAATCCAAGGCTATGCGAGACCTGCTCTGAGGACCCCACATTTTTCTGCCTTTTGACTTCGCACATCACGGGGATAACAAGGATACATATCTTGAAACCACCCCCTTTCTCATTATCTTTTAACAAAAAAAGCTTTCTTCAGAACATCACACCATTAACTATCTTTTGCCAAATTGTAGAATGAGAGTTTTAGAACAGAAACTTGCATGAAAAAAACACCATTTCTTACGACACTTTGGAGGTTAAAATCAGGATTGTCTTGAAAATAACAAAGTTCGAGAAGAAAACTAAAACCAACTGTTCAATAAAACATTTAGTTCTATTATTTTTACATTTAGACAACATTTTTCACAGAATTGTTTGCAATAGGTTAGGGACCTTCCACTTTTCAGAGTTAAGTATCACCCAATTTTGTTGAAAAGGCAACTAACAGAATTATCTAAAAAAGTATTTTAGGAAGAAATTTCAAGAAGAAACTCCGTTTCCCACAGACGGCGCCTGATAATGCGGCCCAAAAAAGGCAGCATCAATAATGCTAATGGAATAGAGGCAAGGCTATGTAATCAATTACATATTCTTCTATGATTCCTTCCTCCTTGCTCAATGTGTATCCGCCACGAGCTAGCAAGTTCCTCGCTATCTGCAACAAGAATGGATACCGGGGGATTTCCCGGTGAACCACCTCCTATGCCAAAGTCAGATTTAGTAGGGGTGAGTAATGTGTTTTGGAGGTGCTCGTGTTGGTGTGTGTAAGTAAAATCTACCCTTTTAGAACAGAAGTAGGATCAGTATATATACTCCTCGTTTTGATTTGGGGATGAAGTATAGACGTTGGAATGCTCCTCCAATGCTATCGAGACGCGTGTCTTTTCCTCATTTGTTGTACATAATGTACCTTCTGCTTTTCTGAAAAGATACATGATAAAGTAGCCTTTCTGTCAGGGATATGCTGGCTTACTTGAGACCTATTCGGAGACCTTACGAGCTCTCTCCTCTTTTTGAATTATTACTGACTTCTCTTAAAGTATCACTTCCTCCCAGCTATCTCACACTAGATAACTGCCCAGACCACCTCCGAGCTTAGCTCTCATAAAAGTAATCCAAAGATTCATTTGTTTATTCCATTTGTTCTTAGGGCCAGGTCTTAGAGAGAGATATGGTTATTTTAAGACCATATCAGAGACCATCATATCCCGATGACGATCTGAATATGGCTGCTCACTTGTGAGCTCTCCTCTACAGGAACTCTCTACTATATAAGCTCTTTACTACCCGAGCCCTCCACTACATGAGCTCTCCCTGTCAGCAGATAACTTACAAGCTCTCCTGCACTTTATGCTGACTAGGTAAAGTATTCAGGTCTCTCTAAGACCTGAACATTTTAGGTTATGACATCTACTCCCCCTACTCTAGATTAAAAGAGAAAATGCTCTTTTAATTGTAGAGTAGTTGTAATTCGATTTTCAAATGCATACTACTTGGAAGCTGCTTGTAAAGATATATGGTGTCCTTCTGATATGTATAAGACCTGATTATTTTAAAAATTAATCTTATCCATGATGACACCACTATGTGTTGACCCACACACATTTTCGAAAAAGGTGAGTGGGAGACTCTGCGGTTTCCTTTCCTTTTTTCCAACCGTCTCATCTCCATTTAATTACTATTCCCTCATTATTTTCACTTCTTACTTCTACCTTTTCATTTTACCCATTTTGTTGTCTTTAGCTTCTTTTCCAATTTTCTCATGGCGAATTCTAATTCTCACTCCGAAGAAGATACCCTTTCCGAACACCTGCAAAATCCGGCCGCCGATGTCCATCACAATTCTTGTCCTCATGATGATTCCCTTTCTGAGACATCTTTCCATGCTAAAAAACGAATGAAATATCCAAACACTCGTCGTTCTCGCCGCATATTTTCCAAGCAGACTGCTTCTTCTGAGCGTGATTCTAACCTAAAAGACATTGTAGATTTCGTGGATGATTCGACTTTCCCTCGCCAAGGCCTTGAGAAATCCGAGCCGTCTCACCCAGCGGGGGTTGCCACATCACATGACAGAGGAACTATTGTTTCTCTTCTCGCTCCCAATGATATCTCTGGCGAATCCGTTTCAACTCTTGAGGAATTAGAGCCAGTGAATTGTGGTTGAATTTATGTGACTCTTTAGATATCGGCATGCCTGAACCCTATGAAAGACCCCATCTAGTAGATTTTCCTTCAGTAGCCTTTTGGTACCACCAAATTGAAGCAGGGTTGAGATTTCCTATACCTGACTTCCTGGTGAATGTATGCGATTTGCAACACTTGTGGCCTAATCAACTTCTTCCCTCTTCGATTAAGATTCTACTTACTTTTTTCATCTTATTGCGCGGGAATGGAGGTTATCCGACTCCCTTTCTTTTCCAAATTGTCTATGACATCAAGCCCATGGACCGTTTCTACTATATTAGCACTATGCCTAAAGGCCCTGCTTATCTCCTGTGTATTCCTCGTAGTATTGGGAAGGAATGGAAAGATAAGTACTTTATTGTTACCCCAAAGCATGGAAATTTGCCCTTTGCATACCATCCTTGGCAAGATCTTCTCTTGAAGAGGCCTCAAACTAATCTTAAGACCATCTCAGCGATTGACTACAAGGTGTTGAACAAGCTCACAGCGAAGGTGGGTTTCATACACCCTCGTCTTTCTCTTCTTTTTACACACACACACACACACACATACATATATATATATATATATATATATATATATAATTGTACATATCTTCCATTACTTTGACCGCATGCGCACTCCAACTCTCTTGTATGGGCTACCTTTTCCAGAAATGACCTGGATTCAAGATTTCAAGCTTCCTGATGATGACGAGTATGACTTCGCTATCCTACTTCAAGAACAAGCCAACAAGGAATCTGATATGGTCTAAAAACAACTAGGTCTCTCTCCCTGAGACCTGGCCCTCAGAACAAAGGGAATAAGTAAATGAATATCTGCAGATCTTATTATCTTAACTTTTATGAGAGCTAAGCTCGGAGGTGGTTCAGGCAGTTACCTGGTGTGAGGTAGCTGGGAGGAAGTGATACCTGAAGAGAAGTCAGTCAGAATATAAAAAGAGGAGAGAGCTCATAAGGTCTCCGAATAGGTCTCAAGTGAGCCAACATATCTCTGACAGAAAGGTTGCTTTATCATATACCTTTTCAGAAAAACAGAAGGTATATTTTATTTTGCAAATGAGGAGAAGGAACGCATCTTAACAACATTGGAGGAACATCCCAATGTCTATACTTCATCCCCAAGTCAAACGAGAAGTATATACATGGATCCTATTTTCTGCTCTTCGGAGGTAGATTTTTACTTACGCATTACACACACCAATGCGAGCACCTGAAAATACATTATTCACCCCTGCTAAATCTGACTTTGGCATCGAAGGTGGTTCACCGGAAAAAATCCCCGGTATCTATTATTGTTGCATACGGAGTTGTGGGAAATGGAGTTTCTTCTTGAAATTATCTGGCGCCGTCTGTGGGAAACGGAGTTTCTTCTTGAAATTTCTTCCCAAAATACTTTTTCAGCTAATTCTGTTAGTTTCTTTTTCAACAAAGTTGGGTGATACTTAACTCTAAAAAGTGGAAGGTCCCTAACCTATTGCGAACAATTCTATGAAAAGCGTTGTTGAAACGTAAAAATAATAGAGCCAAATGTTTTATGGAACACTTGGTTTTAGTTTTCTTTTAGAACTTTGCTATTTTCAAGTAAAGGCAATCCTGATTTTAACCTCCAAAATGTCGTAAGAAATTGTGTTTTTCCGTGCAAGTTTCTGTTCTAAACTCTCATTCTGCAATTTGGCAAAAGGCAGTTAATGGTGTGATGTTTTGAAGGAAGTCTTTTTTGTTAAAAGATAATGAGAAATTGGGTGGTCTCGACATATGAATCCTTGTTATCCCCGTGATGTACGAAGTTGAAAGGCAGAAAGATGTAAGGTCCTCGGAGCAGGTCTCGCATAGCCTTAGATTCAGCTGGGATGGTGATAAAAGAAAAGGAAGCACGCCGTATTGTGTTCCCTGAATTTCCTAAACTCCCAGTAGAACCTGATGATGGTTCCTTGAAAAGTTTAGTGTTGAACACTCACTGTCGTCTCATTATTTCTTTGTGGCTGTTATCTGGTAGCTGATAACTTTGAATTGCAGTCATGGAGAGCATATCGGTTCGAGACCGAGAGCCCCCATCTAAAGGGGTCGTACATGACGATAGCTCTTCAGAAGAGCGTATCGAAGAGGAGAATCGTGATGTGGTAAAAATGGCACCACAAAACCAGCAACACCTCAGAAAGAGTGAGCCTCTAAGTCAGCGAGCCCTCAGAAGGAGAGAGGTCGCAGAAGTGTAGGAGGACCAAGGGAATAGACTCAAGCCCCTATGTAGCAAAACGTCACCTATGTGCTATCGTTGCATCAGCTCAGTGGTATGGTGAATCAGACTGTGTCTAAGGCCATGATCTCGCCTGAAAGCCAAAACAAGAAATTCAGTAGTGCAACGAAGGGAAAATCCAAAGAGGTACAAACATGTCCTGCGTAACCTTAACAACAAGTAAGGTGCCCCAGGCCCTGCTTGAATGAAAATAATTATACATGATCTAAATATCTTCTACGATTCCTGACAGAAAGAGCCTGCAGAAGATAATCAGTATGAGAGTGAGGGTTACGAAAGCCCCCAGACTGAATCTGAGAATGGTTAGTAGTAGATGAATAAAAGAAATAAACATAAATAATGGCCTTGGACGGCTTGTTCGTTAGCAAAGTAGTGAATGATTATTTATGTATTAGTTCCATTTGCTGTAAAATGTGCAGAGGATGAAGGAAAGATCTCAAAATCTCGAGATGAAGTTGCCACTGCAGAAATTTCAGCTCTCAAGCAGCAGTTAAGGGACCACCAGAAGAAGGTCTCCTCACCAAAGAAGTCGCCTAAGAAGCTCAACAGAGCGAGCAATAATCAGTCCCCTTTTCTAAAGCCATCAGAGATGATCAGCTGCCTCCAAACTTTAAGACATTGACGCTGGAATAGGATGGCTCCACAGACCCGCACAAGCATATAATGAGATTTGAGAATGGGGCAATGCTGCACTAGTATACTGAAGGGGTAAAATGTTGAGTTTTTCTCATGACTTTGTCAAAGATAGCTCAGCAGTGGTTCTATCAGCTGCCACCGAACAGTATAAACTCGTTCAATGAATTTAAGTCAATGTTTCTACATCAATTTGCTAATGTAAGGAGGCACATCAAGACGTCTTCTCACTTATGGCTCTGAGGCAAGGACCCTCGTAGAGCTTGCGCTATTATGTGGGGCGCTTTAATGCTAGCTTCTGATGATGTGAAGGTGCAGGCCTTGATTCAGGGGTTAACTCTAGAATTATTCTTTAATTCACTAAACAAGAGACCTCCCGTGTACTTTGAGGAGTTGTTGTAGAGAGATGACAAATATGTCAATCTGAAAGAAGCTTAGGAGGCTCGAAAGCTTAAGGAGAAGTCTCCTATCCATAAGAAAGAGACCTCAGAGAGAAAGTCATCTTCAGTATCAAGAACTGATAGAGACAAAGGAGGACAGAAGCCTAAGAGAGCTCCCCAAAGATTTGACCAGTATACACCCCTCCATGCATCATTGGTGGAAGTGATGGAGGCTGCAGCTAGATCTCCGCATTTCAAATTTCCCAGCTCTTCTAAGAAAGCTCCTCGCAATCCGTGATCTGAGCTGTATTGTAAATATCATAATGATTATGGTCACGATACGAACTCCTGCAGGCATCTAAAAGATGCTATTGAGCGGTTACTAAAAAAAGATGATACCTTACTCCAATTCATCAGAAAAGAAAGGAAGAAGGGGTATAAGAGAAAAGAGCCAGAACAGAGAAAGCCTAACCAGAGGGAGAGGACCCCTCCACATCGAGAAAACCCTTCCCCAAAAGAGGAAACATTAGCATGATTATGGAAGGGAACGTCAATGGGGACTCGGGTCGAGCCCGCAAAGCCTACTTGAGATCTGCCAAAGCCCAGGTAAACAAGGAAGTCCAGGAGCTGGCGGAAGCAGCGGGAATGGAAATTGATGTGGTTGACTCATTCCCAGAAGAAAAGCTGAATCCGAGGGCATGTGTAAGTTTTAGTCCAGAAGACCTGGTCAGCATGGAACCTCACAATGATGCATTGGTGATTAGTGCAGATGTAGCTAACTGGAAGGTAGCACGCATCTTTGTAGATACCGGAAGTGCGGTTAATGTATTCTTCTAAGACTGTTTCCAAAAAATGAAGATTAATGCTGATTTAACACCAGTAAATACCGTGTTGTATAGTTTTGTTGGAGGGAAAAGACGGCCTATGGTAGAGGTGACCCTTCAGGTAACTTTAAGAGGAGGAGATGCATCTAGCACTCGAACGGTGAAAATTCTAATAGTGGATACCCCATTGGCTTATAACATAATATTGGGACGACCCGCATTAAACGATTTCCAAGTAGTGGTCTCCACATACCACATGAAAATGAAGTTTCCTGCTCAAAAGAAAGGGCTGGTGGGAGAAGTCACTGGAGACTAGGAGATGTCAGAAGAGTCTTATGTAAAATCTATTAAGCATGCTAAACAAAATGTAACGGAAGCTTCGGTAGTAGAATGTCCATCGCAATGCAAAGACGTAAAGATAGAGGAGGCAGAAGGAGGTCTTGAACCTCGTATGCAGTCAGTTGAGGAAGAATTGATGATGGTAGAGCTATTTCCAGAAAAAACTGGTTTTCCTACGAGAATGGGAAAACTTATGACTGAGGAATAGAAGCAAGCCATAATTTTATGCTTGAGGAAGAATGCGAATTTGTTCGCATTCTGTCCGGAGGACATGGTGGGGATAGACCCAGCAATAGCGGTGCATCATTTGAATGTAGATCCTAAAGTGAAACCAGTGAGGCAAAAGAAGAGAGCCTTTGGGACCGAAAAAGAGAAGGTGATAAGAAAAGAGATCAAGCGTGTTGGGAAATTTAAGTAAAAGTTTTGATTGATTCCAAAGCTAACTGACCCTAACCGAGTAGATGTTGTCAGATCCTAATGTTAGCTTTTAGGCTCGCTGTTTGAGCAATGTTGAGATTTTATCTTTACAGAACTCCAGCTGAAGAAGGCAACAAGGCTTCACTCGGATAGAACATCAGTTGTAAGAACGACAACTGAGCGTACAAGTTTTAGAACATCAGTTGTAAGAAAGACAACTGAGCGTTCAAGTTTTAGAACATCAGTTGTAAGAAAGACAACTGAGCGTTCAAGTTTTAGAACATCAGTTGTAAGAATGACAACTGAGCGTTCAAAGGAGAAGATGTAAGAGAACATCAGATAGAAGAAAGTCATCTGAGCGTTCGAGCCAACCGTTCAAGATTCAGAACACAAGAAAGACAACTGAGCGTTCAAGATACAGAACATCAGTTGAAGGACTTGAACTGATAAGATCGATAACATGAAGTTCAAGACAGCTGAGAGTTCAACTGTTCCAATTCAGACAGAAGGTCAGATGAAGATAGCGATCAGATGGAACATCAGCTGAAGACCAATCAGATGAAGATCAAAACTTCTCAACCGACTAACCAAGGTTGAAAGTCAAAGGTTGAAGATTTGAATTTCAAAAAGGAAGTCACGTGAAGGTTTGACGTTCTGTCATTACCTCATTTGGCCCAACACAAGGCTGTCTCAGATGGAAAGCAGAAGTTCACAGTTGCCAAATCTAGAAAGTCTGCAGAGATGAGAGACAAGTCATCGCTTTCACAAGAACAGAGATCAACGGCTCTTCCAACGGCTAGTTGATTCTCTCCACCTATAAATAGAGGCATTCATTCATTCACCAAGACTTAATACGAGACAGACAAGTGCAAAGAGTTAGACAAGCGAACATCACCAGTTGAGAGTTCATATCTCAAACGAGCAAAACTGAAATCAATCTCTAAGAACATCACTAGTTGAGAGTTCATAGAGTGTTAGATTCTGTCTTGGTGTTTTTGATCTATCCTGAGAACATCACTAGCTGAGAATTCATAGCTTAGATCCTAGCTCACTTCTTGTTCGAGCTATTAGTTGGAAACCCACCCTTTCACACATCCCCTCAAAAGGATTGTTAGGACCCTACTCTTCCCGAAATTGAGTAGATAGGTTGATAAGTACCCGTAAACTTATCTGTAAGGTTGATAAGTACCCGTAAACTTATCTTAACGGTTGCAAAGCCCGCGTAAGCTTTGTGGTTGAAGTCCTAAAGAAATTGGACTGAGTTGTGTGGACTCACAACTCCCCGTGGACGTAGTAGTTCTCTCCGAACCACGTAAATCTTTGTTTGTTTGTGTTTTCAGTTAATTTATTGTATATCCAACTGACCAACTAACCAGCACTCAAACTGCACTTTTACATTCTCAACTGATTTGGTTTTTGACCAACCTTGCATTTTCTGAGCGTGAGTTATATTTTACGAGTTAAGTTTCCACCATATTCCGCACGGCACTACACTTCCAGCTGAGTATCCTTACTCAATTGTCATTCCAGCTGAGTCGTATTACTCAGTTGTGATAATTTTCGGGGGTTGTTTTTAAAATTCTTAACTGGTGTATTCCCCCCCCCCATACACCAGAACTCATATCGGGACCATCAAAGCGGTTGTTATATGTTGTTCACATTGTGAGAATACAATATTCTAAATGGTTGTCGAATGTCGTGATGGTAGCCAAAAGTAATGGTAGCATGCGAATGTGCATAGATTTCAGGGATCTGAATAAAGCTTGCCAAAAAGATCATTACCCATTGCCTTGCATCGATCAGTTGGTGGACTCAACTTCGGGGTGTGAATTGTTGTCCATGTTAGATACATATCAGGGGTATCTGTAATACCCTGATCTTTTATAAGTCTTTAAGTTCCTTTTCATTGAACTTATGTGTCTTAATTATGTGCCCTTGTGTGATAAAAATTTCCGAGAAAATAAATTTTCTAGTGAAATTACTAAAATTCCCTTGAATGACTTTACGTGAGTTTTATCATTTCGGTTATCCGAATTTATTGTGTGATGAATTGATTGAGCATGATTATATGAGTTTGTATTTGAGTGTGAATTTCGGAAAATTCTGAGAAGTTTCGTTTTTGGATGAATAGTAACTTTTCTCAAGTTTTCGCTATTTATCGAAATTTTTCAAACTTTGTCTAATTAGTGTCTTTTTAAGTCTAGAAATGACTCTAGAAGCTTTTGAATAGGTTTGAGAGTCGTCAAAAATCGTCCCAGATAAAATTCAGTTGAAGGTTCAGAAAACCATAATATGAATAGTGAATTTCAACTTTTTCTTCGTTTCTCAGAATTCTAATCTGAAAACTTGATTTCTGGATTCCTTATTTTATTTGGTGAAGTTTGAGATGAAGTAGAGATTTTTTCGATGTCGAGAAAGAGTCGTGGTGAGTTTCAAATCATTTGAGAGTTTAATGAGAAATTAAGGTTAAATTGCACCGGATAACTTTTACTTCCGGCGAAATTTAGATTGCATTTTTGATCACCGGGTGCAACTAATCCAATTTAAAGCCTATCCTACTCTCATTTCACTCACTCTCTCACACGCTCTCTCTCTCTCTTAAACATCTCTCTCTTAATCATCTCTCTCCACTCTGTCTCCTCTCTATCTCCACCGACCTCTCTCTCTCTCTCTCTTCTCTCTCTCTCGGCAATATCACACACACACACCATCTCTCTCTGCTCCATTAGAGCTTAAGTTTCAAGCTTTCAATCTCAAAGAAGATCACTTCCGAACATCTGATGACTTGATCGTTAAGGTATTCGTAATCCTCTCGTTCTTATGATCAATTGAGACTAGAATTCATCCTTCTTTCTCTCCTTTAATTTTGGCAGCTTTGTGCCATGGAAGGAGCTCGATTCTAGCTTGTTTTTTAGGCTTAGAAGTGAAAGCTTCACAAGGTTTGTTCTTGAAAATTTAGAGTTTGAAAGTTGGTTCTCCCTTTCCCCTTAGAACTGCCGATCATAGTGAGGATATAGGAGGAGTTTTGATTTTTTTTTAGCATGATCAACATGATTGTTGTGTGTTTATGTGTATGAGAATTTAAGGAGAAATTTAACGATATGCATATATGTATGTACCAAAATTTTTTTGAGGATTTTAGGTATTTTGATGTTAATGATTTAAGCGTGATTTAAGTGATGGAATTATGTTCTAGAAAATAATCTAAGAGTTTGAGTATGATTACTTAAAAAAAAAGCAGAAATCTCCCTTTCAATTGATGATGAAAACCGATGGAAATGAGGTGTAGAATTAGGAAGTTTTGTTGTATGTTATTGATGTATGATTGAGGATGATTTTGATGATTGTGAACGATATAAAAGCATGAGGAATTAAGAAGTTAAAGAGTATGAAATTTCTATTATTTTTCTTGAAAATACCGTGATATATATATATATATATATGTGTGTGTGTGTGTGTGTGTGTGTGTGTGTGTGTGTGTGTGTGTAGATGATGATTTGGTGCTAATTTTGATAATAGTTGTTGAGGTTATGTGTTAGTAGTTGGTTTGAGGATGATTGAATAAGAAAAATTAAGAGTATGAATTTTTATAAAATTTTTATAAAAGTTTCGGTAAAAGAAATTGATGATTTTTTATGTTACATGTTAGTGTTGTCTAAATTCGATAATTGATTATTGATTTCTAGTATATATCGAGCTTAAGAAATGAAGCAATGAAAGAAAAGGAATCGTTTGTTTTTTTTTTTAAGAAAACCGATATGTATATATACATGAAGAACTTGATGGTTTTGTGATGTGTTTGATGGTATGTGGTTAGATGATGTGTGATTCGATGATTTAAAGATGATGGAATAAGAGAAACGAGAAGAATAAATTTTTTGTGAAATTTTTCTTAAAAATTTTGAACCAAATAGGATAATGAAGTTGATGATTTTTTATGTTGCATGTTAGTTTTGATTAACATGATGATTTGATGAGGAAGATGAAGTTAAAATAATTAGAGTTACTTTTCGAAATTCTTGAATATGAGTTAATATGTAAAAGTTATCGAGTAATGAAATTGGCTAATGAAAAATTGAGTTAGACTAAGAAACAGGCAATTTAGTAAAGTTAAAATCGAAATAAGTACGATTAATCAAGTTAATAAATAATTAGAAGTAATTAGAATTTTTTTTATCGAGTTCGATAATTTCCCGAGTAATGACAAGTTCGATAACTTTATTTCGTAATATTTTAATAAGAATTTCGGATTTTAATTCCAATATTATAATTAAAGCCTTTGAATTATTATAAGAGAAATGAAACTAATTTTATTTAAATTTAACAACTTTTATTTTCTAAAGTTATAAACCGAGCAGAGTCGAGTCAACATGAATTATAACCTAGTCTTGAATGAGTAACCGAATTTATAATTATGATTAAATAATTTATATGATTTTCTAGAATTTATATGGAATATTTAATTATATTTGGAATAATTTTCTTTTTCCATCTATTTATCGAAGTCGATCGTTTACCTATTTGTGAATGTTCCATTCTTGATCTGAAAATTTGTTTGTGAATGATTTGTGATGTTAGAACCTGAGAATTAATTTCATAATTTTCTGAGTTCGTTTAACTCGAGAAATCAAGAAAAACTAGACGTATGATGTGAATAGTATTTTCTGATATTTATGAATTATTTAATTATTAAAATATTTGGATATTATCGAGTCAAGTATCTGAGTCTGAGAGTCTGTTAGTTTAGTACTTGGATAGAACCGAGAAATCGAGAGAGATCAAGTTAGATTAGTCAAGATAAGATAAGAAACCCGAGTCGAGTAGAAGTCCTTTAGCCGAGCGTTTAGTTCGTACGTTTCGAGTAAGTAGTCTCACCATTATAAGATGTTGTTCTTGAAGGAACGAGCGGGACCTGGAAGTAGGAGCACGAAAGGAAAACACTAACCCGACAAACCCCTTTTGCAGTCAGGTGGGCTTTTTAATCGGAAACAAAGTGATGAATGTGATTATTATTATCATATTATGTGAGTTTTGAAATTAATTGGCTTGCCATTTTATCTGAGTTTTGGCATGTTTAATCATCTACTTGAGTTATTATTATTTTCCTGTATGAGACAAGAACACACATGTTGTAATAAATTGTTTGACGTGATTGTGAGCCTTGCTTCGGTTGGGCCGGTCACAGTGTTTGAGATGAAGGACTATTTCTCGACAAACGAGAACTATGTGGTAGATTGAATCATACCTGCTATTCAAATTATATATGTTGACTGCGCAGTCGTTTCAAGAAAAGAAAATAATTTTGCATGCACAAGTTAAACGTTTTAAAACTGTACTAATACTTGTGATGCAGTGGCAAGGCAAGTTAAATTATATAGCTCTATCGAGCAAATTTTAAATTATTTTGGCATGTGTTCACTGAGTACGAAGTACTCAGCTCTGCATGTATCTCTAAACGTGCAGGTTAGCATGGATGATGGTGGCGGAAGATGATCGGCGGTGTGTAGTGTTTGGAGTCGAGTCTTCTTTTGGTTTAAGCTTGCAATTGCATATCTTCATATATATAGTTGTGGGACTTGAGACGTTATTCCGCTGCATGATAAACAAACTTGTTTATTTATTTGTATTATAATACCTGACGTTGTGTCGATACAATGAGCTTAATGCTCGAAACTATTTCTGTACTTCCTTTTTATTCTACTTAACTTGGATTATATTGTTTTAATTGCTTTTGACACTTGAATTATTTATTTATGCTCGTTGTTTGAGATTAGATTTGAAGGCATGTTCTATTTGTTATCGCTTTCAATCTATAATCCCTTGTTCCCGAGCATTTTCCCTAGTTGACTTATGTTTCATATTCGAGGTATCACCTCACTGCCCAATGGATGTTCGTCGTTTTCACACATCTTGAAAACGGGCTGTAACAGTATCATTAGATACAGCTAGCTCCTGAAGATGTGGTTAAAACGGCTTTTGTAACAGTGTGTAGCACATTTGCATATGTGAGGATGTCTTTTGGCCTGAAGAATGCGGGAGCCACGTATCAGAGATTGATGGACGTGATCTTCAAGAATCAGATAGGACGAATTTTGGAAGTTTATGTAGATGATATCCTCTTGAAAAGTGTGAAAGCAGAGCACCACGCTGAAGACCTGGAGGAAGTCTTGGCAGTAGTAAGGAAGTATAATCTGAGATTGAATCCAGCGAAGTGCACATTTGGAGTCAAGTCGGGGAACTTCCTGGGATATATGGTAACACCAAGAGGAATTGAAGTAAATCAGGAAAAAGTGAAAGCTGTTTTGGAGATGGCTGCTCTTACTAACATCAAGGAGGTGCAGCGGTTATATGGGAGAGTCACAGCCCTCAGTCGATTCATATCAACTTCCGCGAAGAAAAGTTTCATGTTCTTCAAAGCATTGAAGAAGACCAGTAAGTTTGAATGGAATGAAAGCTGTCAGAAGGCTTTTGAGGAGCTAAAGGGTCATCTAGCAGAACTACCAGTGCTAACTAAGCCAATACCGGGAGAGACCTTGTACTTGTACACAAATGTTGGGGACCACTCATTGAGTGCAGTCCTCATCAGGGAAGAAAAGTTTTCCCAGAAACCCATCTATTATGTCAGCAAAGCCCTGCAGGGAGCTGAATATAGATAGACGGAGCTTGAGAGGGCTACTTTGGCTGTAATGATGGCAATAAGGAGATTGAGATTATATTTCATGTCTCATAAAATAATAGTGAGAACTAATTTCCATTATAAACAAGTTTTGAGTGGGCCAGACCTCTCAATGAGGATGGTAAAGTGGAGTGTGGAATTAGGCAAATATCATGTGGAATTTGAGCCAAGAATAGCTATCAAGGTGCAAGCTCTGGCAGATTTTATTCAAGAAACCACTCAGCCCGTACAATGGCCGGAGTGGAAAGTTTATGTGGATGGCTCAGTGACGGTTGATAGATGTGGTACAAGAGTTGTCATAATAACACCAGATCAAGAAGAGCTGCATTATGCGTTGAGATTTGGTTTCAGGGCATCTAACAATGAAGCTGAATATGAAGCATTCATCAGAGGCCTGGAGATGATAGCTGAGTTAGGTTCTCAAAAGGTCATTATTTACTCGGACTCACAGTTGGTCGTGCAACAAGTCTCAGGGTAGTACGAGACGAAAGACAAAAGGATGATCAAATACGTCGAGCGAATCCAAAGCTTGAAAAGAGAATTTCAAAGCCTAAACGTGGAGCAGATACCCCGAGAACTCAATACCCAGGCATACCACCTTGCCAGAGTAGCAAGCTCAATAGGAGAACTGAGGCCTGAGAAAGTAACTCTGATAAAATTGATGGCTAAGTGCACAGAAGAAGGTGTCAAAGAGATAGAGGAAAGAGAGGATTGGAGAGTGTCTATATTGCATTTCTTAAAAACAGGGGAGCTGCTGGAAGGGATGAGAGCTTCTAAGAAACGGGTATATGCTAAGTATTGCATATTAGGGGGCCACTTATTCAAGAGAGCTCTATCGCAACCTCTACTCAGGTGTGTAACTGAGAAAGAAGGTCTCCAGATGATCAGAGAAGTGCATCAGGGTAGAGTAGGATGTCATTCAGGATACCGTGACTTAATCAGACGAGTGGTGAGGGCTGGATATTATTGGCCTTC
This sequence comes from Schizonepeta tenuifolia, assembly GCA_029490685.1. Taxonomy (NCBI): domain Eukaryota; kingdom Viridiplantae; phylum Streptophyta; class Magnoliopsida; order Lamiales; family Lamiaceae; genus Schizonepeta; species Schizonepeta tenuifolia. The sequence continues at coordinate 16,891,545 of CM055956.1, read as the reverse complement.
TTTGAAAAAGAATGTTGAGGCCTTTATTAAAAAATTTCCTAATTGTCAGAAGCATGGTCCGCTGATTCACAGGCCTGCAGAGGAGTTGGGGGTTCAATATGCAGAATGTCCTTTTGATAAATGGGGCATCGATTTGGTGGGAAAGCTTTCCATGGCAACAGGGAAGAAATGCCATCTCATAGTAGAAGTGGATTTCTTCAGTAAGTGGGTAGAGGTGGAGCCCTTATCTTCGATAACTGAGGAAAGCATCATAAAGTTCATATGGAAAAACATTTGCTGCAGGTATGGCTTACCAAGAGTGCTGAGATCTGATAATGGGACACAATTCTTTGGCAAGAAAACATAAGGCTGGTGCAAGTCTAGGGGAATAGAGCAAAGGTTCACTACTGTAGCTCACCCTGAGACCTGCGGTTAGGTAAAAGTTACTAACCGAACCATAGTTGATGGCATCAAAGCAAGGCTACAAAAGGAGAGGTCTCAGTGGGTGGAAGAGTTAATCTCAGTACTATGGGCATACAGAAACGGATAGAGAACAGCTACAGGACAATCTCTTTTTTATCTGCTATATGGTGCAGATGTTGTTATGCAGGTAGAAGCAGAAATCCCGACGCATAGAATGTTGGCTTACACGGAAGAGGTGAATAGGGAATTGTGAGCGAAAAGTTTGGATTTAATTGACGTAGTGAGGGAGAGGGCTCATCAGAGAGCCCTTGCGTATAAAGCTCGTATTAAGGCAGCATATGACCTGAGAGTCAAGGTCAGGAAATTTAAAGAAGGAGACCTCGTGCTTAAGCGAGCTGATGCAATGCATCTAGTATGAAAGCTCGAACCAAATTGGGAAGATCCCTTTGTGGTCACAAAGGTACTTCCTGGAGGAGCATATGAGCTGATGAGCCATGAAGGCTATGTGGAACCCAGGCTAATACATCCATAAACTTGATGTATTACAGATTCAACTAGAGATTATGAACATCTACCTTCTCTTCCTCCACTACTCTTCACTTGAGCACCTAAACTGGGAGATTGATAGACCACAACTGCCGCAACTGTACAAAGTAAAGGATGGCTGGGGAGTTTTCCCGGCGAACCACCTCCGACGCCCAAGTTAGTTTTTAGAGGAAGTAGGTTTTTTGTAAATAAAACAGTAGATATGTATTTTTTGTCGAATCTGATCATAAGAGAGATTACTAAAAGTTTTCACCATATTTATACTCCTCCTGCTTCGTGGGTGTGAAGCTATTCTGGTTTGATGGTGTCGTTATCTTTCTTTTACACGTGTTCTTTGCTCATTTGTTGCCGTGGAAATGTACTCCCCAATAAGTCCGAGTTCACGCAGGCAAAAACAGTTTGTGTGTGTCAGATTCATTAAATTACGGGTGACCTAACCTGACTTCTAGCCTTGCGCTCTGATGTAGGATCTCATTAAGAGACCTGGCTAAGAGACTAATAATGAGACCTGATTTGAGCTCTACTTTAAAACCTGAGCCCGGGTCTTCTTGTGATAATTGTTTTGTAGGCTCATTAAAGCTTCAATTGAATATTTTTACATTTAAGTAAAGAGTTGAGATCTCCTTGAGACCTGGACGATTTTGTAGTACAATATCTACTCCCCCTACTCTAGATTTGCAGAATTACTCTTTAGCAAATGTAGAGTGACATTCTTTCTTTTGAATTTTGGTTATTGGCTTCTCAAATGGGGGGTTATCTAGAGATCTCCGTCTGAGGCTTCAGGGAGAGACCTGCCTTTTTTGAATTTCCCAAATAAGTTTCCATTTCTTACCGTTATTTTATTGGGTAAGAAAAAGGGGGGACTCTGCAGTTTCCCCTACTTTTACTTAATCGTCCCCTCTCTCTACTATATTAGGGATTTTACTCGTTTTTCTTCTTTCATTTTCCCATTTCACTATTTACTGTCATAATTTTCTTACTTCCTCATGGCGCACTCTCCCTCCCATTCCGAAGAAGATACTATCTCCGAGAACCCCAAGCTTCAGGTTTCCGATGTCCATCAACCTTCCTCTTTTCATGAGGATTCCCAGTCAGACACTTCCTCTTATGCTCCACAGAAGGGAAAATAGCGTTCCACCCGTTGTTCCCGCCGCTTTTGCAAATCTTAAGAAGGTTATAGATTTGGCTGACGGATCCTCCCATTTCGATTAGGAGATAAAGGAAACCAACTCTCCCAACCACTCTATTCGGGTTTCTCCTCCAGCGTAAGACTCTTCTGCTCAAGTTTTCTCTCCTAACACCATAGCAGGTGAATCCACTCTAACCCTTACAGAGTTAAAAATAGTAAAATCTTGGCTAAACTGTGATGATCTTTTTGATTTTCGGTTGCCCTATCCGTATGAGCGTCCCCATCTTCTAACTTATCCCTCTGTAGCTTTTTGGTACAACCAAATAGAATTAGGTTTACGGTTCCCCCTTCCAGATTTTGTAGTACAAGTTTGCGATCTTTATAATTTGTGGCCTAATCAGTTCCACCCCTCCTCCATGAAAGTACTTCTTACATTTTTTATTTTACTCCGTGGCAATGGGGGCCATCCCTCTCCTTCCTTATTTCAAACCATATATGACATAAAGCCCATGGGTGCCTTCTATTACGCCAGTGCTAGACATTTCTGCACCCCTCGTAGTTAGGGTAAGGAATGACGGGAAAGGTATTTTGTGGCTACTCCCAAGCGGGGCGATTGGCCTTTTAACTATCTTCCATGGAAAGTGCTGCGATTGAAACAGCCTCACCCTGCTATCAGACAGAGCTCAAGTTGCAGCTTTTCCATTTAACTCTTTCTTGTCTGACTCCTGCACGCTTTCTTTTTTTGGATTAGCACCTCGTGGAGATCATTCCTTCTCACTCGAGGGTGGGTTTCATCTATCTTCATACTTATTATTTACCCCTTATTCTCAGGTTAATTTAACATTTTGCTCCTGTCTTACCTTCTACAGAGATTAGTTGGGTTCAAGATGTGAAACTGCCCGATGACAGCGAGTTTGACTTTGCTATTTTGTTAGAGGAGCAAGCTCGGAAGGAGTCTAAAGATATTACTCCTTCACAAACCTTTCACCAGGCTTCCCTTGCTATGCCCCCGACTTCACAGTCACAGCAGGCTCCACCTCCTTCCACCAGTGTTATCATCAAACCTACAACTACGAAATCATTGAGCCAAGGTGCTTCATCAAAGACTTCTGGCAAGGATAAAGCAGCCTCTAGTGATCCTTCTTCCTCTCATCCAAAAGGGAAAACCAAGGAAGACACTTCCACTCACTCTAAAAGACCTCCACCTTCTCAGCTTTCTTCAAGTGTTTCAAAGAAAACCAAGCACACTCCACTCTTGGAGAGCTCTCCCCCTAGAGGTGTTGATTCATCAAGATATGCCTTCAGAGGCCAAACTTCCATCTCTCTTCGTCAATTACCTCCTTCTGAATGCCTCTCTCTACTGCAAGCTATCTCTCTTTCTTAGGAAGAGACAAAGACAAATCCTCCTTCCTTGAAGCAACTTCAAGAGAGTAGTGATCACTGTGTAGTACAGTTAGTTTCTATTCGTTCCTACGTTGCTCACTCATTCGTCCGAAGATTATTATGTATTACTATTTTACTTTGTTTATTTTTCTCCTTCCCAACACTCTTACAGCTGATTAGCACGCATGGTCATCTATTGCAATTTAAGGACAACTCTCATGAGAAGGAAGTGGGGAGGCTGAAAGATGCTTTGGTAGCCTGTCAAGTACAACTTCAAGAGCTGACCACGGCCCACAAAGACCTCCAATATCATAACCGAGAAATTCTTGATACTAGCAGCCAGCTCTCATTGGCTAACGATGATTTGAAGAGAAAGAATCATGAACTCCTCCAATCTCAAGAGAAAATGTCCTCCTTATCAGAAGAAAACGCCTCTCTCATTGCCATAAACACAGATCTCAGCCAGCATCTTACTCAAGTCAGCAGAGAGCTAGAAAATACCAAGAACCTCCTACAAGCTGCCAACCTTTTCGATCAGGCAGGTTATACGGATGGTGTCCACTGGTGTCACAGCTTTATTCTTCGGATCTCTCTAGGCCAGAGAGCACTGCAAATTCTGCACGAAGGTCTTCTTGAAGCTTTAAGGCTTCTCCAAAGTATCTGAGCGCTATTCACAACGACATCGCCTTCCTGGCAAAGAGGTGTGCTATGACCGTGCTGGCCAAGGCTCGCCATCTGGGTTTCAAAGAACCTATAGAGGTGGATCCCATAGTGAAGTGTTTACCTCCACCTCCCTCTTTCAAAGGTGATCCCTCTACTCCTCCAGGAAAAGAATGGTGGCTTCCCGTGATGCAGCAAGCCTATGAAGCTCTTATTGCTCCATGCAACCTGGAGGCCGCTTTTTATGATCCTCCAGAGCCTATTTACAACTTCTTCCCAGAGGATTTTTTTCATGCTTCCAGACCTCAAGATAATCCCTTATTATTTATTTATTTTTCCTTTTGCCCTCTCCTGCTCTAATCGCCTTTTGTTCCTTCTTCAGATGCACCTCCATCTGGGGAAACCTCTCAAGCTGCTGCTATTAGGCGAGAAGGGCTTGGGAAACTAACCAAGGACGGTAACACCAACACTACCACAGCTGCTGAAGATGAAGATGTTCCTGCCTACCTAGCTTAGCTTTCATTCATGTTTACCTCTGAACAACTCTTTATGTATTTAAGTATTTCAACAATTTATTCCTTTTATTTGTAACGTACTTATGCTGCATCACTTATCTAGCAGCTTGGATAGTTATGATCCTTTTGCTATCGTATTCCTGTTTATCTATCCCTTTTATTTGCACGTATGATTTTGCATTTTCATGACGTATTTTTGGACTTTCTAGGGGCGTAAGGTATGCTCCTACTCCCCCTACTCTAGATGGTTTTGGCTTCAATATTCAAGCATTTAGAGTAATCATTTTGGTATGTTAGGCCTTAATACAACCTATTCACAACAAATTGTTTATTTCCATTCCATAAAATCACATATTGCTATGAAAGAGTGCAAATAAACAAAAAGAACTTCTCAGCTTTTAGGAAACCCTTTAGTTACCACAAAAGGTCCCTTCCAGTTTGGCTCAAACTTTTTCACCGGGTGCATAGCGTCAGCTCTCTTGAGCACCAGGTCTCCCTCTTTAAATCTTCTGATTTTCACTTTCGTGTCATATGCTGCTTTTATACGAGCCTTATACGCCAAGGCTCGCTGATGGGCTTCTTCTCTAACTTCATCGACCAGGTCCAGATCCTCCGTCCTCAGCTCTCTATTCAGATCTTCGTCATAGGTCAAAATTCTATGCGTCGAGACTTTTGCTTCTACTGGCATAACAGCATCATCACCATACACCAAGTAGAAAGAAGATTGCCCCATAGTTGTCCTTCGCCCCGTTCTGTATGCCCAGAGCACCGAATTTAATTCTTCCACCTATTGAGACCTCTTCTTCTCCAGCCTCGCCTTGATACCATTTGCTATGGTCCTATTGGTGACTTCTACCTGACTGCAGGTCTCAGGATGAGCAACAGCAGCAAACCTCTGCTCTATTCCCTTAGTTTTGCACCAAGCTTGTGTTTTCTTGCCGAAGAACTGTGTTCTATTATCAGATATCAGCACTCTTGATAAGCCATACCTGCAGCAGATATTTTTCCATAAAAACTTTACAATGATCTCTTCTGTTATCGAGGACAAGGGCTCTGCTTCTATCCATTTACTAAAGTATTCTACCGCTACTATAATATGACATTTCTTCCGTGTCGCCATAGGGAGCTTTCCCACTAGATCTATGCCCCATTTGTCGAACAGGAATTCTACATACTGTACCCCCAATTCCTCCGCATGTCTCTGAATCAGTGGCCCATGCTTCTGACAACTAGGGCACTTTCTCACGAAAGCCTCAATATCTTTCTTCAAAGAGGGCCAATAATACCCAGCTCTTAGCACTCGCCGTATCAAGTCTTGGAATCTCGTATGGCATCCGGCTTTCCTCTGGTGTATTTTCTTAATCATCTGTAAACCTTCTACCTCAGTAACACACCTGAGCAACGGTTGTAAAATAGCCCTTTTAAACAAACATCCTCCAATTACGCAGTACTTAGCATAAATTTTCTTCTTTCTAGATCTTTCTCCGTCTAATAACTCTCATGTTCTCAAAAAATGCAGGATGGGTGCTCTCCAATCGTCCTTCTCTCCTATCTCATGGATATTCTTCTCTATCCACCTGCTTGCCAATCTCAGCAATGTCACCTCTTCTAGCATTAGTCCGGTTAATGAACTAGCCAGTTTAGCAAGGCGATCTCCTTGTACATTGAGATCTCTGGGTATCTGTCTATTTCCAAATGTTAAAAACTTTTTCTCAAACTCTTGACCTGCTCAACATATTTGACCATCCTTTCTTCTTTAATCTCATAGTTTCCTGAGACCTGCTGAATTACCAGTTGCGAGTCAGAATAAATAGTGACCTTCTGAGCTCCCAACTCAACTACCATGTCCAGCCCTCTAACGAACGCCTCATACTCGGCTTCATTATTAGATACCTTGAATTCAAATCTCAGCGCAAAATTAAGCTCACTCTGATCTGGTGTTATTATAACAATTCCTGCTCCGTATCCCTCAGTTGTTACTGAGCCGTCCACAAAGACTTTCCACTCATGCCATTGTGTGGACTGAGTGGTTTCCTGAATAAAATCTGCTAAGGCTTGCACCTTGACTGCTATACGTAGCTCAAACTCTATGTCGTACTCCCTAAGCTTCACACTCTATTTCACCATCTTTCCCGAGAGGTCCAGCTTACTCAGCACCTATTTAAAGGAGAAATTGGTTCTTACAAGCACGTTATGAGCCAAGAAATATAACCTCAACATCCTTGCTGCTGTCATCACTGCCAGAGTTGCTCTTTCCACATCTGAATACCTGTACTCAGCTCCTTGCAGAGCTTTACTGATATAGTAGATAGGTTTCTGCATGGAGCCTTCCTCCCTTATAAGAACCGCACTCAACGAGTGATCACCAACAGAGATGTACAAGTACAAAGTTTCTCCCGGGATTGGCTTAGTTAACACTGGCAGACTCGCCAAATGAGCTTTTAGCTCTCTTAATGCTTTCTCGCAACTCTCATCCCATTCAAACTTGCTGGCCTTCTTTAGTATTTTGAAGAACAGGAAACTTCTTTCAGCAGAGATTGATATAAATCGATTTAGGGCAGTAATTCTTCCATTCAACCATTGCGCCTCTCTTACAGTAGTAGGAGCAGCCATCTCCAGCACAACTTGCACTTTGTCTTGATTTACCTTCTCCAGGTCTCTAGCATGGTGTTCTGCCTTTATGCTCTTTACAAGGATATCATCCACATATACCTCTAGGATCTTTCCTATCTGATTTTTAAATATCGCATCCATCATCCTTTTATAAGTCGCTCCTGCATTTTTCAAACCAAAAGGCATTCTTATGTAAGCGAATGTACCACACACAGTCACAAAAGCCGTTTTAATCACGTCCGCACGGGCTAGTTGTATCTGGTGATACCCCTGGTATGCGTCCAGCATGGACAACAACTCACATCCCGAAGTTGAGTCAACCAATTGATCAATACATGGCAATGGATAATGGTCTTTTGGGCAAGCTTTATTTAGGTCTTTGAAGTCTATACACATCCGCCAACTACCGTTACTCTTAGCTACCATGACTGTGTTTGATAGCCATTCAGAGTATTGGATTCTAACGATGTGACCAACATCCAGCAATCGTTTAATTTTTTCTCTTATCATTTTTTCTTTTCGGGACCAAAAGACCTCTTTTTCTGTCTTACCGGCTTTGTTTTTGGATCCACATTCAAATGATGTAAGGCTACAGAGGGGTCGATCCGCACTATGTCCTCTGGATACAACGCAAAAAATCTGCATTTCTCCTTAAATATCTTCGTGGTGAAACCTGTCTTTCCCGAGAACAACTCCACCATCATTAACTCTTCTTCGACTGGCTGCATACTAGGTTCCAGATCCTCTTTCACACCTCTCATCTTTACATCTTTGCTCTGCGATGGGCGCTCCGCTGTCAGAGCTCCATTTGCTTTCTGTTTAGCATGCTGAATGTACTTTACATAAGATTCCTTTGACATCTCTTGGTCTCCTGCGACCTCTCCTACCAGCCCCTCCTTTTGAGCTGAAAATTTCATCTTCATGTGGTATGTTGAGACAACCACTTGAAAGTCATTCAGTGCTGGTCTTCCCAATATTATGTTATAAGCCGAAGGTGTATCTACCACCAAAAACTTCACCATTTGAGTGTTTGATGTCTCACCACTCCCCAGAGTTACCTGAAGGGTCACTTCTCCTTTAGGCTGTATTTTGCCTCCAGCAAAGCTATACAACGCAGTATTTACTGGTGCCAATTCAGCGTTATTTTCATTTTCTGGAAGCAATCCCAGAAGAGCACTTTCACGGCACTTCCCGTATCCACAAATATTCGAGCTACTCTCCAATTGGCTACTTCAGCATTAATCACCAAAGCATCATTATGAGGTTCTGTACTTACTAGATCCCCTGGGCCAAAGCTCACACATGCTTTTGGACTTGTCTCCTCTCCAGGAAATGAGTCCACTACATCAATCTCCATCCGAACTGCCTGTGCCAGCTCTTGTACCTCCTTGCTCACATGAACTTTGGTAGCTCTCACATAAGCTTTACGAGCTCGACCTGAATCTCCATTGACATTTCCCCCCATGATCATACTAATGTTTCCCCTTTTAGAGGGAGGATCTTCCCGTCATGGAGGGGTTATCTCCTTTTGGTCTGGCTTCCTCTGCTCTGGTTCCTTTCTCTTGTACCCTTTCTCCCTTTCCTTCTTGACAAACTGAAGTAGGGTATCATCTTTCTTCAACAATTGTTCAATAGCATCCTTGAGATGTCTGCAAGAGTTTGTGTCATGCCCGTAGTCATTGTGGTATTTTCAGTATAACTCGGATCGCGGGTTACGAGGAGCTTCCTTATAAGTACTCGGGAACATGAAGTGAGGAGACCTAGCTGCGGCCTCCATGACCTCTACTAAAGACACATTTAGGAGCGTATATTGATCAAACCTCTCTGGGGCTCTCTTAGGATTCTGTCCCCTTTGTCCCTTTCAACTCTCGGTGTTAAGGAGGACCTTTTCTCTGAGGTCTCCTTTTTGGGAATGTGAGACTACTCCTTAGCCCTCCGGGCTTCCTGAGCCTCTTCTAATTAACATATTTGTCAGCTCTCTGCAGCAACTCCTCAAAATATAAGGGAGCTCTCTTGTTTAGCGTGTTAAAAAATAATCCAGGTGTTAGCCCCTTTATAAGTGCTTGGACCTTCACATCATCAGAAGCTAGAGGAACTTGCAATGCCTCAGCCTTAAAGCGTCCCACATACTGACGCAGACTTTCTGAAGGTCCCTGCCTTAATGCCATAAGCGAAGAAGATGTTTTCACATGCCTTCTTGCGCTAGAAAATTGGTGAAGAAACATAGACCTGAATTCATTGAACGAGCTTATACTATTGGGAGGCATCTGAGAGAACCACTGTTGCGCCACTTTCGACAGAGTCGTAAGAAAAACTCCACACTTAACCCCCTCTGTGTATTGGTGTAGCATTGCACCATTTTCAAATCTCATCACATGCTCATATGGTTCTATAGAACCGTCATACTCCAGTGCCAATGTTTTGAAGTTTGTGAGTAGCTGATCTTCTCGAATGTCTCTGGAGAAAGGAGGCTGATTATAACTTATCCTGATAGATTTCTTGAGAGTCTTCTTTGGTGAAGAGACCTTTTCTGAAGGTCTTTGAGCTGCTGCTTGAGAGCTGCAATTTCGGCTGATGCAGCTTTATCTCGGGATTTTACTATCCTCTCTGCACCCTCTGCACGTTTTCAAGATGGAAATGGGAAAGAAAAAGTAAAAAATCATCGACTCGATCATCTAGTAGTGCTCATACATTTTATTGACATCACTGACCATTTTCAGATTCAGTTCGAGGACTTTCATATCCTTCACTTTCATAGTGATTTTCATCTTCAGGTTCTTCATGCCATCAATTACATGACATTTAGGTTATGAACCATTATATATTTTTTAAGCAAGGCTTAGCTTGCCTCATGGCTAACTCATCATTATTACATTCAAACCAGATATATCTATACTGATAGTGACAAAAATATCCAGGTCTCCAGGAAGACCTGAGCACCCGACCTGAGCATTCTATATGGTGGCAATGGGGTCTCTCATGGAGACTTACTTTCAGAGAGCAATCAGTAGATCTCTCGGCAAGGCCTCGCCAGAGGTCTGCACGGAGAGCTCTTAGTCAGGGCTCTCTCCCAGTTGAACACCTGACGGACAAGGACACTTTAATTAATGATTCATCCGGTACCGTTAGAGAGTACGATGCTGCTATAGCCAATGAAGTGATCAAACGTGTAAAGATCAAGGTAAAAGAGTTGGAAGCAACACAACTTCATTCTCAAGAAAACTCACGAGTATATATACTAAAAAACACAACACACATACACACATTCTTCGGAATCTTACTCCCTGTTCCATTAAACTAGTTCCGAAACAAAACCAAGAACACTGACTTAACCTTCGGAGGTGGTTCATCGGAAAACCTTCCCGGCCCTCCTTTTCTTGCAGATTCACGCTCGGATTCTTTCGGGAAGGACGGTTCTAGTTATCCAAAGCCAAGGAGAATTGTGGAATAGGTGAGTACTGCTCTCTAGTCGTTCATTCGTTCTGATTTTACATGGTGTGCTCTCTAAGCATTATAAAATTCATATGGAAAAACATTTGTTGCAGGTATGGTCTGCCTAGAGTGCTGGTCTCCGATAATGGAATGCAATTCTTCGGAAAAAGAACTCAGGCTTGGTGCAAAGCAAGAGGAATCGAGCAGAGGTTCACTGTTGTTGCTCATCCAGAGACCTGCGGGCAAGTTGTAGTCACCAATCGGACCATAGTGAATGGCATAAAGGCAAGGCTAGAAAAAAAGAAGTCTCAATGGGTGGAGGAGCTGAGCTCAGTGTTATGGGCATACAGAACTGGACAGAAAACGGCTACAGGGCAGTCTCCCTTCTGTTTGGTTTACGGTGCCGACGCTGTTATGCCCATGGAGGTGAAAATTCCGACGCATAGAGTCCTATCTTATAATGAGAACCTGAATGGGGAACTGATGGCTGATAGCCTAGATCTGATTGATGAGGTACGTGAGGAGGCGCACCAGCGAGCTCTGGCTTGTAAAGCTCGCATAAAAGTAGCATATGACATGAAAGTAAAGATGAGGAGGTTTCAAGAGGGAGACCTGGTACTTAAGAGAGCTGACGCCATGCACCCGGTGAGAAAGTTCGAACCAAATTGGGAAGGACCATTCGTGGTGACCAAAGTGTTCCCTGGTGGAGCATACGAGCTCACGAGCCATGAAGGGTACATGGAACCAAGACCATGGAACGTGAGCAATTTGAAGAAGTACTATGTTTAGAAACATGCTATGGAAAGTTTTGTCTTAAATGGATGGAGGCCTACGTGCCAGGTCTTATGCCCATCCTTTTTGAGTAGGATGCGTGCTTAGCTAGACAAGTATTCCTGTAATGGCACGAAGAGAACTTGTCGCAAATAAATAAAAGCTGAGAAGTTGTTTCCTTGAATTTTCGTCTTTATTTACATAATTACTGTATTATGATGATGGGAAATTATAAGGTTGAGACAGGGCAATAGACATAATGTTTAGAAAAATAAGACGTTTACTCTAAATGGTTTGACAGTGCAACCATCTAGAGTAGGGGAGAGTAGGGGTATACCCTACACCCCTAAGGGGGTCCCATAATACCCCATGAAAATGCAAATGAAAACGTAAATGAAAGAAACAACGTAGAGCAAGTGATGACACAGTAATGGACATAGTGGATTAAACTGCTAAGTATGGAGTGCAGCATTAGTAAAACAAACAAAAGTACTAAAACTTTTAAAACAACGAAGGGCAAAAGAAATTGTTCAGTGCGAAAACAGATAAAACAGTGTTTGAAACATGAACTACATGACAACTAAGCCAGGAAGTTGGTGGTATCATCAGCAAGGTCAGCCTCAGCAGCGTCAGCAGGCTCATCTTCGGGATCATTCTCCAGCTGCTCATTCCCAATGCCTTGTGAAGTCCTACCAGACGGAGGCACATCTGAAGGGAATATGTGAAAAATGGATTAAGTGGGGAAGTAGGGCGTTATAACAACAAATACCAGATCAGTATATGAAAACATGAGATACCTGATGTCTTGCCAGGGTAAAGGAAGTCCTTGGGGAAGAAATCATACATGGGCTCGGGTGGATTGGAGAAGACCGCTTGTAAGTCGCATGGCACTGTGAGAGCCTCAATGGCCTTCCGCATGACAGGAAGCCACCAAGCAGTCCCCGGAGGAGTAGAGGTATCACCCTTGAACGAGGGAGGTGGAGGGAGATGCTTCACTATTGGATCGACCTCTACAGCTTCCTTAAAACCCAGATTATGGGCTTTAGCTAGTACAATCATGTCGCACCTCTTTGCCAAAAAGGCGATATCTTCGCGGATAGCCATCAGGTACTCAGGAGATGCCTGAAAGGACTCCAGAAGACCTTGGTGGAGAATTTGCAGTGCTTGTTGGCCCAGAGAGGTCCGAAGGATGTGGCTGCGACAGTAATGAACCCCTTCAGTGTAGCCCGACTGGTAAGAGAGGTTGGCAGCATGGAGAAGATCCTTAGTCCCCTCAAGCTCTTTGCTGACCTGGGATAAGTGATGACTGAGCTCGGCATTGACATTGCTGAGGGAAGCATTTTCCTCGGATAAAGCAGACATTTTTTCCTAGGACATAAGGTTCTTCCTTTTTAAATCGTCATTGTCCAAGGAAAGCCTGCTTCTGGTGTCTAGGATGTCCCGGTTTTGATGTTGCAGGTCCTCGTTCGCTCTGATTGCCTCCTACAACTGCACCTGGCTGGCCACCAGTGCCTCCCTTAGCTTTTCCAGTTCCTTCTCCTGGGCAGCATCCTAAAATTGCAGCAGTCAGCCATGGGTACTGAACAGCTGCAATGATGCCAAGGGAAGAAGAAGAAGGCATTAAATATACAACAGTAAAGATGTGACAGTACTTAATGATGAGTATTTTTGGAAGTGAAAGCGTGATGGTGGTATCACCTGCACCAGGTTTTGAGCGCTTTCCTCCTGCAGCTGGCGCAAAGTGGGAGGGCTATCCTCAGCCTCCTCATCCGAGAGAGGAATGGCCTTCAGCAAGAATAGGCATTCGGAAGGAGACAAATTACGGAGGGAGCTGGAAGTCTGGCCCCTGAAAGCGTAACCTGATGAGTCAGCACCTCGTAGAGGGGAGCTGCCGAGAAAAGGGGTATGCTTGGATTTTTTGGTGGTGCCAGCAGGAGGTCGGGGCAGGAGAGGTCTGTTGAGGCTAATAGAGGCATCTACTTTGGATTTCTCCTTGAGAGGTGGAGAGGGGAACCCACTGGAAGTGATCGTGTCCTTGCCTGGATGCTGGGGAGGAACATTCGGACCTAGTGACTTGGTGGTTGTGGGCTTGATGACAACCCCTGAAGCAATAAGAGAAGCTGACTGTGATCTCGCAGAGGCAACGGTAGATGAAGAAGCTGGATTGGCAGGGTGTGCAGTATCATGAGCTTGGGACTCGAAACGGGCTTGTTCCTCCAGCAGGATAGCAAAATCAAAATCTTCATCATCAGGAAGCTTCACGTTCTGAATCCAACTTGTTCCAGCACCAAGCAAGGTGCGAAGAATAAAATGCATGTTAGAAAGGCTGGAGAAGTAAAAATAGAAAAGATGAGAAGACAGTTGAAACCCACCCTCAATGGAAAAAGAGTGATTTCCGCGAGGTGCCAGTCCAAAGAAGGAAAGTACACTAGGATCAGATAGCAGGGAATTGAATGGAAAGGGGGCAACCCTTGCTTTTTGAGACAACTTTGATAGCACACGAAGAGTTATGTCAGCAATACTCGTAACAGCAGGACGGGGATGCTTCAGACGAAGTGTTTGCCATTGAGGGTAATCAAAAGGCCAACAACCCTGTTTTGGAGTAACAATGAAATACTTGTCCCTCCATTCCTTTCCCGCCGTGCGGGGTACACACAAATGCTGGGCAGGACCCTTAGGCCTAGTGCTAGCATAGTAAAAGGCTCCAGTGGGTTTTACGTCATACACCGTTTGAAAGAGAGAGGGAGTGGAGATGCCCTTGTTACCACGAAGCAAGATAAAGAAAGTCAATAAGATTTTGACAAAAGAGGGATGACATTTGTTGGGCCATAGACTGTATAAATCACAAACTTGGACTACAAAGTCGGGGAGAGGAAATCTTAGGCCTGACTCTATCTGATGATACCAAAATGCTACCGAAGGATATCTTAGTAGATGGGGGCGGTCATACGAGGCTGGCATGATAATATCAAACAACTCATCGCAGTTTAACATTGACTTTACTAGCGCTAATTCTACAGAAGTTAGGGAGGATTCACCTACTATAGTGTTTTCAGTCATAGCGGGAGGAGCATAAATCCTCAGAGAGGAAGAAGTCTCAACAGACGGGAACGACGAATCCATCTTCTTGACCTCGTGACCAGAGAAAGGGGAGCCCTCAGTTAAGTTGATGACATCAGTCGAGTGGGAAGGAGCTGCTTGACTGGAGGGGTTTTGGATGGCTATGCAACGGGAGCGACGGGCAGAAGTTTGCTTCCTCTTCGCCCCAGAGGTTTGTTTCCTCTTCACTTGAGTGTGAACGGAGGTGTCCGATTGAGAATCCTCGTGTTGGGAAGTTTGTTGCTGGGTGTCAGATGGTGGGGGTTCGGATTGGTCGGATGTGGTGAATTCCTCGGAGCGAGTGGGAGTTTGCGCCATGGATGATTTGCAGTAAAAATTTGAAAGAAATAGCTAAAAGTGAAAGGATATGAAAGTAAAAACCCCCAATATAGGAGAGAGAAAGGGGCTGTTGGAAAAAATGTGGGGGAAGTTGTAAAGTCTCCTCCACTTTTTCACTTAATACCATTCAATGGAGACTTGGTTCAAAAGTTTGAAATAGGCAGGTCTGCATAAGGAAAAAAAAAAGGGACTGCTGAAGGAATTGTTGCAAATGAAGGTTGCACGAATTAGGCTACTCTGAAATTTCCTAAAAGGAGACCTCCCGAAATTTAGAGTAGGGGGGAGTAGATGATAGTGACAAAAATATCCAGGTCTCCAGGAAGACCTGAGCACCCGACCTGAGCATTCTATATGGTGGCAATGGGGTCTCTCATGGAGACCTACTTTCAGAGAGTAGTCAGTAGATCTCTCAGCAAGGCCTCGCCAGAGGTCTGCACGGAGAGCTCTTGGTCAGGGCTCTCTCTCAGTTGAACACCTGACAGATAAGGACACTTTAATTAATGATTCATCTGGTACCGTCAGAGAGTACGATGCTGCTATAGCCAATGAAGTGATAGAACGTGTAAAGATCAAGGTAAAAGAGTTGGAAGCAACACAACTTCATTCTCAAGAAAACTCACGAGTATATATACTAAAAAACACAACACACATACACACATTCTTCTGAATCTTACTCCCTGTTCCATTAAACTGGTTCCGAAACAAAACCCAGAACACTGACTTAACCTTCGGAGGTGGTTCGCCAGGAAACCGTCCCGACCCTCTTTTTCTTGCAGATTCACGCTCGGATTCTTTCGGGAAGGACGGTTCCAGTTATCCAAAGCCAAGGAGAATTGTGAAATAGGTGAGTACTGCTAGTTTTCTTGTTCTGACTTTAAGACGAAACCATAGCTTTAGATACTGCTTGGTTCACCATGGCGCTGATTTGATCCATCAAGATAACACAGGTGACATTCTGTTATGAGGGAGTTTGAAACCCATCCCTTTGATCTTCTGCCCCTTTGCGAGCTCTTTCTTTGTGAGGGCTCATTGATTTAAAGGACCCTTCTTTCTGAGCTGTAGTGGGTTTCTGCGCAACCACCTTCAAGGCATCATGATTTCTTTCATCACTTTGCCCTTCGGGAGAGCTGTCATCGTGCACAGCTCCATCAAAGGGAGGTCCCAGGTCTTGGACCACCGTATCATCCATAACTACAATACAGAGTTATCAACGATTAGTTAACCACCAGATGGAATTGTCAAAATAATAATCATAAGTGTTCGACACTATGCTTCTTTCAGAAAAGCTATGACTAAGCTTTCCTTAAGACCAGGAGTACCACAGAGCATGATTTACCACGCTCCCCCTCCCGAAATCACTTCCTCAATTTCCACTGAGGTTATGCGAAACCCACTTCAAGAGCTTCACACTTTTCTACATTTTCTTTTCTCATATCATGAGATTCCTTAAAGTCTTTGCCTCAGGATTGTTGAGTTCCTTCTAACATCAGTAGTAAACAGATTCAGAATCGGAATTCGTACCCCTCTTGCTAAAATATTTGAGTGAACACAAAAAGCGAAAATCAAAGAAAACCAAAGAACTACATCTAGTATGAAACTCGGATATTTTAAACCAAGCAAAGGAAAACTTTGGAAAACTAAAAATGAATGTCAAAGAGCTTTCGTGTTTCTTATTTTCCTACTTCAAAATACACTAAATATGAAACTGCTTGCGGAGAAACCAGAAACTTTTTCTTCCACTAGGTTCAGCTGATTTTCAGAGACAAATGGTAGAATGAAATTTTCCAATAATGTTTTAAGGAAAGAGAATTTTAAAGAAAATGTCTTTCCCACAGACGGCACCGGATAATACATCCATAAACTTGATGTATTACAGATTCAACTAGAGATTTTGAACATCTACCTTCTCTTCCTCCACTACTCTTCACTTGAGCACCTGAACTAGGAAATTGATAGACTGCAACTGCCGGAATTGCACAAAGAAAAGGAGGGCCGAGGATTTTTACCGGTGAACCACCTCTGATGCCAAAGTTAGTTTTTAGAGAAAGTAGGTTTTTTGTAAAAAAAACAGTAGATATGTATTTTTTGTCGAATCTGATCATAAGAGAGATTACTAAAAGTTTTCACCCTATTTATACTCCTCTTGCTTCGTGGATGTGAAGCTATTATGGTTTGATGGAGTCATTATCTTCCTTTTACACGTGTTCTTTGCTTATTTGCTGCCGTGGAAATGTATTCCCCGACAAGTCTGAGTTCATGCAGGCGAAAATAGTCTGTGTGTGTCAGATTCATTAAATGACAGGTGACCTGACCTGACTTCTACCTTGCGGGCTGATGTAGGATCTCATTAAGAAACCCGGTGAAGAGACTAATAATGAGACCTGATTTGAGCTCTACTTTAAAACCTGAGCTTGGGTCTTCTTGTGAGAACTGTTTTTTAGGCTCATTAAACCTTCAAATGAATATTTTTACATTTAAGTAAAGAGTTCAGGTATCCTTGAGACCTGGACGATTTTGTAGTACAATACAGGCCATGGAACGTGAGTAGTTTGAAAAAGTACTATGTGTGAGTGTTCTCTTTTGGGGGAAATTACTTAGGAATTTCGTTTCATTGGAAGGAGCCTACGTGTCAGGTCTCTTATTCCATCTCTTTTTGATAGAATACTTGATCAGCTAGACAAGTATTCCTGTAATGGCACGAAGAGAACTTGTTGAGCATAAATATAGGCTGAGAAGTTTTTGCATTTTAACTACATCATCTCTTTATGTATTAAGAAAAATTAGTTTAAGAGAAAGTATATCAACATATGTGAATAGACAAATACTCTAAATGTTTTAACAAAAGGATGAAACCATCTAGAGTAGGGGGGAGTAGTGGTATACCTTACATCCCTAGGGGGTCCTTAAATACCCCATGAAAATGCAAAAAATAGCATGTATAAGAGATATGTGTACGAAAATAAAAACAAGTAAGTGATAAGCAAGATAGATTCAATTCGTTAAGAAATGCTAAATGTAGAGGCAGCATAAGCAAAGTAAAGTCGATCATCTAAAAGCTACTAAACACAACCGCAACACAAGCAAAATAAAAGTTGTATGTTAAAATTACATAATAGATAGTAATGATTGTTTATAAGGCAGAAATATAATGAAAATCAGGTAAGTTGGTGGCATCCACATCCATGGTGTCTTTCCCATCACCGGCAGGCTAGAAAGAGGCGGAGTTGCAAGGAGAAGAGGGGCTAGCTTCTTCTTGAGGAACTCCATGAGTCTCCGGGGGAGCTGAAGGACCCCTTTCAGGCTACCTTCTTTGTCCCATGGGAGTGCGAAGAATGAGGCTGCGGCATCCTTGGATTCCATCAACATATCATGAGTTATAAGACAAGTGCACGCCATGAAGAAGGTCTTTTGCCTCTGAAAGTTTTTTGCTCACTTGGATCAGATGACGACTGAGATCTGTGTTTCTGGCATTCAGAGAAGTGTTTCTTCGGTCAAAGCAGTCATATTGTCGAGTGACTTAACCAAGTCATGTACTGCTTCTTCAGGTCGTCATTGGCCAGAGAGAGTTGGCTGCTAGCCTCTAGAATATCCCGGTTGTGCAGTTGCAATTCTTCATGAGATCTGGTCAAGTCACTAAGCTGAGATAGACAAGAGACCAAACTCTCCCTTAGCTTTTTGACCTCCTCCTCTTGGGAGTTATCTTTGAACTGGAGCAGTCAGCCATGAACGCTGATGAGCTGCCAGAGAATGAAAAGTGCACACATGAAGGATAGATGTAAAAAAAAAAATTAACAGGCATGCCATCAAAATAATTGCGAATAAATAATAGTAATACCTGAACCAGACAGTGGGCACTTTTCCTCTTGGAACTGAAGAAGAGAAGGAGGTCTCGCTCGGGCCTCATCTTTGGAAGAAGGGATAGCTTGCAACAATGAGAGACACTCTGACGGAGGGAGCTCACGAAGAGATCTGGAAGTCTGCCCTCGAAAAACATACCCAGATGAGTCTGTTGGTTTTGGAGGAGAATCTACGAGATGAGTGATGGTCTTGCTCTTCTTGGAGGTGTTAAGTGGAGGACGAGTAAGCGGAGACCTGTTATCCTTAGAAGTGGCCTCACCAGTTTTCTTCCCTTTTGCGCCAGAAGGTAGGGAGCTGTAATACCCCGAACTTCTATAACCTTAGAGAGTGTATTACTTAACCGAGTAAGTTTAATGACAAGATTTGAGGAATAAAAAATTTCTTTTCTAAATAAATAGAAATGAGTAAAACGTCTGTAATGCCTTATGTGTTTTTACGTGAAATTATCTGTGTCTATTTCTTGAAATGATCATGTGATGTATATATTGAGTTTGCTTATATGAGAATGAGTACGAATATGATTTTCAGAAAACTCCGATGATTTTTGATTGAAAGAGAATAATGTTGATAACCGAGAAATTGCTATACGCCGAAGAACTTAGAATAGATTTTAATTAAAATCTTTGAACCTAGAATAAATTCTAAGATCATTGAGATAAGATAGAAGCTTATCCGAGATAATTTAAGAAGAGTTACTAGGATTTAATCTTTAAAGAATTAATAAGCGGATTAATAAGCCGACTAATTCTTAAGTTTTCTTCGTTATATGAAATTTAGACCTAAAAATCTAATAATCGGAATTCATAATTTATCTTTTGAGACGAGAATTAGGTTTGCGATGTTTTAGTGTCGGAAATGAGACGAAGAGAGATTAGACCCGTTGTAGCATAAATGGAATAATACGGATCGTTTTATCCGGAAAACCTTTACGACCGAGTAATTAATACCCGTAATGAAACAACGAGACAAGTGTCGCTCATCTCTCTCCCTCTCACCGCCACCTCACTATATCTCTCTCCCTAATCTCTCTCCAAGTCCCTATGTAGCTTTAATCATGATGTTCTCACCAAAATCTTAACAAAAGATTGCATGCAAATGCTATCACATCAAACCATCTATCATACTTAATCAAACCAAGTTCCAACACTAATTGTCATTATTTTTATTCTCTTTGTTGGACATCAAATGCATGCATTCAATCTCTCTCTCTCCATACAAAAGGAAAGTTCCTTCGTTTTCTCTCTCACTTTCAAAATCCCTCAAGAAAACAAGAAGAAGAAAAAAAAAACTCTCCCTCTCTCCCTACTCTCTCCCTCTCGGCAACACACACACACATCACACACACTTGAGTTTTCTTCCATGCAAGCTTAGCATTCAAGCTCAAAATCCATGGAGATTAAGTGAAGATCATCATCCTTCATCTAGTTCATCTATACCTTCAAGAAAAAGGTATAAATTCATCAAGTTCTTGAGTATTAAAATTCAATAATCATTCTTTTTTCCTTGTATTTTTCGGCTATGAAGCCCTAAATGGATGATTAATTATTCTTTATATTTTTCTTGAGGATTCAAGAGGAGTTCTTCCATAAATCCAAGCTAGAGTTTGAAGCCCTAAACCCCCCTTCATTTCGGTCCCAAGAAGCCAAGAAGAGGAGATCAAATTTTAATTTTCAAAGTATGTTAATTCATTTGATTAATTGTATACATGTATATCTCTAAGCCCTAAAGGAAAGAAAACATGCATGCATGGTATTTATTTTATGTTTAGGCAAACTTAGGTTATCAATGTGAGAATTAAGTGAGAAGAAATCGATAGGAGAATCGAACACTAAGAAAATGTGAATTTCATGAGTTATTGTTATTATGATGCTTGATTAATGATTTTAATCATATTGAGAATGGAATTATATGTATGAACAATTGAGAAATGAAATGCCCTAAAAATCTCTATGAATGCCGTGAGTTTAGGGTGAAAAAGAAGAAATTATTTTGTCGATTTTGTTGATGATTTAAGTGATGTTTTGATCATGAAATAATTATTGATATGTTGATTTAATCTTGTATGTTGTTAAGTATAATAAGAAAAAACGAATTACATGTGAAGTTTTACAGAAAATAATTTATGATGATTTAGAAGATTTGATGATTTTGATGATATAATGTGTGTTAAAGTGTTAGTTTGAATCATAGATGAAGATAGGAATTTTTGTGACAAAAGATTAAAGTTTTAGAAGCTTTAAAAATGTTAAGAGTTGAAAAATGCATAAAAAAGATATATCTAGTAAGTGTTTAAATGTTCTAAGTGTTCTTCAAATAAAACTTGAAGATTTAAGTTTTGTTTAAATTAAATCAAAAAGAAATTTTGCAATCAAATTAATAAGATAAACTAGTTTTTATTAAAATAGAAAATAATTGAAGAATAAAATGTGTTAATTAAGAAATTAGTCTTAATTTAATAAAAAAAGAAAGGAAAGTTTTTAACTAGATAAATAAGAGTCGAAAGAATCGAGTTAAAAAGAAAAGAGAATAAAATAACAAGAAAATGAAAAGAAGATTTAATCGAGTCGAGAAAAAGATGTTAGATGAGTTAAGTTAAATATTCGTATAATTTTAATCTAGAAGATAATAGAATAAAATTCGAGTAATAATTTTGAAAGAAACTAATTAAAGTTAATTAATTAAGTTAATTTTCAAACCATGTAGATTGAGAATGAACCGAGGAGAATTGACGGGATAATAATTAGAAAAATAATAGTTTAGTTAAGAAATGAGGATCGAGTTAGAAATGGAAAGGAAATTCCTATTTCATAAAGAGTTTATTAAAAATTTAAAAGAATTTTTGTTAATTGAATAAAGTCTATAATATGTTTTCATAAGACAACGAATTTGGAAAAAAAAGTTGTTTATAAGCCGAGAAAGATAATTGATATTGTTTGAGTTGTATAAAAGGAATTCTTATTTAAGTTAAGTTCTAAAATAAAAATTGAGAAATTGTTAATGTGTCTTGAAATGTGATTGAATTTGAAACAATGTGTTTGATTTATTTGGAATTATTATGCAACTGCATTAAATGTTTGAGTAAATGATATTATTTGATGACGTGAAGAATTACTGAGTTGTTTTATATGCAAAAATAACTGAGCTATTGAATTGTTAATTAAATCGAGAATTGATTAAGTTCTTAAAAGAAAGCTCGAGTAATGGAATGTAGATAAACGATGTTTCATAATTAAAGCGAGAAGTGCTAAGACATTGGTTAGTAGTATTAACCAATCATCGAGTAGAGTTAATGGTTTAAAGACGAGAATGCGAGATCTTTTAGAAAAGATAAAGCGTAAAGAGAAACGACTCAAGTAGAAGTCCTTCAGTCGAGACCAACGCCTTTTATCCGTCTTGCATAGTGTCTTATTTTCTTATCGATGTCAAACTGTGAAGGATCAAGCCGGACGGATCGATAAGCGAGGACAATAGTCCTTAAACCACCTAGCTAGAATCTTCGGAAGTCAGGTGGGCTTTTCTGAACCAAAACTAGCGATGAAAGTTATTATGTTGTTGAGTATGATTATATGATTTTAAATGCGATTGACTTGCCGTTTTTATTAAGTTTAGTATGTGTTGTCATCTGTTTACCTGAGATATTATCATCCTATGAAAGGCAGGAAACCCACGTGTGGTATGTTGAATGTTGAGGTGACTGTGAGCCTTGCTTCGGTTAGGCCGGTCACATTGTTCGAGAAGGAGGCCTACTTCTCGGCACAGTGAGATTATGTGTGACAGATGATGCATACTATTGATTTATGTTATGTTTGACTGCACTGTCTATTTAAAAGAAAATATTTTAGCATGCACAAGTAAAACCGTTTTAAATTGCTTAAGTACTTGTGATGTTTCGGCAAGGCAAGTTGAATTGATATAGCTTTTAAAAGCATCTTTTTCCAAATGTTTTCGGCATGTGTTCACTGAGTACGAAGTACTCAGCCCTGTGTGTATTTCTAAACGTGTAGGTTGACAGGATGGTGATGGCATGGATGCTTGGTGGTGTGGTGTTTTTTGGTTGAGTCGAGTCGGATGTCGGACTGGCATTTGCATGTCTTCAAACGTGTGAATGTTGGGATTGAGTCTAGTTTCCGCTGCAACTCTTTGAAATGATGTCTGTTGATATATACACTCGGATAATTTTTTTTGTTATTCTGAGCGATGTGCTCGATGAATTTAAATGCTTGTTGAATTCGTATTCTCGTTGACTTGAAAAACATATCGTATCCTTGTTGAAATGTGATTTTGAAATGCTCGGTTATTGCTTCATTATGCCTTGAAAGCTTTATTCAAATGCTGCTGCGTTTTATTGATGTTTCCACGAGCATGTTCCCGTATTCGAGTTGAACATCTCAACGTCGATACTTCATCCCCAAGTTAAACGAGGAGTATATATATGGATCCAATTTTCTGCTCTTGGGAGGTAGATTTTTACTTACACATTACACACACCAATACGAGCACCTGAAAATACATTACTCACCCTTGCTAAATCTGACTTTGGCATCGGAGGTGGTTCACCAGGAAAACCCCCCGGTATCCATTCTTGTTGCAGATAAAAGGAAATATACCAGCTCTTGGTGGACGTAAGTTGAGCAAGGAGGAAGGAATCTTGAAAAGAATAGGTAACTGATTACATAGTCTTGCCTCCATTCCATTAACATTATTGATGCTGCCTTTTTTGGGCCGCATTAGAATCCCATGCTGCCAGTGGCCTTGATATGTTTTTTCTCCCTACTAGCTCTCCTCCTAGTATTCCACCAAAGACAACAATTGATTCTCAAGACACTCTTATGAGGTTGAAATTTGGCAGAATACCGGTAAAAGTTACTTCTCATAAGGACTTGGCTAAGGAGCACTCCTCTTCCACAAGTTTTCTTCCTCCTACTGCTAAAGGAAAGAAAACTACCAATCTAACCACTGGGCTTAAGAGACCTCCCCCTTCTCATCCTACTCTTATTTCTTCTAAAAAGGGTAAAACCATTCTTCGCCTTGAAGTATCTCCTCAAAAAAACAACAGATACAGTTGGCTATGTTTTTAGGGGGCAGACATCCAGCTCTCTTTGCCAGCTGCCTCCTTCTGAGTGTCTCGCTTTACTGCAAGTTCTCCCTTCCTCTGATGAATAAATGCCACCTAGACCTCCTTCTCTACTTCAGCTGCAAGAGGAGAGTGCCCATTGCCTTGTCCAGGTAAAAGGTTAACACACTCATATTTTCTAAATTTTTAGCGTGCAAGTAAATCATCAGTTATTTTATTTTCTATTTTTCATTAGCTAATCAGTGCTCATGGGAAGTTACTCCAATTCCAAGACCATTCTCAAGAGGGAAAGGTAGAGAAATTAAAGGAATTTCTGGCGAATTACAAGGTACAGCTTCGAGAGCTCACCCAGGCTAACGAACAGCTCCAATCACAGAACCGAGATAGTCTAGATACCATCGGCCAACTCTCTCTGGCCAATGATGACTTGAAAAACCAAAATCACAACCTGGCTAAATCCACGGAGAAGATGCCTATCTTTTCTGATGAGAATGCTTCTTTAAGCACATTAAATGCTAACCTTATCCACCGCTTGATTCAAGTAACCAAGGAACTATCAGAAGCTAGGAACCTTCTCCAGGATATCAACAGTGCCTATCAATCTGGTTACGTGGAAGGAGTTTAGGAATGCCGCAGTTTTATCCTTCGCACTCTCATAGGTCAGCGAGCTCTTCTGATTCTCCATAAGGGTCTCTTAGAATCTTTCAAAGCCTCGCCAGAGTATCTCACTGTCATTCGGAATGACATCGCTTTTTTAGCCAAGAGATGTGGGATGACTGTGCTAGCCAAAGCTCGCATTTTGGGATTTCGTGAACCCTGGAGGTGGACCCCATAGTTAAGTGTCTACCATTGCCACCTTCTTTCAAGAGCGACCCCAAAACGCGACCCAGTACTCCTTTGTGGCTTCCCACGATGCGAGAAGCTTTTAAGGCCCTGATTGCTCTCTATGACCTCCACGCTGCTTATGCTAATCCTCCAGACCCTATCTACGACTTCTTCTCGGAGGACTTTCTTCAAGTGGTGGAGCATTGTGAAAGATATCTTTCCAAGCTTCCCCCCGAATCCACTTCCGACTTAGGTTTATCTTCTAACGATGCACCCACCATGTTAGCTTACTTTTCTTTGATTTTGCATTTGTCCACTAACCTTTATCTTATCTGCTTTTATTTTTCCAGAAGTATTTCCTACCAAAGGCGTTCTTCGTACTACCTCAAATTGAAGTTAGTCATCTCAAAGGCTCTATCCCCCCAAATCATGCGGCCTCAACTTTCAACAAGCCTTCCGATGGTGAAGAGTCTACTATGGATGAAGATACTACCACCTTTATAGCATAGCTTTTTACTCCTTTGCTACTCTCCTTAAATAATTGTATAATTTTCTGAGCTTGACTCTTTTATCTTTCAAGCTTTCAACTTTTGCCCATCGTGTGACTTAAATTAAGGTGAATACAGACGTTTTGCTATCCATCTTATCCTAAATTTCCGTTCTTATTTTCTTAACTTTTGCAATTTCATAAGGTATTCTAGACCCCTGAAAGGGTGTAGGGTACATACCTACTCCCCTTACTCTGGATGATTTCGAACAAAAATTATCTTTTTCAAATCATTTAGAGTATACAACTTGTTATTTATTCAATTTATTACGTGTCTGACCGTATTGTGTACGTTTTCAATGTTTAATAAAATGCTAGTTACCCAATCAAGATAACATGTAAAACAACAAAACTTTTCAGCCTTTATTTATTTTCAGAAGTTCTCAATGCACCATTACAGGAATACTTATCTAGCTGAACAAGTATCCTAAAAAAAAAAGATGAGAGACCCAGTATGTAGGCTCCCTTCTTAAAAATAAAAACAGATTTTGGCCTCTCCTTTTCCAAAAAGAAGAATATTCAAATGTAATATTTTTTTCACATTACTTATGTTCCATGGTCTGGGAACTAGCTTTCCCTCCTGGTCCATGAGCTCATCCGCTCCTCCCAACAACACTTTAGTAACCATGAAGGGTCCCTCCCAATTTGCTTCAAATTTCTTCATTAGATGCATTACATCAGCTCTCTTCAACACAAGGTCTCCTTCTTCAAACTTCCTAACCTTGAATTTTGGATCGAACGCCGCTTTGACGCGAGTCTTGTAAGCCATAGCTCTCTGGTGAGCTCTCTCTCTAATTTCTACAATCAAATCTAAGCTCACCTTTCTAAGCTCCTAATTTAAATTTTCATCATAGGTTAGCATTCTATGGGTAGGAATCTCTGCCTCCACCGGCATGACAGTGTTTGATCCGTAAACTAGACGAAAAGGAGATTCTCCTGTAGCAGTCTTCTGACTAGTTCTATATGCCCAAAGAATAGAGCCCAACTCATCCAGCCATTGAGATCTCTCCTTCTCCAGCCTTGCTTTTATGCCATTTACTACGGTCGTGTTGGTTACCTCTACCTGACCACACGTTTCTGAATGACCTACAGAGGTAAATCTATATTCGATTTTCCTTATTCTGCACCACTCCTGAGTCTTCTTGCCAAAGAATTGTGTACCATTATCTGACACCAGCACTTTAGAAAGGCCGTATCAACAACAAATGTTCTTCCTAAGGAATTTTATGATACTCTCCTCAGATATTGATGAGAGGGGCTCGACTTCCCCCCATTTACTAAAATAATCCACTGCCACAATCAAGTGACATTTCTTTCCCTTGGCCATGGGTAATCTTCCCACCAGATCTATGCCCCATTTATCAAAGGGGCACTCAGCGTATTACACTCCCAACTCTTTCACAGGTATGTGGATTAATGGCTCGTGTTTCTGACACCTGGGACACTTTCTCACGAAATCCTACACATCCTTCTCTAAGGTAGGCCAATAGTATCCTGCTCTTACTACTTGTCTTACCAGGTCTCTGAACCCCGAATGGCAACCAGCTCTACCTTGATGTGCTTCCTTCAACACCTTGAGACCCTCTTCCTCTGCTTAGCACCTGAGTAATGGTTGGGAGAGAGCTCTCCTGAACAGCATGCTCCCAACAAGCAATACTTGGCATAAATTCGCTTTATGTGAGCTCTCACCCCATCCATCAGCTCTCCAGTCCTCAAGAAATGCAATATGGGAGCTCTCCAATCATCTCTCTCTTCTACCGTGTTGACTTCTCTTCCAGCATTCATAGCTAATATACTCAACAAAGTTACCTTTTCAGGTATCGGCTCTTCTGTGGAACTTGCCACTTTCGCTAAGTGGTCAGCCTTGTTATTAAGATCCCTTGGTATTTGCTCTATAACCAAGCTCTGGAATTCCTTCTCTAAATTTCTCACTTGTTCAACATAGTACACCATTCTTCCATCTTTCACCTCATAATGCCCTACAACTTGCTGCACCACTAGCTGAGAATCGAAATAAATAATAGTGATGAGTCCATATTTTGTATCTTTTAGTGTCTGTATTAGGTAGTTTAGATCGAGTCTTTGTGTGTGTTTTGTCTAGTTTTAGTGTCTTGGAGGGCATATTTTGGACATGAGGGTGTTTGCTGCCTTGCAGGTGGAAACTGGGCAACACAGGGATAAAAAGCATCATTTCTAGAAGCATGACAGGCAGTGTGATATTGGTCAAGACAGAGATAGGTGGAATGCTTTTGTCAACAGGCGAGTTTCTCTCCTAGATCTAGAAGGATAAGGAAAAGATGATCTAACTTAAATATCTTTCCTTATCCGACTAGATTTAGGATCCTCAAGGGATCTCTTGGAGATAGATGTAACTTGCCATGTTGGGGTCAAGCTTATCAAGTATTACTTGCATCCCAAGGTAGCTCGTGGATTCTTTCCATGTCAAGGACCGGAGGCCCAAACCCTAAGTATTCACCTATATATATATTGAAGTTGTGCTGCTATGGAGGGGACGCCGTCTTTATGCTTTTATTCCTGTATTTTATTGAGAGATTGTGAGGAGATAAACAAGTCCTACGGGCATACTTTTATTCGTATTTTGTTCATCGGCACTTTTGGTCAATTTTACTTTGCACGTATTCAGTAAGTTTTAATATAGTTCCTCTTATGAGTTTCTTTCATTATTGTGTTCATAATTTATTTGTTATGTTTAGCTAAGTTCTTATACTTGATCTGGGCAAGATAGTTAAGTGATGACTTATGCTTGAGAGGTCTAATTCGTGCTAGATAATTTCATGCATGTGTTCCCGATATGTTAATGAGCTTGTTCAAATATGAAATAATACGATTAAGAGATTAATATGTCGTTAATCACTTAGGACATATTAGATCACCAATCAATTGGGAAGTAGGAGTGTTTTTCAACATCATCTCAATTAAGATTGATTAACATTAGAGAAAGGTGTCTACATAATTAGATCAGACGTGATGATTCCTTGTTAATCCTTTCTAGTGATTAATGCTCCTTGGGTAAGAAACTGAACAATGACTCCGATAGAGATATTGCCCAAGGTAGGGAGCCGACAGAGCATCGCCAACTAAGTAAGGATAGGTAAGGGAAGGGTTTGTTGAGAGCGTGACGAGTAAAAGAAGGATCTCAGCACTCAAGTCCTATAACTAACGATGCATGCATGTAATGAATATATTTGCACCAATGACCAAGCTAGGGTTTTTACTTAACAATATCTTAGTCCAGATCAAGTCCTTTTTATTATTGATCAAGTTATCTGTTAACTTTTTAGTGTTTAATTGAGTTCTCGAGTTGGGCAAGAGAGCCTAGTAACCAAGATAGCAAAACCTAATTTTCTGAATAGGTGGAGAAGGATTCAAGAGATAGTGACAATCAACTCTTTGTGGATTGACCCTGTACTTACTTGCTAACTATATAGCTATGAGGATAGGCTACAAATTCATTTTGAGAGTGCAAACGACAGCCTCGTCAAAATTGGCGCCCTTGCCGGGGAGGTGATTTTGTAACTGTCTCTTGAGGGAGAGACCCTGTGCATGTTTGGCTCCGACCCTATTTTGATCAACGGTGAATTGAAGTACCATCCTGACCTGGAGAAGTACATCAAGGAGCAAAAGAAACTGAAGAGGGAAGCTGAAAAACGAGCACGAGAGGAGGAACGAACGAGTGACAAGGAAAGGTTGCCACTACAAACTTCAGAGTGTGAACAGTCTGAAAAAGAGGAGATGACGAGACAACAAGCTGATCCTGAGAAGACTCTGAAGGAAATTATGTTTCCAACAGATGTCAATCTGAACTCAGCAGGCATCACTTTGCCTGCCATCACTAATAGTTGAGAGCTGAAACACTCTTTGATACAGATCTTGCCCAAGTTCAGTGACTTGCCCGGAGAGGATCCACAGCTCCACTTACAGGACTTTGAGATGGCGATGCGTACCGTGCACACTGCCGCTGCGGCAAATACACTGAGAGAATACATTCGACTCCTGATGTTTCCATTTTCATCATAAGATGGAGCGAGGGAATGGCTGTACCAATTACCTCAGGGCAGAGTAACATCTTGGCAACAGATGCAGTAGAAGTTCCTTGAGCAATATTACCCCTTTGCCCGGATCCACAATGTTAAAGCTGCAATTCAGAACATAAAGATGGGCAATGGAGAATCTATATATACTACCACTCTAGGTACAAAAAGCTGATCGCAAGGTGTCCTCAGCATGGTTTGTGTGATAAGGATTTGATTAATGCTTTTATGAATGGACTGAGGCAATCTGAGCGAGACTAGATCGATGCAGCCTGTGGAGGCAATGTTATCAACAAACCACCAAGTGAAATCTTTAAGTTATTCGCTGAGATGGCAGACAAGAAGAGAAACCAAGATGAGACCATTGTGCCCAGGACGCATGATCCAACAAGCAGTGATCCCAAATTTGACATCCTGGTATCCATGATGAAAGACATGATGAACCAGAACAAGAATAATGCTAATAGGAATGAGAATCCTGGACAGATCCTGAGGAACAGGGTTATGAAGTGTGAACTTTGTGCTGCCAATAATCACCCCACTGATAGGTGTCCATCATTGTATGAAGATAAAGAAGTTAACGCAGTTGGGCAACCATACCAATAAGGGGATGCTGGGCAGCGAAGGAATTTCAACAATGGACCTTGGAGGCCCAATGACAATTTGAGATAAGGGAATAAAAACTATCTGAATGCACCTCAACAAGGGCAACCACCACAGCAACCCTATGTACCTCCACATGATAGAGATCAACCAAGAGATACCCTGAGGAGTGAAGTAGAAAGACTTGTACCTGAGCAAAAGAAGGGGTATCAAGAGCTGGACAGTTTTCATATGGAGACGAGGGGAGGCATGACAGATATAAATGGAACATTGAGCCACTTGGTAGAGTCAATCTCCCAGATTAAGTCAATGTTACCTGGAGGAAAGGGAGAACTACCGTCCCATGTCGAGATAAAAAAGGCTCAAGTGAATGCTATTACGTTGTGTAGTGGAGCCAAGTTGCCTGAAGTAAGAGTGCCTGACCATTATGTACCTCAAGAAGCTGTAGCTGGGCAACAATGTTCTCTAGGGCATGAAGCAGAAATTGACCAAGAGGAAGATGCTGAACTAGAAAGGTATGAAGAGGCACTCATGGGATCAAGTAATGTTGAGGAGCTATGGCAAGAATTGTCAGTGGAGAAAAGAGCACAGTTGAAAGGGAAGCGGTAGACATAAGAAGGAAAGCTGAGCTCGACGCTGCCGAAATTAGAGCTAAAGCAATGAAGGAGGTTGAAAACGTGACTAAATCCAAACCGTATGAGCCAAAAACTCCTTACCCAGGACGGTTTGCAAAGGATAAAGAAGCTCAAGAGAGGAAGGAATTAACCAAAATATTCCAGAAGGTCGAGGTCAACATACCCCTCTTGACCGCTTTACAATCTATGCCTAAGTGTGCCAAGTTTTTGAAGGAATTATGTACAAGAAAGATCAAGTACACAGACGATGCAAGGTTCCAAGTTAGTGAGAATGTATCAGTAGTATTGCAGGACACCCCCAGGCCGACCAAGTGTACCGACCCTGGGATGTTCTATATTCCCTGCATCATTGGAGACAAGAAGATTGAAAAGGCTATGCTGGATCTTGGGGCATCGATTAATGTCATGCCCAAGTTGATGTATGATGATCTAAGGATGGGACCACTCAAACCAACAAGGGTGGCAATTCAGCTAGCGGATAGGTCGACTGTATGGCCTGAAGGGATTCTAGACGACGTCTTGGTCAGGGTAAGGGACTTAATTTTTCCAGCGGATTTCTACATCCTGGATATGGGGAGATCATCACAAAAGGCATCAATAATGTTGCTAAGAAGACCGTTCTTGAAGACCGCTCGCACAAGAATTAACTGTGATATGGGGAAGCTAACATGTGAATTCGGAGGAGAAGTAGTGTCATTCGACATCTACAACACCATGAAACAGCCTAGTGACACGGAGTTGATGCATAGCATTGATCATATTGAACAGATGGTGGATGAGTTCTGGCCAGAAATAGCAATTGAGGATAGACCGGATATAGTCTTACAAATTGGCCTAACAGAGGTTGTTGCCCAAGACGGGTCTGTTGAGCTAATAAAAGCAGTTCATTACTTAAAGTTGGATATAGAATCAGGAAGGAGAGTAGAACCATTGGTGATCCCTACACTAGAGCAAGAAGATAGGTTGATGCCGTCAATTGAGAAAGCAGCCAAGCTGGAATTGAAAGCGTTACCTAGCCACTTGAAGTACATCTACTTGGGAGAAGGAGAGACACTACCAGTCATCATAAGTGTGGAGTTGTCTATCGGGGAAGAGGAATGTATAAAAGAAGTTCGGTGGAATACAAGTTGGCCATTGGCTGGACATTGGCCGATATAAGGGGCATAAACCCCACTGTATGCAGACACCACATCTTGCTCGAGGAAGATGTCGTGCCCATTAGAGATCCTCAAAGAAGACTGAATAGCAATGAAAGAGGTAGTGATGAAAGAAATCTTGAAACTGTTGGACCTGGGGATTATCTACCCGGTCTCTGACAGTAGATGGGTTAGTCCAGTACACGTCATGCCCAAGAAGTCTGGAATTCAAGTGGTGGAGAACGAGCAAAGAGAAATGGTGGCGACAAGGTTACAGACAGGATGGCGAGTATGCATTGACTACCGGAAGCTGAATCAGAAGACCAATAAGGACCACTTTCCGTTGCCTTTCATTGATGAGATGCTCAAAAGGTTGGCGGGCAACAAGTTTTTTTATTTTCTCGATGGTTACTCGGGCTACATCCAGATCTGGGTCGCGGAGGAACACCAGAGCAAGACTACCTTTACTTGCCCATTTGGTACATTCGCATATAGAAGAATGCCTTTTGGTCTATGCAACGCTCCTGGCACATTTCAAAGATGTATGATGAGCATATTCTCAGATTTGCTCGAAATCTGCATAGAGGTGTTCATGAACGAATTCACTGTCTATGAATCGGATTTTGACAAGTGTCTAAACAACTTGGAGATGGTGTTGATAAGATGTGTGGATAAGAGTTTGGTCCTGAACTATGAGAAGTGTCACTTCATGGTCAAGGAAGGCATAGTCCTTGGGCACGTCATATCAGAACGAGGGATAGAGGACGACAAGGCCAAGATCGTTATCATATCCCAGTTACCCTACCCAGGCAACGTGAAGTAGCTGTCTGGTTTCCTCGGACATGCAGGATTTTATCGGAGGTTCGTCAAAGATTTTGTGAAGATTGCACAGCCCATGACCAGGCTGTTACAAGGAGAAGTGGAGTTGAACTTCAATGACGATTGCAAGAAGGCATTCCACACGCTAAAGAAAATCTTGATATCAGCACCTCAATCCTGCCCAATGCAACAAGATCCATCTTATCAATCTGGGCTTGGTTTCCTTCTTGGCCATGAGGAACTTCAGGGTGGAGTGAATCATGTCATATACTATGCATCCAGAACCCTCAATCCTGCCCAATGCAATTATTCCACTACGGAGAAGGAAATATTAGCTGTGGTGTTCACTGTCAAAAAATTTCGATCATACCTGCTTGGGGGCAAGACCATAGTCTACACCGATCACTCCACCCTGAAGTTCCTCATGGCCAAGAAGGAAACCAAGCCCAGATTGATAAGATGGATCTTGTTGCTTCAAGAATTCGATTTGGAGATTAAAGATAAGGCTGGACCTAAAATCTGGTGGCTGATCATCTAAGTCGCATAATCCAGCAAGAAGAGATTGAGCCAATCAAGGAGACTTTCCCAGATGAATATCTCGCTCTTGCCCAAGACAACCCAGATCCATGGTATGCCGACTTTTGCAACTATATTGTCTTGGGATGACTTTCAGATAATCTCAGCCTATATCAAAAGAACAAGTTGAAGGTGGAAAGTCGATATTACATATGGGATGAGCCGTATTTGTGGAAAATGTGTACCGACCAAGTTATTCGTAGATGTGTTGATGAGAAGGAACAAGCAAGCATCCTCGCACATTGTCATTCTAAGGTGTGTGGGGGACATTTTTGACCAAAGAGAACTGCAAGAAAAATATTGGATTGTGGGTTTTATTGGCCCAATATATTCAAGGACAACTTCGAGTGGTGTAAACGATGTGTTCAATGCCAGAAGGAGGGCAACATTGGCAAGAGATATGAGATGCCCATGACCCAGTCATGCCTATGGAAGTATTTGATATATGGGGAATGGATTTTATGGGGCCATTGCCCAACTCAAGAGAAAATTTCTATATTTTGTTGGCAGTCGATTACGTGTCTAAATGGGTGAAGGCGAAGGCAACATCAACCAATGACTCAAAGGTAGTTGTAGAATTCCTCAAGAGCAATATCTTTAGTCGGGTTGGAGTGCCCAGGGCGATCATTAGTGATCAAGGAACGCACTTATGCAATGGAGCTGTAAAGGGGTTGATGAGTAGATATGGAGTATGTCATAGGATTTCGAATGCTTATCATCCTTAAGAAAATGGTCAAGCTAAATTGTCTAATCGCATTGTGAAGGCTGTCTTGAGGAAGACAGTTAGTCGAACAGGGAAGGATTGGAGTTTACGTCTTGAGGATGCATTGTAGGCATACAGAATGATCTTTGGCAAGATGTGTCACTTGCCTGTGGAGATAGAGCATAGAGCATATTAGGCAGTTCAGAAGATGAATTATGACTGGGATGAAGCTGGCCAAGCTAGGAAGCTTCAATTCCAAGAACTCGAGGAGATCCGACTCAATTCATACGACAGTTCCGTGCTGTACAAAGAAAGGATGAAGAAAGCTCATGATGCATTGATCAAGGTCAAGAAGTTCGAACCTGGACAACAAGTGCTTCTATACCAGTCCAAGTTTAAACTCATGTCGGGAAAGCTATCAACTAAGTGGGTTGGTCCATTCGAAGTACAAGCCACGTATCCAAATGGAGTTGTGGAAGTGATGAATGCGAGCACCGGAAAGATTTTCAAAGTCAATGAAGAAAGATTGAAGGCTTTCTTTGGCTAAATCTTGGAAAGACCAGAGGAATACTTGAAGGTCCTCTGTGAGATGGAGCCCTAACTTGGGCAAGGACGACGTCGTGCCCACGACGATAACTGGGGTGCTGACTAGGAGGCAACCTGGTATGTTTTTTCTTTTTTTATGTTCTGTCTTATTTCGTTTTAAAAAAAGAGAGGGGGGGGAATAGGGATTAAAATAGCCATAATTTTAATGTTTTCCATCAAATTTAGGCGTATTTTAATTCCATTATGGGTAGAAATGTCTAACCATAAGATAAGAGAACTTTTGTCTTGTGTATGGTAGTGTGTTTGTGAGTTGCGGAGAACAGGTATTGGATGAAAGAAAGAAGGAGGATCTGACACTTTGCTTTGAGCAAAGTGTGTGCATGGGAAGGCAAGAGCGGCGCTCTAGGCTAAGCAATGGACTTGGACAGTACGGCTGACGAGACAGCAACTGCCACATCACGTAAGATGTGACAACTGCACTCAAAACGTACTCCTAACCCTATAACCGTCTGCCACCCTACCACGACTATCACTCTAAACCTTTCCACTTCCCCACGTAAACTATCAATTTAAAAATTACCATACACCACTTCCATCCTCAACCCCCCAAATTCGGATTTTGTAGATTTCTTCCCTATACTTAAACCCTAAATCCACAATGGGATCAACACGCCCCAAAAACAAACTCAACCAAATTCCTCACGGCACCCACATCGACCTCGACAAACCAGAATCACCACCATCGGAGTACTCTTTGGCCGAACCAGACCCAACACTTTGGGTAGTACCATACCCTCTTACAGCCGAAGCAGAAGAGATAATCAGCAGCGCGCTTGCAGAGACAAAGGCAATACCGAAGGAAGAAGCAGAAGCAGCTGCACCAGCGGAGGAAACTTTTTGCACACCGAAGAATGTTGCTGAGGAAGCAACACCGGATAACACGCAACAGGAGCCAAAGGCGAAAGGAGTGCAGTAAGACGATTATGTGGAGATGGAAGTTCTGGAGGAAGAAGAGGGAGAACAGGAAAAGAAGAAGAAATCTACTGATTCTTTCGACAAGCTATGTGACAAAGTGGAGTAGGATGCTAAGAAGAGAAAAAAGAGAAGGGGAAGAAGAAGAAGAAGACGAAGGCGGTCACATTTGAAGCTGCCTGATCAGTAGGAGGAGAGTCGTCCACGGAAGAGAAGAAGGCCACCACGCCTTCGTCTAAGAACCCAGGGAAGAGGCAGAGAGTGGTGGAGTCGGAGGATGACGACGATGTCTAATTAATAGGGGAAAGGATAACAAGGTCCACCGCTCGGAAGGTCAAGAAGGAGGAATCCATGTCGCGAGGGAAGAAGAAGCCCAAGAAGGCGGAAGATTTAACCGCCATGAAGGTTTTCGTGCCTAGGGAGGTTGCCTTTAGCGACCTGGACTCTCTGGGCATAGCCCTAGAGGTGAGAGCTCTGTACGAAGGATGTGGCTGGGGAAGATTTCTGACGCTACCCTGCCATATCTATGAAGATTTGGTGAGAGAGGTGTACGGATCAGTAAAGTTCGTGCTGGATGGAGAAGGAAACTCAGCCTCGATCGAGTTTGTGATAAATGGGCAGCCATATGTGGCTGGGCTGAATGACTTGAACCAAATTTTGGGGTTCGCCACGATGATAGAGTTGCAGAAGCCAGAGTTCATGAAGGCCGAAAAGACAGTACCAGTGGACTTGCCCAAGGAGGAATGGATACGGATGTGGAAGGAGGTCAGCGTGGGAACGGAGTTCAAGTCGGGAGACAACAAGGAATTTGATCTGAAGACGCCAGCCCTCTGCATTGCCCACAGGATTCTTGCCTACAACATGTTTGGCAAGGGAGATAACGGGAATTCGTTGGCCAACAAGGAGGTTTACATATTGTACTTTATGTTGACCAGAAAGAGGCTGAATTTTGCAGCCTTTTTGATGGAGTAGTTGAGGGCAGTGGTGGCCAAGGCGAGCCAGAAGTACTCTTGTGGGCATTTTGTTACAGCCTACATCGAGGGTTTGGAGCTGCATGACGAAGTGAAGGAGTTTGAGGTGACTCCGGCTAACGTGCTCAACATGAGAGGTTGAGCAGGATGAAAGAGGTGGTGAAGCATGGGAAGGGATGGCGCTTGTTGGAGGCACATGAGAAGGATCAAGAAGTCAACCAGATTAGCCAAGAAGTCCGCGGTTGAAGAGGAGGAAGAAGATGATGAGGAGGAGGTTGAATCAGCTTCTGCCAAGTTGAATCATCTTCTGCCCAGTTGAAGGAAGTCCTGAAGACGCTGGGCAAGACTAAGGAGTTGCTCAAGGAGCTATGGACTGGGCAAATGACCATGCAGGCTACTCTTAACAGCATTGCCTGCCACTTGAAATTAAGGTCAGCTTCTGATCCTTCTGTTTAATTATGTCCTCCTATTTGTTTGTCTAGTAGTTTTTCTTGTGTGTTTTTTTTTTTATTTTTGTTTAGTGTCTTAGTGTTTTTTTTTTGTCTTGTGTCTTTTGAGTGATCAAATACCTCACCCACATTTTGCCTTGCAAAATGTGTTGTGAGGTAGGCGAATAACTCATATTTGTTTTGTTAGTGTCTTTACTTTTCTACGTCCGCTACTTTGCTTTCAGCAAAGTGTGTGCGTAGGAAGGCCATTTGTTTGTCAAAAAGTGTGTTGAGTCCAAGGTTGAGGCCTCCATGAATGGACTTTCCTATAAGCAAACTGTGTCGTGGAGTGTCTGTGTCGTTTGCTTTTATTTCAGTAATTGTGTTGATCAGCATCGAGTTGTTGGGCAAGTTGAAATGATGATTTGTGTGCTTAATTGCTGCCTGTTGAACAGTGTTAAGTTTTTACATACTAGAAGATGACTTGTATGATGGATTGAGTTGTGAACATACCCTGTGAGGATTTGAGCTTAATTGAATTCATTTCTTTGTGTGTAATTAAAGATATCTTGATTAGGAGAAACTAGAACTTGCCTGTACTTTGGTTTATTATCTCTGAACTTAGATAATTTAAGCCATTCTTTCATTAGCCCATTGAGCTTGAATTGACTACCTGATATCATTACCCTTTGATAACCCTTTTGAACCGAATTGATTCTTTCTATCACTTAGATGCTGCCTTTAAAAAGATTCTTATTTAATACTGGGAACCTGGGCAGTATAAAGAAAAAAAAAAGGGCAAGAAGGAGGTAATGGGGTACATTCTGGGCAGAATTATGTTTTGTATTGATAGTTGGGTTATGCCAAGAAGAGGAAAAAAAAGGAAAGAAATAAGAGGAACAGAAAAATCATAAGTTCCCTAGAAAAAAAGGTTAAAGCTTAAGCCTGGAATAGTAAGACAAGGAATTGAGAAGAAGTTGGGAACCCCTGTTACCCAATACGAGTTTAAATTGCCCTTAGCCTAGATCTAAATACTTCCTACCTATTGTCTTAAGCTTAAAGCCTAAAAGACCTAATGATGAGTTCAGAGATTTAAAATAAGAGCTTTAGATTTAAAGGGCA
This sequence comes from Schizonepeta tenuifolia, assembly GCA_029490685.1. Lineage (NCBI taxonomy): Eukaryota > Viridiplantae > Streptophyta > Magnoliopsida > Lamiales > Lamiaceae > Schizonepeta > Schizonepeta tenuifolia. Next base: position 16,853,789 of record CM055956.1, on the reverse strand, counting down.
GGCAAGCCTATCGTGATACCAAAGTCAAGATGATCTAAGAGTGTAAAGAAAATCCTGAACACATGAGTGATGAGTATTGAAAGGAGATCCCATAAGTTCACAATTCTATCTTGACTTGTTTGATAGCATAGCATTTTCTTTCCCCTTCACTTGCAGGTTATTTTGGAAAATTGTTATATTGCCTTGACTAACTCTTCTGTGTTGATCATGTTTTGAGTCTTTTGTTCTTTTATTTGTGTCTTGGGCAAGTTGTTTGTGCACACTTGAGGACAAGTGTGGGTTAAGTGTGTGCGCATGATGAGTCCATATTTTGTGTCTTTTTAGTGTCTATAGTAGATAGTTTAGATCGAGTCTTTGTGTGTGTTTTGTCTAGTTTTAGTGTCTTGGAGGGCATATTTTGGGCAAGAGGGTGTTTGCTGCCTTGCAGGTGGAAACTGGGCAACACAGGGATAAAAGCATCATTTCTGGAAGCAGGACAGGCAAGTGTGATATTGGTCAAGACAGAGATAGATGGAGTGCTTTTGGTCAACAGGCGAGTTTCTCTCCTAAGTCTAGAAGGATAAGGAAACGATGATATAACTTAAATATCTTTCCTTATCTGACTAGATTTAGGATCTGCAAGGGATGTCTTGGAGATAGATGTGACTAGCCATATTGGGTTCAAGCTTATCAAGTATTACTTGCATCCCAAGGTAGCTCGTGGATTCTTTCCATGTAAAGGACTGGGGGCCCAAACCTTAAGTATTCACCTATATATATATTGAAGTCATGCTGCTATGGAGGGGATGCCGTCTTTATGCTTTTATTCCTATATTTTATTGAGAGATTGTGAGGAGATAAACAAGTCCGACGGGCATACTTTTGTTCGTATTTTGTTCATCGGCACTTTTGGTCGATTTTACTTTGCACGTACTCAGTAAGTTTTAATACAGTTCCTCTTATGAGTTTCTTTCATTATTGTGTTCGTAATTTATTTGTTATGTTTAGCTAAGTTCTTATGCTTGATCTGGGCAAGAAAGTTAAGTGATGACTTATGCTTGAGAGGTCTAATTCGTGCTAGATAATTGCATGCATATGTTCCCAATATGTTAATGAGCTTGTTCAAATACGAAATAGTACGATTAAGAGATTAATAGGCCGTTAATCGCTTAGGATATATTAGATTACCAATCAATTGGAAAGTAGGAGTGTTTTCCAACATCATCTCAATTAAGATCGATTGACATTAGAGGAAGGTGTCTATCTAATTAGGTCAGACTTGATTATTCCTTGTTGGACCTTTCTAGTGATTAATGCTCCTTGGGCAAGAAACTGAACGATGAATCCGACAGAGGTATTGCCCAAGGTAGGGAGCCGACAGAGCGTCGCCAACTAAGTAAGGATAGGTAAGGGAATGGTTTATTGAGAGTGTGACGAGTAAAAAGGGATCTTGGCATTCAAGTCCTATAACTAACAATGCATGCATGTAATGAATATATTTGCACCAATGACCAAGCTAGGGTTTTCACTTAACAATATCTTAGTCTAGATCAAGTCCTTTTTTATTATTGATCAAGTTATCTATTTACTTTTCAGTATTTAATTGAGTTCTCGAATTGGGCAAGAGATCCCTAGTGACCAAGATAGCAAAACCCAATTTTCTGAATAAGTGGAGGAAGATTCAAGAGATAGTGACAATCAACTTCTTGTAGATCGACCCTGTACTTATTTGCTAACTATATAGCTGTGAGGATAGGCTACAAATTCATTTTGAGAGTACGAACGACAGCCTCGTCAAATAGCCTTCTGTGCTCCCAATTAAGCTAACATCTCCAAACCTTTGATAAATGCTTCATACTCAGCTTCGTTATTTGATACCTTAAAATCAAATTTCAAAGCAAAATGCAGCTCTTCTTCGTCAGGTGTAACTATGACCACACCTGTTGTCACACCCGGACTCCGATGGTGCGACAAACATTAATAAACCATCCAATAACTCAACACACAATAGGTTCATGCTCAGGGAAACAAGGGAATATTAACTGAAAGCGATAACAAATAAAGGCATGCTTTCAAGTCACAATTAAACATCAAACGAGCATAGGTAATTTACATAGGAAGTCCAAAACGGAATAAGTTGTTAAGTTCACATGAAACGAGAATTAAAGAAAAACAGTAAATTGTTTCGAGCACATCGCTCTTGAATTTGACAAAATATCAGAGTAATATCCAAACGTATTGAAAGCAAATATCATGCAGCGGAGACATCGACTTGATCCCAACAACTATATGTATGGAGACATGTAATTTCCAGCTAACTTTCGACTCAACCAAAAAGAGACACAACACCAAGCTGTCCACGCCATCCACATCCCCCTAACCTGCACGTTTAGAAATACATGCAGGGTTGAGTACTTCGTACTCAGTGAACACAATACCAGAAACATTTCAAAAACTTGTTCTTAGAGCTATATAATTGAACTTGCCTTGCCACAACATCACAAATATAAATATTTGAAAGCGTTTTACTTCTGAATGCAAAATTAATTTATTTTTCAAATGGACTGCGCAGTCAAAACATAATACTCAATAAAGGCATGTATCATCTACCACATCAACTCGGTATCGAGAAGTAGGCCTCCTTCTCAAACATTGTGACCGGCTAAAGCAAAGTAAAGCATGCAGTCACCTCAAATAACTCAAATACCACAGGTGGGTTCCTGTTTTTCACAGGGCAATAATATCTCAAGCAGATGATAAAGCATACCAACTCAAATAATATGGCAAGTCAATTGATTTAAATCTCACATAGTAATAATGCTCAGTAAATCATAGCATTCATTGGTCTTTCGGTTTTTGAAAAGCCCACCTGACTTCCGAAGAACTAAGTTAGGCGGCTTACTCTTTTTGTCTTTGCTACTTTGCTGTTCCGCTTGGCCCTTCACAAACAACATCGAATAAGGACGAAACTATTATCTTGTAAAACGTAAGGTAGGTTTTGGGCTCGGTTAAAGGACTTCTACTTGACTCGGGTTATTTCTAACTTTTATACGTCAATATCTTTCTCGACTTTTCGTTCTCGAATTATTAACTCTTCCTCGGTTACTAAACAAACTTCGACTCACATTCTCGATTCTAGAATTAATATTACTTTAATATTTCTCGCTAAACGAGGAAATACTACTCGTCTTAATCATGCTACTCGGATTCTCGATTCATAATTCTTTAACTATCGTCATCTTAAATCATTCACGTCATAAACGAGCATTACAATAAATGAACAAGTCATTTCATGAATAAACGAAACAGAAACATTTCACTTAAGCACATAGGTTCAATTAAGCATAATGAACTCAAACATGATTTATATTTCAAAAACATTCAACAGTTATCTCGACACTGCTCGACTTTCTTTTTGAAAATATTATCTTCGAATGAATATTGGAAATAATCTCATCAGCTCTTAATAAATCAAATAAGAACTTTAAATTTAAACCTCAACTTCTATTTAATATTCTCGATTCAAAAATACGACGTCATTCTCAAAAGACGAACATAAACTCGTATAAACCTTTGTCGTAATAATTAACTTCCAATAACGTATATACTCATTCTTTTTCTTAATTAAATTTTATTTTCTTTATTCTATAAAATTTTGACTTCTATTTAAAAACTCGAAGTTCGATAACTTTGTCGTCTTATCTCGAATTCAAAAGATTTGAAAAGCAAACTATATTATTTTTACTTAAGCATCATCATTTAATCATTCAATACTCGACACATCATCAAAGAACGAACATTCAAGCATTTAAGACTTTACTAAACTCAATCTTCACATTTTTAGAATTAATATTTATTCGATCTCAACTCAAGACTTTGTTTTATTCAAGCTATTTCTTTTTAATCAATCAAGTATAAACTTGAATCTCAAAACTCATATTTTATAACTCTTTATTTCATTAAGAAGTTAGCTCATTAACTTATTTATTTTTTGTAATACCCCAGATTTTTTCTACAGTCTTTAAAAATAAAAGTTAATAATAATTATGGCTTTGCACGCCTAAGATCATGAAATTAAATTCTAAGATTTACGGTGAAATCCGTTTCCGAAAATAATTTCCAGAAATCGGACGAACGACTACTGTATTAGGGTTTTCGCGTCCGGTAGGTTTTTCGCCCGAAAACTCATAATCAAATTCCGTCAGAATTTACATTCACTTTTTCTTCGAGACGAGTTCACCAGAGAAAGTTAGTTTTTATGATTTTCCGGACGAATTTTGGACTGTGATGTCCCGACTTTTTCTCGGATTTTGAAAAACGAATTAGTTTTCCGAGTATGTAAATTATTTCCAATCTAACGGACAAATTAGATTTCGTCAAATTCATAACTATCTAGAAAAATATTTCTCGACTTTTAAATTGACGTTTAAGAGCCGGAAACGAGATATTTCGTCTAATAATTCCCTCGCCAAACATGTCCTAACGAGTCACCACTACTTTGTTGGATATTTACCTTGCTTTATGACTCACCATAATGAGTCATCACCTCCCTCATTATACCTCCCAATACCGCCACCCTCAACACACACACACTCTAAAATTGTTCTTCATCCTCCATTGAAGACTTGAAGCTTTCATCAAGGATTTCTTCTTCTACTTGGTTTATCATCCATCCAATCTTACTTCTTCTTTCATTAAAATTCAAAGTAATAATCTCCTCTCTTAAGCTATCCAATTGGAATTCTTTTCTTTTAAATTTCTATCATGACCCAAATTAAAGATGATGATGTAGTAGTTGATTTAAGTTTTAATATGCAATTAGATGTATAAGGGAGTGATTCTATGGATGAATGAGAGAAAGAAATCCAAGAACCCTAATTCTAGGTTAGTATTCCTCATGTTGTTAATTGACTCTAGGAATTGTTTTAGATTTTTCTAAAAATAAAATGTGAAACCTAAGAGATAAAGAAGGGTCGATTTAGGATAGTAAATGTGTTGATATGCTCGATTGTTTAATGGAAATGAGATGTACGATGCATGAGGATGAATATATATTAAATTGAGATTTTTCTAAAAATAAAACGAATAATGTAAGAGACGAAGACGTGACGATAAGTTAGAGCTTGATAACTTTTTGATAATATGATTTGCATGTTAGTAATGCTCGTTAGATGATAATCGTTGTCGTAAAATTTGAACGAAAACGGAGAATGTAAAATTTATCGTAAGAGACGAACGACGGACGATAAGTTGAGATTAGATAATAGTTTGAGGATATGATTTATGTATTTATGATTCTTGATAGATGATGAATAAGATTGTAAAATTTGATTGAATTCTAATGATGTTGGATTTCTCGTAAGAGACAAATGAATGATGTTAAGTAATGATCGAAAAGTCGATTAAGGATTCTAATTGGATATTGATGATTATTAATGATTAATGAACGAGTTTGTAGTTGACGACATGTTCGTCCGAGTATTAAAAAGATGAGTTGTAGTTATAACCGAGAAGTAGAGTCGAGAAGTTGAACTTGATTTGGTATAGTAATTGCTTAGTAAGAAATGACGATGTTTTAAACGTCGTGTTTATAAACGAGAAATGAAAAGGGGTCTATCACGTATAATGATATGAGTAGACTGTTTTGAGTCAGTAAATTCATGAGAATTTAGGTTCGATAACATAGAATGAACCTAGAAAACCGTGCGTCGATTTTATCGAGCATTAGGGTTTCACTCGGCAGTTTTGCGACCTTCCACGGAAACTGCAATATCTCCTAGCTCGTTTATCGGAATCGAGATCCGCAAATTGGAGAGTAAACTAGACACCCATACCTTTCTTGAAGTAGAAGACTCGTCCCCTGTTTCGAAATCGCCTGTTCTGGGTGGACTTACTGACCTCGTGCAGTGAATGTTCAAAACGTAGTTTCTTAAGTTGAATTCTTCTCAACTTGAACTCTTTCGATCTTTTAAGTTGTTTCAAGACATCGACTATCTTCTTTCCACTGACCTAATAGTCAAGTGCAGAAACGAGTGAGTGTCAAACGAGATGCGTTCGTATCTCGTTTCTTTTTAACTAAAAGAGTTTAGTTTAACGTGCAAATGCCTAAAATGTCTAAAGAACAAAAACTTGACTCGACTTTTTTGTATTCGTTTATCGTTTGCGACTGAGCTTTATAGTATGATTTTTACGATGAAGGAGGAAGTCGACACCAAGGATAGGACGCACACCAGAAGAGGGAAGCATGTGTCTTAAGTTCTGTATTTAATCAAGGTGGGCTTTTATATATGAAAAAAAACGAGCAATGCTCGAAAACCTTTTCTTTATCGCTTTGATAATCGTGTTTTCAAAGTGATAATCATGGCATGAACTGTTTTATGTTTTATGTGAGTTCTCTTGTACCTTATGAGTTAATCAAAAGGGGTTAACTAACTATCGCCTTTGAGTTAGCTATTATGCTTTCCAAAGTTAGTGCACTTTGTAGCTTGTGGTGTATGTGGTATCCTGTTGAGGGGTAGCCAGCCACGGTGAATTATGACTGGTCAAGATTTGAACGTAAAATCTATGAAAATTGCTTGCGCAAGCTACATTATGAAAATGAGAAAGAAAATGTTTAGTAGACATGGGCCTTTAATGAAAAACCCCGATGTGCTACAGAAATGAAATGCCTGATTATCTATACTTATGATTATGTTTTCGGCAACGTGCCCACTAAGTACTTTTGTACTTAGCCCTGCATATGTTTTCTAAATGTTCAGGTTAAAGCGACGGAAGCGGCGACGGTTGAGTTAGAGTTGAATAGAGTTAAGGAAGACTCTTGTATATAGTTCACAAATACGCTGCTAGACTCTAAACTCTTTTTTTTTATGTTGTGTAATAATCACTGTAGTCTAAGTTCTGTAATATAACTTAGAAACTTTTGAAGTATCTTGCTCGAGTAATCTTTCGAGATTAACTCTTTCCTTTCGTCAATAAAGTCTTGTTCATAGAAGATAAGTCGTTATGTATGCATGTCTATTCATTCATCCCCTTTCTTCCCTGCTTCTTTAATCCAATCCCAGTCGCACTCCGGCTTCTGCCGTCCCTCGGGATTTGGGGCTGTGACATTTTTACCTTTATTATTTTTATTCCAAAATTCTTTGATTATTTCTATAATGAAAACAAGTAAACGAACTCAATCTCTATTAAATCATCTCTTAAACCTTTATACTCAACTCTTAAAATATTTTTCTCTTTGAAAGAGAATTTATCTCACTTGATGTTAATTTCTTTTTATTTCTTATTCGACTAAACGAACTTATCCTCGACTAATTCATCTTTGAATTTTCATACTCGTCTTTTAATTTCATCTTCTTTAACTTTCTCTTTTTATTCCTCAATTAATACTATTATCTCTCTTTTTAGTTTCTATTATTAAACTCATATACTTTCTTCTCTTAATTACTTAATACTTAACAAAGTAATATTCTTCTTTGTTTTACTCAATTCTTATCTTCATAAATAAATTATTTATTTTCTTTCTATTTTTATTTTATTTCAAATCTTTCGATTTTTTTATTAATTAAATTAATTAATTATTTTATTTTACAATTAATTTTAATCATCTTCAAATCTTCATCTTTTTCACCAAGAACACCAAGAACACACACTTGGCCTTCAAACTCATTTTTTTTTATTTTTACACATTTTTATACCTAAAATTCCATTTTCTTCACCTCTTAAATTTTCCTTATACATCTAATACTCAAATAGTATCATAAACACATCCATATCATCATAATCATAAAAAATCATCAAAAATCATATTTTCTTCTACATACTCATATTTCGATTTTTTTCAAGAAAATAACTTAATAATTCAATCTCTTTTCCTCAATCATATTTCCATGCTCATATATACTCATAAACATAACCAAATCATCAACAACAAGTTAAATCAAATATTCTTCAAATAATCCCTATTTTTCGGTTTCAGCAAGAAAAATTAGGGCAAATATTTTATCTATTTTTTTCATGCATACAAACCATTCAATCTATCATCACAAACACATATAATCAAGAAATCATCAAAAACTCATAGAAATTATTTTTCTTTCTTTTCTTTCTCCATTTTCGGTCCTACTTAATTTTAATAGGATTATTTTTCTTTTCTTTCCTCTTAATTCCAAGATAAATTTTCTAGGCTTTGTTCTACTTATTATATACTCATATCATCATCATCGATCATCACCACATCATCCTAAGTTTGCATAAGCATAAATTAAACATGCATATTTTCCTTTCTTTCTCTTAATCTCTTATACATTTACATATATGTAAAACTAAATAAAAATCATAGTTTAAGGAAATTAAATCAAACTCCTCCTCTTGTGAATCTCTTGATCGATGGTGAGGGAAAAGGATGAGCTTCAAAGTTTAGCTTGGATTTTCATGGAGGAATCCATCTCTAGACCTCAAGAAAAATAAACAAAAAATAATCATCTTTTTTAGGGCTTAATGCCGAAATTTTGAAAAATAAAGAGGGGGATGATTTTGATCTTGAAATGGTCTCAAAGCTTTGAAAAACAAATTACCTTCTTGAATTTAGGGTTGAAGGTTTAAGATGATGGAGTTCTTGAAGCTTGGAAGCTTGAAACCTTAGACTTTAATGGAGTTTTTCTTCTTCTCTATGTGTGTGTGTGTGCACGGTGAAGAGAGGGAGAGAAGAGAGGAAATATCTTCTTCCTCTTTGTTTCTTCGGTGGAGAGAGAGAGTAGAGAGAGAGAGAGATGAGAGAAATGAGAGAATATTGTTGATATTCATTAAGGAACAATGAAGTTTGAAATTATTGGAAATGAAATGATGATATTCCCTTAGCTTAAGAGAGAAGAAAATTAAGGGGGAGAGAGATGAAGCATGTCGGTAGAGAGAGGGAGAGAGATTAAGCAAAAATATCTCAATTTAACTGATATAATTTTCTCCGGACGAAAAAGTTTTTCGGTAGAAAATATCTGTATTTTTCCGTTAAATCTGAAAACGTCTAAAAACTCTCCTCGACTCGTTCTCGACATAAAAAAACCTCAACTCTATCTCATATCTCACGAAATAATTCAAGGAATCCAAGTATCAAATTTTTAGGTCATAATTCCAAATAACGAAGAAAACCCTAAAAATCGTTCGATTAATTAAACCGTTATGAAATAAATTTTAAAACTCTCTCATGTGATCTCAGAAAAATTTCTAACATATCTCATAGGTCTTAGAATTAATTCTAGGTTCAAAAGACTCTAATTAAACTAAATTCGGAGTTTGTCGATGAATAGTGATTTCTCGGCTTATCGACACTATTCGTCAAAAAGTGAAAGTTCTCAGAATTTTCCGAAATTCATACTCATGCTCAAACTCATATAATAAAGCTCATTTAATGCATCACATACTCATTTCGAATAATCGGAGCGAGAAAAATCACATCAAAGCACATAAGGGCATTTTCGTCATTTTTCAAGAAAATCTCTTATCTTGAAAAAATTTATCACCCAAGGCACGTTATTTAAACATATAAACACATTTAAAAACGTACTCGAAGACTTATAAAAGTTCAGGGTATTACACCTGCCCCACATCGACCAGTTGTAACAGATCCATCCATATAGGCTTTCCACTTCGGCCATTGCGTGGGCCTTGTAGTTTCCTGGATGAGCTTTAATAGTTGTCCTCAATTCGAACTCCACATCATATTCGCCCAACTCCACACTTTATTTAACAATTCTCCTTGAGAGGTCAGGTTTACTCAAAATTTGCTTAAAGGGTAGGTTTGTCCTGACCATCACTTTATGATACAAGAAATATATCCTCAATCTCCTTGCAGCAGTCATCACAGCAAGGGCTGCTTTCTCAACATCAGAATACTTATATTCTACTCCCTGTAAAGCCTTACTAACGTAATATATTGGCTCCTGACGGGATCCTTCCTCTCGTATGAGGACTGTACTCAATGAGTGTTCCCCTATAGATATATACAGATACGTAACTTCTCCTGGTACCGACTTAGTTAATATCGGCAAACTAGCTAGGTGACTTTTTAGCTCCTCAAAATCCCTTTGGCAGCTCTCATCCCACTCAAAGTTGTTAGCCTTTCTTAATATTTTAAAGAATTGAAAACTTTTCTCAGCAGACGTGGAAATAAACCTGCTGAGAGCTGTGATTCTACCATTCAAGCGTTGCACCTCTTTGATATTAATGGGAGCTGTCATTTCTAACACTACCTTTACTTTGGCTTGATTCACCTCTAAACCTCTCGTACTTACTATGTAACCCAAGAACTTTCCAGATCTTACTCCAAACGTGCACTTGGCTGGATTCAGGCGAAGATTATACTTTCTAACGACTGCCATTACCTCCTCTAGGTCTCTAGCGTGATGCTCGGCCTTCAAACTTTTAACCAGAATGTCGTCTACATAAACATCCAAAATTCGCCCTATTTGATTTTCAAATATCAAATCCATCATTCTCAGATATGTAGCACTTGCATTCTTTAGACCAAAAAGCATTCTTACATATGCAAATGTTCCACGTATGGTCACGAAAGCAGTTTCTGCCACATCTTTTGGTGAGTGTTGTATCTGATGATATCCTTGGTACGCATCTAACATAGATAACAACTCGCACCTGATGTAGAATCCACCAACTGATCAATACACGGTAACGGGCAATGATCCTTTGGACATGCTCTATTAAGGTCTCTGAAATCAATACACATTCTCCAGCTACCATTACTTTTTGCAACCATCACCGCATTCGACAACCACTCCGAGTATTGTATTCTGACAATTTGTCCTGCGTCCAGGAGTCACTTGATTTCCTCTCTTATGATCTTTTCCTTTTCAGGCCCGAATGACCTCTTCTTCTGCCTCACTGGTTTTTCCTTGGGATCCATATTTAAATAATTTACAGCTATGCTTGGATCTATTCCCATTATATCTTCATGACAGAATGCAAACAAGTCAGCATTCTTCCTCAAGCATTCTATTATAGCCTTTTGCTGCTCTTGGGCCATTAATTAACCCATTTTCGTGGAAAATCCCGTTTTCTCTGGGTAAAGCTCTACCATCATTAACTCCTCCTCTACAGGTTGCATGCGAGGTCTCATATCCTCTTCCATGTCTTCCACATCCACTACTTTGCTTTGGGAAGGCCCTTATGTCACCAAAGCTCTTCTCACACTTTGCTTGGCTTGCTTAATAGATTTCACGTAGGACTGTTTTGATACCTCTTGGTCTCCTAAAACCTCTCCTACTAGCCCTTTCTGTTGTGCTGAGAACTTCACTTTCATATGGTAGGTTGAGACCACCACTTGAAAGTCAATCAAAGCTGGCCTTCCTAAAATAATATTATATGCCGATGGTGTATCCACTACCAAAAATTTTACCATTCACGTATTTGATGCCTCACCACTACCTAGAATAACCTGAAGAGCTACCTCTCATTTAGGTTGAATTTCCCCTCTAGCAAAGTCGTACAAGGCAGTGTTCACTGGGTCATTGCTACATTAATTTGCATCTTCTTAAAACAATCCCAAAAAAGGACATTAGTTGCATTGTCCGTATCCACAAAGATTCGTGCTACCCTCCAGTTAGCTATTTCGGCAATAATTACCAATACATCACTGTGGGGCTCCAAGCTGACGACATCATTGGGTCCAAAAGTCACACATGTTTCCTTGTTCTTCTCCTCTCCTGGAAAAGAATCAACAATGTCAATCTCCATACTCACAGCTCCTACTAACTCTTGTACTTCTTTACTCACATAGGCTTTAGAAGCTCTCACATGAGCTTTGTGAGCTCTACCCGAGTCTCCAGTAACGTTACCTCCCATAATCATATTGATATTCCCCCTCTTCTGTGAGCATCCTCTCTTCTAGGAGAAACCCTTTCCCTTTGCTCAAGCTTTCTTGAAACTGGTTCTTTTGTCTTATAATTGTTCTCCCTTTCTTTCTTAACAAATTGGATCAATGTGTCATCATTTTTCAACAACCGCTCAATGGCATCTTTAAAATGCCTGCATGAATTTGTATCATGACCATAATCGTTATGGTACTTGGAATACAAATTAGATCTCGGATTACGGGGAGCTTCCTTATATGTACTTGGAAACTTGAAATGATGAGATTTGGCAACTGCCTCCATGACCTCTACCAAGGATGCATTGAGAGGTGTGTATCTATCAAACTTTTCAGGAGCTCCTTTAGGCCTAGACCCTCCCTTATCTTGATCAACCTTTGCTCCCAAAGTTGACCTCCTTTCTGAGGTCTCTTTTTTTAGCATAGGAGGTTCCTCCTTAACTCTCCTAGCTTCTTGAGCTTCCTCCAAGTTAACATATTTGCCAGCACTCTACAACAGCTCCTTAAAGCACACGGGAGGTCTCTTATTCAATTAGTTAAAAAAACAAGCCTAGTGTTAATCCTTGGATCAATGCATGCACTTTGACATCGTCAAATGCTAAAGGAACTTGTAAAGCTTCAGCGTTAAAGCGTCCTACATATTGACGCAAGCTTTAAGAAGGCCCCTACCTTAATGCCATAAGCGAGGAAGACGTTTTCACATGTCTCCTCGCACTGGCAAATTGATGCAGAAACATAGATCTAAATTCCTTGAATGAACTTATGCTATTAGATGGCAACTGAGAGAACTACTGCTGAGCTACATTAGATAGAGTCGTAAGGAAAACTGTACATTTAACTCCCTCAGTATACTGGTGCAATATTGCCCCGTTTTCAAATCTCATCACATGTTCGTGTTGGTCTGTAGAGCCATCATATTCCAGTGCCAATATCTTAACATTTGAGGGCAGTTGATCTTCTCCGATATCTTTGGAGAAAGGGGACTGATTATCGCCTATTCTAAGAAATTTCTTGGGAGACTTCTTTGGCGAAGCGACCTTCTTCTGAAGATCTCTGAGCTGCTGCTTGAGAGCTGAGATCTCTGCTACTTCAGCCTCATCTTAGGAGTTTACAATCCTTCCTTCACCTTCTACGCATTGTCAAAACAAGAGAAGAAAGGTGTGAATAGGGGGTTGCTAACTTAATCATCATTATTATTGTTTATTCATTTTACTTATCCACTAACCATTTTCAGATTCAGTTCGAGGGCTTTCGCACCCATCGCTCTCATATTGATTTTCCTCTTCAGGTTCTTTCTGCTGTCAATCATACAACATTCAAGTCATGAGTTATCGTCATTGTTTAAGTAAGATTTAACTTGCTTCATTAGCACTTCAGTGTTATTAAGGCCAAACCGAACATGTTTATACCTCTTTAGATTTCCCTTTAGCTACATTGCTAAACTTTTTATTTTGACTTTTAGGCAATATTATAGCCTTGGTCACAGCTTGATTCACCATAGCGCTAAGTTGATCCATCGAGAGTGCATAAGTAATATTCTGTTGTACAGAAGTTTGGAACTCTTCCCTCTAACTCCCTATACCCTTGCGAGCTCCTTCCTTCTAACGACTCATAGATTTAGAAGTCCTCTCCTTTTGAGGTGTAGCTAGCTTTTGGGCTACCACCTTCGGAGTGCTATGATCCTCCTCTTTGGGATGGCCCTCCGAAGAGCTATCATCACTGACACGCACCCGTCGTGTGGTACGATCAAAATACCTATGTATGCCCCAGACGGACAATACACGCTCCTGAGCCCACTACCGGACTGGCTACTCTTAGTGGCAAGCTAGGGTCGATCCCACGGAGAGTGATGAACTACCTTACTCTTCAGTGTACAAATCGAGTTGTCACGGTCTCAGCTAGATAATTCTGGGGCTTCTAATCATGAATAAACTGCCCTTATCCTTTAATCTACACCACCAGCTAAAATCCACTAACAAGTTCTAGGATTACTAAGAAGCATGAACACAGAGAAGATAGAAATAAATAGGCTCAATTCTCACAGGTATGGACTTCTGTATTCCCTCTACTGCTATGCATGTAATGTTTCTCAGCATACCATTCAAACCAGTCAAACCAAACAACATGCACACATTCCCCTAATCCATATATCATGCGCACACACAGACTCACAGACTCATTCTACACTAGACTCCAGCTGACACAAAACGTAAAAGTCAGAAATGAAAAGAACAAAAAAGAAAAAATAAATCCTAAACTACAGATAGGGGAAAGGAAACTTATTCATTCTGATCAGAGGCATCCTCCTCCTCTCCGTCCGCTTTTGCCATCAACGCCTCAAAGCCTTTCTTCATGCGGGTGTTGATTGCCGTCATCTCTGCCCTCAGTATTTGCCACTTCTGCACGTAGCTCCTTCAGTTCTGCCAGTATAGCCACCATCTCGCTGTTCGAGCGGCACGGAACCGCCTGCTCATTCACCTTGCTCGGCTCTACTCTGCCTGCTGTGCCTTCTGGGTGGACCAGAGAATAATTCCTATGCTCGTCCACCTCAACAATCCTCCATCTCACGAAGCACCCTTGGTCTAGAAATCTTGTATCAGCAACTGCGAGATCATCTGGCTTCTCCAAGTCGAAATTGGTGAGATTCTTTGCAAGAATCGTCGCCAAAGGGCAGAGTGAGAGGTGTTTGTTGTGGTGGGTCACGCCGAACTGAAACTGCTGCGCTTCTATGAACCCGAAGTTCACCTGTTTCTTTTCCATCATGCACCATAAAATGAACAGCTCCTGTTGAATCACCACGTTGGACCTCTCCAAACGCCCGGAGAGGTTATAAGCCAGCCACCTGTGGCAAATCTGTAGCGCTGGATCTCTGATCTAATTGGACTTGCTGCTGTTCTTCACATAGCGATTCCTAGTGGAGATGATTGACCAGTAGTGGTCAATCTGAGACTTCCATTCATCTGAGGCCACCGTCTCTGCCTCCTTATACTCATCCTCATACACCTCCCGCAGCTCGAGTACTCCGAGTTGAATGTTCAACTCATTGATGGAGAGAGGGAACATCCAGCCCCGCAGTTGAAAGCGCAGGGTGCCCGGAGTCTCGATACCGTATTTGCCGCGAGGTTTGAACTCCACTGTCCCCATGAATTCCTCCGATAGCTTCTTGAACGCAGGGTAGTTCCATTCCAAAACCTTTCCTCACCCAATACCCTTGAAGTATCCCTCCACCTTCTCTTTGATTCCAAATGCTTCCAAGCTTTCTGTCAACAGGTAGTACCAAGGGAGGATCTCCCTGTTTTGCAGGATGGCATACCGCTAGCTGTCTCGCGGTATGGTTGCTCCAGATGATGCAGGTCGTAGTACGCCTTTTCTCTTGGTTCCTGATTTCGTGGTGGTGACACTGGGTGTAGACTTCACAGGCGCTTGAATCTTCCCCGAGTTAGAGCTGTCGATGATCTTCACTCTCTCTATTTCTTCCTCTTCGATTTCCTTTGCTTCTCCTTCTTTTGCCTTCCCTTTTTCCTCAGCTGTAACCCTCCTCTCCGTGCTCGTAGTATCAACCTTGCCCCCTAATTTGCTCGGTTTGGACTTCTGCGATAAGGGGGGTTTCGAGGTTTCGAGCTTCCTCTTTGCTCCCACTCCTTTCTCCTTGCTCTGTGGGGTGACATCTTCCTGGGCCCGTACGGGAATGCTTTTTCCTGTCTCCTCCTCTCCCACTGGCTCTCCTTCTTGTTCCTTCTCTTCGTGGTCAGAAGTGGTCAGACCACCCTTCTTTGATTGAGATTGGGAGCGGGAAGAACTGGGGTCTGGAATAGGCTCTTTTGGTGGAGGACTAGCTGCTTTCTTTCCGGCGGTCTTCTTCTTCGCTGCTGTTGCAGTAGTGGTGTCCTTGACCGCAGGCTTCTTCTTCTCTTTATTCCTAGGCGGTTGAACATCTGGTTCTTCCTCGACCTGTACCTGCTCTTGGTCACCCGCAGCGCCTCCTTCTCCGGTGGGTTGCTTCTCCGGCGAGAGAATCTTCTCCTGTTCCTCTTCTTCCACCCTCCGAGTAGGTGTGGTCTTTTCGGAACTGTGCACAGGAGTTTCCTCGGACATGGTGCTGCACGTTTTTCTCTTCTCCCCCACCGGTACAGATTTTGTAGCGGCTGGGCCTTTGGTTTGAGTACTGCCGGAGGCGGCGACACTTTTGTTCGTTCTTTTGTGCACGGCTTTCTTGATTCTGATCATGGTGATGGTTGGAACTTTGGGGTTTTCAGAAAGACGGCGAAGGCTGGTGAAGGTATGTGGAGTGAGAACTGGGTCTGCGTGTTGAAATGGCAGATTTGTGGACGACGGTTATGGCGAAGTGGAGAAAGTGGCTAAGTGTAGGGCGGTTATTGAGGCTGTGAGGGTTAATGGAGGAGGGTTTTTCTCCTTTTAACTGATGGAGTGGTGAAGTGACAGTTATGGGAAGTCGAAACAATCAAGGGAATAAAATCATTACCAAATTTGAAATTCAAATTTCGTGCGAAATCCCAAGCACCGCAGTTATATCCAGCCATCCTTGTCAGATGCGCCTCCACGTCATTCCCTGGTTAGACCGTCCCCATTCAACACACCGGTCTGCCACCTACACACTTTGCATCGCAAATTGGTTTTGCAATTCACCCTGGACCTCCACCTACACACTTTGCATCGCAAAGTGGGTTCGAATCTTAAGATAGACTCTAAAAACACCTTGGCCCACATTCTCCAGTACTCACTTAACTCAAAACAATTCTTTAATACATAATTAAGGGAATGCGGTTGTGGTCTTACTGACGACCACTCCTGGGTTACCTCCCAGTCAGCGCTCTTGTTTAATGTCTTGAGCTCGACTTTCAGCTTTGGCTCTTACTGATAAATAGGATCCAGTAAAGAACATTTCTCCTTGGTCTTCTTCAACTCTGAATAATCGAAGTACGGTTTCAAGCGATGACTGTTCACCACAAAAGTATCCTTTCCATTCAAATCATAAACTTCGACACTTCCATTTGGGAATAACTCCTTCACGATGTAAGGTCCTCCCCATTTTGATCTAAGCTTCCCACTCATCAACTTAAATCGAGAGTTGAATAACAACACCTTTTGGCCAGACCAAAATTCCTTCTTCCTAAGCTTTGCATCGTGGATTCTCCTCGTTCTTTCCTTGTACAAAGCTGCATTGTCATATGACTCCAACCGAAGTTCCTCAAATTCATTCATTTGCAATTTCCTTTCTTCTCCGGCCCCAGTCATACTGAAGTTGATTCTCTTGATCGCCCAGTAAGCTTTGTGTTCCACTTCTATTGGTAAATGGCATCTTTTTCCGAACACAAGCCTGAATGGTGACATGCCAATCGGAGTTTTATAGGCAGTGCGGTATGCCCATAACGCATCTCCCAGGTAATTGCTCCAATCTTTACGATTGGGATGAACCACCTTCTCCAATATGCCCTTGATCTCCCTGTTAGAAATTTCAGCCTGCCCATTGGCCTGAGGGTGATATGCAGTCGTGACTTTATGTTTCTACCTCATTCTTTTGGTGAGTGCTCTAATGGTGGCATTGCAGAAATGAGATCCTTGATCGCTGATGAGGATTTTTGGAACTCCAAATCTATTAAACACCTGCTCTCTCAAAAATTCAGCCACCGTATGAGCATCATTACTTGTTGTAGCCTTTGCCTCGACCCATTTGGATACGTAATCGACTGCCACCAAAATGTATTCATAATTCCCTGACTTAGGGAGTGGTCCCATAAAGTCGATTCCCCATACATCGAAGATTTCCACAGGCATAATAGGCATTTGAGGCATTTCATCTCTTGTGGTGATACCCCCTACCATCTGACACTTCGGGCATCCCTGTACCCATTTCTTGGCATTAGCAAAGATTGTAGGCCAATAGAATCCACTTTCCAATATTCTTTGCGTTGTTTTTCTTCCACCAAAATGGCCACTGCATGCTGTGCTATGGCACATCTCCAATATCTGAGCATGTTCAATCTCCGGAACGCACCTCCGTATGATTTGATCTGTGCCAATCTTCCATAAATGCGGTGCTTCCCAAAAAATAAGAGCGAGCCTGTGTTACCAATTTCTGTCTCTCGAACTTGGTCTTCCCTGGTGGCACTTCCTTAGTGAAAAGATAATTTGCTATGTCTGCAAACCAGGGCTCCTTCTCGGTTAGGGTATACAGAGTCTCCATCACCATATGATCTCGTACGGCGTACAGCCTCTCATCCGGAAAAGCGTCTTCTAGTGGTTCGCCATCATCCTTTCCCATTTGTAGCCTGCTTAGATGATCAGCTACTAGGTTGGCTGCTCCCTTCTTATCTCTTATTTCTAAGTCGAACTCTTGGAGCAGCAATATCCACCGGATAAGTCATGGTTTAGATTCTTTCTTCGCCATGAGGTATTTCAAAGCGGCGTGATCGGTGTAAATGATCGCTTTTGTGCCTAGAAGGTATGATCTGAATTTCTCGATTGCGAAAACCATTGCCAACAATTCCTTCTCAGTTGTGGTGTAGCTACACTGAGCTGGATTCAAAGTCTTCGAGGCGTAGTATATAATGTGGCTTTCCGTACCGTTCTTCTGCCCCAGTACTGCTCCAACTGCGTAATTGTTGGCATCACACATGATTTCTAATGGTATCTCCCAATCTGGCGGTTGAATAATAGGGGCTGATACCAATCTATCCCGTAGATTCAGAAATGCCTCCTTACAGTCGTCATCAAAGTCGAACTGTACATCTTGTTGTAACAAACGGGTCATGGGTTGAGCAACCTTTGCGAAATCCTTTATGAATCTGCGGTAGAATCCTGCGTGGCCAAGGAATGCCCGTATGTGCTTGACCGTACTTGGCGATGGAATCGATTTTTGCCTTGTCCACTTCGATCCCCCTCTCCGATATGACATGGCCCAGTACGATGCCTTCCTTCACCATAAAATGGCATTTTTCATAATTGAGTACCAGGCTTTTCTCCACGCATCTTTTCAATACTAGCTCCAAATGATTAAGGCATATGTCGAACGAATCACCATATACCGTGAAATCATCCATAAACACCTCTATGCAATTTTCTAATAAATCTGAAAAAATGCTCATCATGCACCGTTGGAAGGTTCCAGGTGCATTACAAAGACCAAATGGCATTCTTCGATATGCGAAAGTCCCGTACACGCAAGTGAACGTGGTCTTTTCTTGATCTTCTTGAGCTACAAATATTTGCATATATCCTGAATATCCATCCAGGAAACAGTAATAGGCATTACCAGCTAGTCGTTCTAGCATTTGGTCGATAAAGGGTAATGGAAAATGGTCCTTCCGTGTGACCATGTTCAGCTTCCGGTAGTCTATACAGACTCTCCACCAAGTTTCTAGCCTTGTTGGAATAAGCTCGCCTTTGTCATTCTCCACAACCTGTATTTCAGATTTCTTCGGTACGACGTGAACCGGGCTGACCCATTGGCTGTCATGACAGGATTCATTTTCCTCTACGAATCTCGTACTGGTCGTGCTCCTTCTTCCAAGTATATATGTTGCATACACTCTGTTGGACTGATACCCTTTATATCTGCCAGGGTCCAACCAATGGCTTCCTTGTTCTCTTTCAATACTCTGACTAGTCTTTCTTCCTGCACCATGGTTAGATCAGAACTGATAATCACTGGAAGAGTTTCCTCCGGTCCCAAGTAAGCATATTGCAAGTGCTTTGGCAGCTTCTTTAACTCTAAGACTGGGGCTTTCACAATTGAGGGCATCAGTTTCTCGTGTTGCCCATACTGAGAGAACAACTCCGGTTTGTCCTGTCCCGATCCTCCGATAGAGTACACTTCCAAGATAATATCTTTAATCTTCCTGTCAACCTCCACTGCTGCTTCCAAAGTGCTTTCCTTTAAAGAGTACAACTCCATGATGGTCTCCTTCATCTCGAGGTCCTCTGTTTGCACGGCATCTCGATCGGTCAGTCTGGCTTGTATCACCCTTTCTGTAGTGTCTCTTGAGCTGAATTCTAGGTTTTGCTCTTGTACCAATGGTTCGAATATGTCAATCATTTCTACAGACTCTAGTTCAGGCTTCCTTCTCATGGCTTCATAAATGTTGAATTCTTCCACCACACCATCGAATTCACACGATAGAATTCCAGTCTTCATGTCCAGTTTAGTCCCTGCAGTCATCATGAATGGTCTGCCCAGCAGAATGGAGTTCTCCTTTGCTTCTGAACCGGTATCCAGCACGTAGAAGTCAGCAGGAAAAATCAGCTCTCCTACTTTGATCAGCACATCTTCGATAAACACCTTCTGGATACGCGTTTGACTTGTCTGCTAATTGTATGACAACTCGGGTGTTCCGTAGTTCCCCCAAGTTGAGCCTGTTAAAGACTGCTAGGGGCATAACGTTTATAGATGCCCCCAAGTCCATCATGGCTTTGTCCATATTCCTGCCCGCGATGTTGCAAGGGATAGTGAACATCCCCGGATCTTTCTTCTTAGGTGGCAGTTTCTGCTGTATAATGGCTGACACACTCTCTCCCATAATATATCAAACATCTTCATCAATCTTCACCTTCCTCGAGCAGAGATCTTTAAGGAACTTGGCATACTTTGGAATTTGCTTAATCGCTTCCAGTAGGGGTAGGCTAAGTTCCAATTTTCGAAAGATTTTCATCATATCATTGGCCTCCTTCTCTCTGGCTTTCTGTCGAAGTCTACCCGGATAAGGGGGTTCGGTCTGCTCATCACCATCTATTTCTCCTGAAATTTTGTTGCTGGTTCCCTCCTCTCTTTGCCGGTTAACATCTACCTCCGCCAAAATTTTTTCAGGTTGCTCATCATCCACCTCTGTGATTATCACTTGTGCCTGTTCCTTGTGGTTGATCCCTTGAGATGGGAGCTTCCCTGTATTCTCTTCTACTTTCGCCAGCGCCTTGGCCAAATGACCAATCTGCACGTTGGTTTGACTCATACTAGCTCGGATTTCATTGCGGAACTTCTCACTTTCCTTAGCCATACTCTCCATGGCCTCTTCCCATGGTGCTCTCCTCTGATGAGGCGGTTGATACACCTGCTGCTACTGTGGTTGGTAGTGTTGTTGTGGTGGGCCTCCCTGATATTGTCCTTGCTGTTAGTACTGGGCAAATGATTGAGATGATCCCGGTAGACCTGTACCGTTCTGTTGTGGTTGACCATCCTGTTTCCATCTAAAGTTAGGATGATCCCTCCATCCTTTGTTGTATGTATTTGAAAACGGGTCATGTTTCCTCTAAAATCCTTCATTTCCCCCCATGGCATTTACGTCCATTATATCTTCACCAAAGTTGGGGCAATTTTCAGATTGATGCCCCACTGCATCGCATAGGCCACACTGTCTAACCTTCTTCTGCATGGTCAGACCACTCAGCAGTGTCTTTATTTCCTTCATCTCCTTTTCCAGATTTGTCAGTTTATCTTTTTCCTCTCCTCTCTCTGGTATCTCTCTGCTTCTTTCATGTCCATCATCTCTGGATTCTTCTGCCATTGTTCCCAAGAGTTTGAAAATCTCTTGAGGTGTTTTGCTCAGCAACGACCCATTGCATGCAGCCAATACCAGTCCTCGATCACTCCTCCGCATGCCCTTTACGAAGCTTTCCACTTGATCTTTTGGAGTGATCTGGTGGTGAGGACAGTTGCTTAACAACTGTTTGAAGCGAGTCCAATACTCATAAAAAGTCTCTAGCCCATCCTGCTTAATGTTTCGGATGTCCCATCGCATCCTTTCAACTCTTGTGGCTGGGAAAAACTCTTCCAAGAAACTCTGCTGCATTTATGCCCAAGTGGTAACGCTTCCTTGAGGTAGATTGTACAGCCATCTCCTTGCTCTATCCACCAATGAGAATAAAAAAAGAACCAGTTTCACATATTCTTGCTGATTCTCATTGGACTGATGCATCATTGTCATTTCAAAATCCTGGAGATGGGTATGCGGGTCGTCTCCTGGATATCTATTAAATTTCGGTAAGACCTGTATTAGTGCAGGTTTCAAGTCAAACCGTTCAAGTGCGAAGGAATTCGTTGGTAAGGTGATCCCGTTCGTCCTAAGATTCAGATTAGTTGGGTAAGCCAACTACTTGAGGGTCTGCGGCGGCTGTGGTTATTCACCCATAGCATCGCGTCTCGCTATTCGTGCAAGTGCGCGTAGTCGTCGTTCAGTTCGTTCAATATCTGGATCAAAGGTTAATGCTCTATGTACTCGACGAGTTCCACGCATACACGAGTAGTGAAAGATGGAATGAGAAGAGTAAAATTGTTGCACGTCACTCCCCGGCAACGGCGCCAATTTTGACACGCACCCGTCGTGTGGTACGATCAAAATACCTGTGTATGCCCCAAACGGACAATACACGCTCCTGAGCCCACTACCGGACTGGCTAGTCTTAGTGGCAAGCTAGGGTCGATCCCACGGAGAGTGATGAACCACCTTACTCTTCAATGTACAAATTATGTTGTCACGGTCTCAATCTGTATATCTGCACAATAAACTAAACGGAAATCAAATATAAAAAGGGGGGTAAGATTTGGGGTAGGTTATGATCATTGTTGATATGTTAATTCGGTCATGGGCACACTGAAGATCCGTCCATTCTTCATATAAACTCAAGGCGTGGCCCAAAGACATTGGGGCGTTTCAAGAGTTCATACTCCACACTTGGGATGGTTGAATCCCTTGTTGTCGTCTTGGTCTGAAGGTCACGCTTCACCCCAGTTACAAGGCCGTGCTTCACTCCTCCTTAGATAGTAGTCATACCCGATGTCTCCAAGTATGACCCTCACCAACCTTCTCTTCCAAACTTCCCATGTTCGCACCTACAGAGTAGACATAACTCGCGTGATATTCATTTCTGATACTACGTCCAATCGGTCATCGGTATGCCTACGATACGCGAAATGAGTTCTTTGGTCGATAACCATGGCTTGATGCCTCGTCACAGTTGATGGGTGATTTTTAGAGAAGCCCAAGACTGAAGAAGGACGCAGTATCCCCTTGTCCATTCCTCACCATCCAGATCTACAGCACCATGTCAGGTGCTGCTTAGCTACTCGGTCATGGGCACATCGAACGCTGCCGTCTGTCATGCCCTGCCTTTGCTTTACATGGTACAGCTCCAATAGAGCGGAGATCACCCGTTAGGTCAGGACTGCCCATGAGTTCTGCTCCAGCCCTTCCGGAACTACTGGACTCAACCGATGGCACAAGTGCCTCACGAATGTTTCACATATCAATAGTCAATCATTTCCCATACCCAAATCTCACCAAGTAGATTACTCACACATAATTAAATATATAATGATAAGCGAAAGAGAACACATGAATGAAAAGAAATACGAAATACTTAAATTAAAAGTGCCTAAGGCAAACAGCCTTGGATTTGTTCTTCACAGAGAAATGTAAATCAAAGCAGATAAATTGTTTTGAATAGAAAATATAGAACTGAAAGTAAAAGTGTTTTCTTCGGACTAAGAACTGGAGAATAATAGATTAACCAACATTGTGCTAGCCGCTCCGGCTGGACTTTTATAGTAGCACTGGCAGCGAGCAAAACCCTAAGCGGGTAAACTGAATCGGCATGATTGGCAATTTCCATGTTGAGCGAGATTCTGATTATCAGTGATTGACTGGATTGATGATTGGCAATCTCCGATTGATTGATTTATTTAGGGTAAGGCACTGACCTCCAAATCCTTCCTTCCATAGATGCTTGGCAGATATTGTGCGAATCTTCTTCCACGCGGCTTTCCTTCTTGAGCTCTGGTGATTGACTGGCAATTGCTGTAGTGGTCAAACTGGTTGCATGTTTCATGATTTGATTCTTCGTAAGCACGGCAGTTGCAAGATTTTCTTTGTTGTTAGGTGCATTGCGTTAATACCACGAATGTGAATGATGAACAACAACTTAGCTTTAGGGTTCACATTGAATCCTCCTTTCAACCTCGTCTCTTGCTTCAATTCATTTCCTGCTCTGCATACTCCTTTGCGTAGTCCTTGCAACTAACTGAATTTACGCCAGTTCTGCTCATTCTAACCACCTTTCCTCTGTTTGACTTGGACTGAGTTTTCTTCCTTCGAATCATAGTTTCCTTCACCTGGACAGACACTAATGACACAAAAAGACATGAAAAATAGGGCCAAATGGCCCAAAAGTCGAAGACGTATCAATCACGCACAACCCCTACAAAGAGAGGTCCCAGGTCTCGGACCACTGTGCTATCCATAACTACAATTCAAAGTTATCATGAATCAATTAATGATTATAAATAACTACTAAAATCAATACGACTGTTCAACACTATGCTTCTCATAAGGAACCATTACAAGGCTCCATTAGGGGCTGGGAAATTCAGTTTACATGATCCAACATATTTTCTTTTCCCATATCATCACCCACAGCATTTTTCAGAGTCATGCGAGACCTACTCTGAGGACCTCACACACTTCTGCCCTGTATTTCTCTTATCCCAACAATCAATGGGACCTACACAATTTTTTTTTTTTTTTACCAAAGTTTTCGTAATCTTTATTACTAGAAAGAGCTTCACCCTTAAACATTGAATTCATTCCCAACAGGTTTTACAAAATAACCAAGTGAAAATCCCGGAAATGAGTGAAAAGAATTTGTAAAAACACAAAACATGAGCAAAATAGAAAAACATCGCCGAAATTGTAACTGTGATTATCCCCCTTTTCATCTTGGGTTTCAACACAATCCAAATTTGCTTGCAAGAAATAGAATAAAACTTCCCTGAAAATAGAATAAAACTTCCCAGCAATAGATTAGACTTCCTAGAAAATACAATAAAACTTCCCAGCACAACGGTGAACCATTTTTAGGAAACATTTTTGGAGAAAACATTCTCGGGAAAAAGAAAATTTTTCCCACAGACGGCACCAGATGTTGTGTCCGAAAAATTGACCCAACACTCAATCATTATAGAAAACACACTAAGAAGACCTTGTGTCCCCCTGCTCACCTAAATCCCGCCTAAGAATGAGAAATAAAGACTCAGATTCAGCTGGTACACTTCCTCCAATCCTGTAAAGAGAAAGGATCCGGAGGTTTCCGGGCGAACCCCCTCCGACGGTCAAGTCAGAATGAGAGAAGATAAGGAAAAGAGAGTGCGTGAATAGGTATTGTGTTGATTGTGTGTAAAAGATATCTTGTAATGTGAAATGTTAAGAGATTTATACCTCCTCTTTTTGCCTCTAGGGATGCAACAACAAATTAATTAAAATCCAGCTATATACTTTACACATGTGTTTATCCCATTTGTTGATGCAACTACTTTCTATCTGTCACATCCGTATTGTTGCAGGTAAAGCATCTGTAAGTCGCTTGGCGTTGCTTGGACAAATGAGACCTCTTTTGAGACCATCCTATCCCGTTGGCGATCTGAATATGGCTGCTCACTTGTGAGCTCTCCCCTACATGAGTTCTCTACTACACGAGCTCTTTATTACATGAGCTATCCACTACATGAGCTCTCCTTGTCAGTAGATAACTTACGAGCTCTCCTGCACTTCATGTTGACTAGGTAAAATATCCAGGTCTCTCCAAGACCTGAACATTTTAGGTTATAACAGATCGTATCTGAGTTTACTTCTCCATCTTCTTCAACGAGCTTTCTGCAACAGTAAGTTCATACCAATCCATAAACTCAAACTCAAGCTCAAAAATATTTTTCCTATATATTTTTTCTCATACCACTTTTCACTCTTTTAAAATAATAAGTATATATGCTTTATAATATTACACTTTAAACCCACAAAAATATTCCAATCAATAATTGTATACAAAATAAATATTGTTAGATAACTTAATTACAAAATTAATAAAGATATATACATTACTCTTTTATTAATAAGAAAAAAAATACATTAGCATAATAAAAAAAATCACATTAAAACATACAACCAGTTCATATAAATTTTAGAGAATATTGTGTCATATAGCAGTAATGGTCATTAAAACATAATATATGGTCTACGCTCCATATAAACATAAATTCTAGTCATTATTATCAATTTGTGACGGGTCGCGGATCAAGGTGCAGGTGGGTTCGGATCGGTTTGGTACATTCACATTTGGTATAAATATGGTCGTTTGTACCAACTTGCAGCAGAAATTTTTCTGCTGATATCTTTCTCCATCCATCAATCAATGCTACTTTTCTAGTGATTTAATCGCTTTTTTGTTGTGTTCATTACCTTGAGAAGTTAATTCTGATCCATTCCATCGCAAAATTCGTTTAACTCACTCGGATTTTCAGGAAAATTGGACCATTATTCAATTTCTAGAGTTTTTCCATCACTGAAGTATTATTCCCGTTTTCGATGTTGTCACCGTTTTTTATAAATAATTTATGACGCCACAGTTGAGATCATCATGATATTGCAACTCTGTTGGTGGTGGTGGTGAAATCTCACTGTCGTTCGCTGGAGTTATTTTTGATGTATATTTTCAGTTTGATGTTTGCGACTTGGTATTGTTGGTACAAACAAGATTCTGTTCGTACCAATTGTACCAACAATACTTTGAACATATGGGACTAATGACTAAATTTAGTACCAAATATACCAATAGTACCACAATCCTGATACTCGCCCGCAAACTGACCCGACCAGCCGCATTTTGGCCTGATCCTCGCGCCCTTTATTAAGGTTATTTTTGTCTCAAATTACAAATAATGGCCGAATTTTGTGTTTATGAAGAAGGTGAGCTAAATGTTGTGTTAAAAATTTGACTCTATATTTTTAGCAAACAAAATAGGTTGTCAATTAGTGTGCAATCCATCGAAAATTGATGGGAAACCACACTATGCTATAGTCTATAGATATGTAATCATAAAAATAATGTAGTACTATTATTTATACTAGAGTAAGATCCGAAAGAGTGTTTCTTTGATTTTACTCCACTTTCTTTAGCGGCAACAAATCAAACTAAGTTTTATTTGTACAAACTGAGCATAATTTAAAATATAGAAAATTAAATTTCTAGTTACCTCACAATCTATCAAAGATTTCATCGTATACGATGTTAATTATTGTGTACATTTGATCATCTCGTCACAAATTGTACTCATGAGATTGCGACTTTTTTTTTCTATAATTAGATAAGAAAGCTTAATTAATACGTGATTTGTATATGATGTTAATTATTGTGTACATTTGATCATTTCGCTATTTGTATAATTTATAGAGAAATTAGATAGAAAGCTTAATTAATACGTGATTTGTAACGACCCGCCACCCGGCCTATGCGGATCGACCGGATCGCCACACGGATAGAATGAAACATTATAACTTGGCAGAGAAAAATAGAAACATGTTTAATAAGTAAACATGTTCATGGAATCAAATGAGTTATGTTCAACGATAAACTTGCACAAATCTAACTAGGATTCGAAGTATGAGGACTTCGGACCCTGCACGGTGGAAGCAACATAGGTTTGAGTTTATTCAATTACCCACGATCGGAAACGGAGATAAGTTCAGAGTTCGAGTACATATCAAATGTAGAACCACCACAATATGATAAGCAAAATAATGATGACGATCTAAATAGTCGCCACCCAAATAAACTCGGAAGCCATCACACCACTTTCCATCCCGTCGCTCATCCCGCATGTAAAACAAAAGATTTTGGGCTGAGTACTAGCGTACTCAGTAAGTTCTTGCTCTCTTTGGCAAACATTTTATCTCAAAATATTTTCATAAAGATATTGCATGCTCCTTCACATAAATGGGATGATACTTTGAAAACAAAACATTTGAATCCCATATAAGTGTAAAACATTTTATCTTAGAGCAAAGCTCGTCTAGTGCGCACAATTACTTACTCCATTGTGTTACCAGCCGGGACAATCAAGGAGGTAGCTAGCCCCGTCAATTGGACCGAGTTGCTGCCATGAAAAATCCCTTTTGATTTCACCCATAAATAGACTTCTATGTACACACCCCTGCTCGATCAAAGTCGGGGACCGATCGTTTAATGGTGGTCGGCACCCTGTGGTGCGAACAATTAACATAAGGAATACACGTTCTTTGGTAAACACAACAATGAGTAATAAAGCATGCATATCATTTTCTTGAGAAAGAGTTTAGGGTTCACTAACCCGAAATTTACCTCCGTAGGGTTCTAACCCACGGTTTGAAAATAGGAACTCACATTTCACTTCTTGTTAGGTAAATTGGTTCCTTGAGTAGTATTGCTGATGTCTCCTACAAGACGATCTAACAATCTTAGGCCTCTAATTAAAGAAAGACTAACGAGGTTTACAACAATGTCCTAGGTCCACCTATTCCCGATTTATTCTTATATTAAAAATCCGTTTCATGTCATGTCACGTAACACACATAAGATGCTCATATAATATATTTTACATATGATTTTCATCCAATACTTATGCTCAAATAATTATTTTTGGAACATAATCTTTAATATAAATCACCAAAAATAATTAGTAAATTTTAGGGTTCATATATATACATATAAACAGCACATATATCAGTTAATAAGGTCAATACACTTAATCAAATTAATAAAATCGTGCAAAGTTGATTTTTAATATTAAGAAGTTCGCTGATGCATTTATACAGACAGTTGACGTGCAATAATGTACTTCCAAGTAGCCATGTTGAACGTATTATAACAAATTGATCAAGGATGACAAAAATATACTGATTATCATTCTAGAAAGCTTAATGCATACTTTACCATGAAACTGACCTCATGTACAAATTAGTAATGGTTTGAGAATTATTCTAGAATGAAAACGGGTAGCTGCACAATTATTTCATATGTCAATAAACTCAACAAATAGACTAGAATTAGTAAAATACGTCCGTACATTATAGACTAACTTTCTAAGTTATTTATACACTTTCATACTCTGGAAAATAAGGTTTAGTATTAAACTAATACCATTATTTTTCGAAGAATCGTTTTCATATTTATGTTCATGTTGAATAATATGTTTAGCATTTTGTCGAACAGTTGGCGTGCAGCAACTTGTGATTTCCATTCATCATCCATATTTTAGAGGTTCTTTTATTCACGGTATATTTGACATGATGATGCATTTCTTATCATTACAGAGACATTGTTAACTCTATTTGAACATTCAATTAAGTGTAATAGAAAATATTCAACGGTTTGAAAATTATTCTCATCGGAAGGTGACTACGCAGTTTCAAAAACTGTTCGTGCAACCATTTTCTAAGAGATACTATGTTCAGTTTACTCGATATTAAACCTTAAAATTTTGCAGGAACATAGAAGGCATGTCATAGATAACATACAAAAATTTCAAAGCATGTGAAGCACTCTAACCTACTGAAAAAGCTATCGACTTATCTCGGCAACATGCTGTAAAAATGAAATAACATTCATAACTTAGATCTTTATGTTTAGTTTTCTCTAAGCCGTAAATCTCATCAAATCTCATATATCTTACAGATTATATACCAAGAGACGTGCCGGGGTCGATTCTCGACATATTCGAAGACACATAACTTATAAACATCGAAACAAGAAGGGATTAATTAAGACTTTCATAGAGTGTAGATCTTGCTATCTAGTTCATGCATGCTTAAAATCTATTTCCATATCATTTTCGGCCATCTCAACCCCTACTCCACCTAAACATGCTCCTGTCGACATAGAAGACATTAAAGAATAAAATGGGAGTTACAAAGATACCTAAGCTTCCAACTCTCAACTCACGCTTTCCCTCTCTCGACCTCTCACGAATTTCCTCTCTTGTCCAGGTGCTGCTACTCCTCCTCCTCCTCTGCTTCCTTACCTCTCCGTGGAGTTCCGTTGGCGTCGGCAGCGACGGCAAGGTGGCGGAATGGAGGTAATTAAGGGTAGAAGGAATATAACTAAGTATATAATGGGAGATGTATAATTTAGGGGATGATACTGCAGAAATGAGAGAAAGAAATGAGGTGGAGTGCTCTGTTTATAGTTGGGGAGGGAGGAGTTCTCTCATGCTGCTACCGAGGCTGATGAGTGAAGAGAATTTTTGCTTCTTTTAGTCTCCTTAATGATTGCCATGCAAAAAAAATGAGAGGGGAATGGAGAGGTGGCGTAGGGAGGAGTTAAGACAGTAGGTGTGTGTTTGCAGAGTAATAATCATTGTGGTCTAGCTAAAGAAAATCAACCAGTAAGGTTTTAAAACTTTTCCTTATTCCCAAGAGAACTCATCTGCTTCCTCTCTTTCTTATTTGTCTATAGTGTTTATTTTATCTATTTATCACACTTTGCTGCACCCATCAAACCACATACACACTCACACACGCATACAATATATACATAAATACACATCTGCACACACAATACACAAACCTGCACACACACACACACACACCCACACACACACACATATATATATATATATAAGACGCACACACACATAATATATACATATAATATTATATTATATATATTTATCATTACATTTCCTTCTTCAACCGTGGCTCGTCATTCCTTAGTCGAATCAAATTTCCGATCGAATATTATAATAGAATTTAATATTACGATTCTAACGAGCCCAATATTGAATATTAGATCATATAAGGAGTTCTCTAAATTTAACGAGAAAGTATATGCATTAATTCATATTACTACAATTATATATTTCAATCACATAATATTAATTATGACATATTCACATAATTAATATCGCATAGTCACATATTCCTATAATCACGTTTTCATATTTTGAAGTAATTAGAATCACAGGAAAAATTGAAAAACACATAAATATGTGATGCATGATGAAATTGAATTTGAATTCCTTTAATTTTATTATCTAAAATAAAATCTCTTTTGAACTTATAAATAAAACTTTCATTAACTTATATCTTTTTGAAAATATTAAGGAAATAGGGACATTCTAATAATTATCTTATTCTTAAATTGAAAAATTCTAGAGTTGAAAATTCGGGCTTTTACATGATTGCTTCGAAAATAATTGGGGCAATGTAATTAGTACTCCATATTGATTTGGTGGCAGTTTAATTAGTACTCCATATTTAGTTAATCACTGGCAATCCATTTTTTGTGGTCTTATATTGGGACTAGAGAAAAGATTTTGTTGCGATATTTTATTATGAAAATTTTAAGATTACAAATAATATATAATAAATATATTGAATAAAAATAGTTAAAATGTGATTTAAGATAAATAGTAGTACCTAATGGAGAGACCTCCATATAGGATCTAAAATTAAGGAGAGAGTGCCACGTAGGATCTAAAATTAAGGAGAGAGTTTCAGTCCGTCTTGGTATTAATAATATATAGATCGATAGATGTTTGAATACACTAGTTAAAAAAATGAAGTTCTACTACATTATAAAAAAATATGATGGTCCCGGTAACTAGTATCTAGTGTATGGAGGGAGGGAATACACCAGTAGCAATTTTCAGTTTGCTCAAAGTCTTTTCACTGAGTTATACTGCTCAGGTCAGTTGCCTGGACAACTGGGAAAGTCAGTTGGAGCGGCTCTACAACTGAGTTTCTCAGTTGAAGCTGATCACACAATTGATAGCACAGTTGGCTCCTATGCCTGAAGGTCAGCTGTATGCAACAACTGAGGTTTTGAACAGTTTTGCAATGCAGAAGTTGGTGGAATTTAGACTCGTTACAAAAATTGAAACCTTCGTGAAAACAGGAAAGGTCAAGTTCCCAAATTAATGCAGTTTGTAAATATGCAGTTTGCATGCAATATGCTGGGTCAGTTGGTTAGGTAAACTAAAAGTAAAATACTAAATGTAAATGTAGAAGGTAAAGTACACAGTATTTTAACGTGGTTTAGAGATTGACCTCCTACGTCTACGACTTCCTTTTCGGGGAAGTAATCTACTAGATAAGCTTAAGTGTGCTTACCAAACGCCTCACATGAATTACGGGTTCCAAGCAAACCTAACCATTTCGATTACGGGTTCGAACAAGACTTTACAACACTTTTCCGGAAAAGTGTACAGCCTGGTCTTAGATTCCAGGTTCTAAGGGACCTAGTCTTGGATTCCATGTTCCAAGGGACCTAATCTTTGATTACAGGTTCAAAGGGACCTAGTGATTTTGATTTCGGGTTTAAAGTCGGGCCTAAGGGTTGGGGGTTGGGGGTTTTTCCAACTAAGAAACCTTCAACACTGAGAGAAGTGGAGGCTTCGACTTAAGGCTTTAGACTCGATCTTTTGGGAGAGAGTACGGTCAGACACAATATAAGCAAGAACCTAATATTCTAGACTTAATCAAGAAGGGGCTTTCTGAGAGGCTAGAAGGAAGAAGAGAAGTAGGTATGAACACTCGACATCTATTGATCCTCAACTGAGGTCTTCTTGTTGGAGAGAGAGGTGATCTGCTACTATTACTTCACTCTTGATTTTGTCTCTCTTGGCACTTCTTCGTGCTTGTGTCTACCCTTAAGCTTGCCCATGAGCTTTGATGTGGAGACCTCTACTTATAGAGAGAGATCTAACTAGCCGTTGGAAAGAGCCGTTTAACCTCTACCAAAAGCATGGCACTCCACCTGATTTTTTGGAAACTTTCCTAAAATGGAAACTTCGAGCGTTGCTTTTTGCATGTCGCTGTTGTCGGCCCATTTATGGTAAGTTCTCCAGGTAACTTGTGCTTCTGAGTAGATTTGAATCTGGACTGCAACTCTTCCGTCTTCAGCGTCTTTAAAGTCTTCTCTTTTCTGCTTTGCGATGTTTGACTTCAACGCAACTTCTCTTCACGCTAGAACTATATGTCTTTAGCTGCGTGGGTCAGCTGAGGAGTCAACTGAGCTACTATCCAACTGAGTCCGTGCTTCAGTTGAGGTTGGGGTCTCAAATGAGTTTGAGGGTCAGCTGAGTTTAGGTCTCAGCTGATTCTGGATCTCAGCTGAGTTTGGGCCTTAGTTGAGTTCTTCACGAACTTCCTTCTTTAGTCCGGCTGACTTTTTATACTTGAAACCTGTAAAGATAAAATACCTACGCTCAAACAGTGAGCTCTAGCTAAGATCTGACTAAAGGTATTCATCTACTCGGTTGAGGTTTTGGAATCGTTCGAAACCTTTTACTAATTTGCCCAATAATTTCCCCCTTTCTAGTGATCCAAAATTCTAAACTAACATCACCTAACTTTCCTAACTAGAACCAACAAGACTAAAAGATAAACTCAATTCTAGTCTATAAGGAAAGCAATTAGCACAAGATAAAATTTTAAAATAATTGATCAAAAACCACATCATATTATTTATGATAATAAGAGGGGAGATTACATTACCACTTAAATGAAGAATTTAAAACAGCAAAAACTAATTGCATCAGTTATACTATCTTTTCTTCGCAGCATCAATCCTTCTTTTCTTGATCTTCTTTGAGCTTCTTTCCATACTCTCGTAGAAGTGCCTCTTGATCTTCAGAAAGTTATCGGGATTTTGGACTAAGTTAATATCAATCAGTCTGTGAGCAATCTGATTGGTTCCCTGAGTCATGGGAGGAGGAAATGTCTTCTTAGGTGGTGCTTTTGGCAGATTTTGATTTGTCTCTTTCAGAAAATCCAAAAACCGTATGCCAGAAACTTCTTCGGTTGCAAACAACTTAAGGTGCTTCAACCAGGCTTCATCAGCTACTTGATTTTCTCTGTATTCCAGCTCGTAGTAAAAGTCTAGAATGAACTCCTCCTTCAATGCTTCCCAAGTGTGGTTCAGTTCTGCAGAAATCAACGAGTCACTTCTAGGCCAAGCTCATTTTTTACTTGAAGATTCTTTTCTTTGGACCATCAGGTAAGTTGTCCACAATCTTCAACAATTCTTCTTTCAAAGCATTAAGTCGAGCCATTAGATCAGTCTGATATTCTTTAGGGATGTGATGCACATCTCGTGCACATCTCTGCTTCCACTGCCAGCTTCTTCTGCCCGAAGACCAGCTTCCAACTATTCTAGAATCTTTTCTTCTATTGGTATAGACTCATCGACAATAACAGTTGTGACTTGTTGATCTTTTTCACCTTCCAAACTCCATCTCCTTTGTCAGTTTCTTCTCTTCCCTCTTTTTGGCATTATCAAGAAGGGAGGCAACCTGTGCTTTGATGAAAGAGATTTCTTCATCAACTCTCAAGTTGTTGTTGAGGAAGTACCGGAGAAGCTGTCGAGAGCTTGTTGCTTCTTGTCCGTTGGAGGATTCCTGAGCTTTAACTTCTTTGAGGTCTAGCTGAATGAACTCAATAGTTTCTTCTAAAGCCTTTATCTTGGACTCCTAGTGCTGAGAAATATGTGTGTTGATGTTAAATCTTGTCTTTATGCTCCGAAAATCTTTTGTGGTTGGAAATGTCTGAGCAAAGTCATGAACTTGGCTACGAATCTGAGGCAGCTGCACATCATGTTTCGCATTTACTTCAGCAACAAATTTCTCATGGACATCTGCCATGTCATTAGCTGTTTTCTAGATGCGATCTTGAAGAATGATCTTGATCTCTTCCAGAAGTTGAGTGAGTTTCTTCAGGATCTCTGCCTGGTTAGAGAGAAGCTCTGCTTTGATCAAAGATGACTTTCTTTCCAAGTGCTCGACAAACTTGTTAATACGATTTACTTCTTCTCGCAAGGTCTGGAGCTCTGCAGATGCTGAATCAACTGGTTAGATCAATGTTGTTGTATTAACTGTGAGATCTTCTACAAGAAAGATTGGTTGAGAGGCAGCACTCAATGGAGGATCTTGAAGATGTGGCTTCCATCCACATTTTTCAATGTTCTCATGAAGAGATTTGAGATCAATGTGGGAAACGTCTTCCAATGAGGGAAGAACTGCTCTTTTGCTTGCCTAATCTTCAAAGATTGCTCTGATGAGCTCATCTTGGCGTTGAATCAACTCCAGCTTTATCTTAAATTTGAACAAGCCCTTCAGAGTCCCTTCTAAGGCTTGCAACTCAAAGATCTTGTGAAGCTTCAAGAAGTCTGCCATACATAGTAGTCTCCCAGACTAATTTTGATGTACATGAATAGCTCCACAACCTTAGAGTGAGTGTTTGGAAGATCTTTCAGTTCAGGGAATTTCGTCAATCTCTGCTTTAAGGATGAAAGATATACTTTCACAAAGGAGGCATTTATCGCCTTGAGTTCAATCTTTTCATCACAGAGAGTTAGACCTGCTTCTTCCATAAGATCAAAGAGCGTGAAGAGAGATTCTAATCCGTACTCTTGAGCTTCCTTCTCAGTTTGATCATGACGCTCTATATCCTGGACTTTTTCTCGTTCAGAAGAGTGGTCAGGAGGAATCACTTAAATGGCAAACTGAGCACTCAGTTTCTCATCTTCTGATTCTTTTATTGTCGTTCTGATGGGTTGATCTTCTTGATCGTCTTCAGAATATTTCCAATCTTCAACAAGTGGTGCATTTCGATCACTTCCTTGACCTTTGTCTTCACCATGCACCATGATAGATCTCCTCTTGGTTGAAACTCCAGTTGTGGCACCTTCTTTGTGTTGAGGGACATTGGTTGTTCCAGCACACACACCCATTTGCCCCTTGGGAAGGTTTGATCTCACATCCTTGGAGGACTGAACTACTGGTTGAGAAGTCACCTTGCAAAGCATGGTGAATGACTTGGCTAGATTGTCTGAGCCAGTTCCTCTGTGAATGACTTTGATACAGAGCATGGTCAATTTCATGTAGCAGCTCCTCACTTCTCTGCAGCTACTTTGTCAGCTTTAGCCCGAACAGTCTTGCTTGTCGTCAGAGTCCCATACTACTTGAATTTTCCAATATCAGGCTGACTTTTACTAGACTTGTCAAGTCTCTAGTTCTTCTTTTGATGGGAGGTCATCGAAGCCTTGTTAGACACAGTCTCAGCTGGGAAATCTATTTTCTTCACTCTTCATTCATGCTTTGTCGATTCTGGCTGATTTGTCTGATGCATCTTCCCGCTTTTTCTTGATTGTGATTGTACTTCAACATCAAAAGAGAAGATTTCATTGATGTCGTGTTATGAGCTGAACAGCGTATTCCTTCTAGTCAGTGCTTTCATGTCCATGCGTTTCCAGTTCACATTTAATTTGTGTTCATGAACTGAGAAGAGAATCAATAAGCTGATTTTGGTGCCAAAGAACAAGTTTTTAGCACGCTTCAAAACAAGACCTTTGAACTGAATCTTGAGGACTTCTTTCCAAATAAGGTTCTTCATGTAGTTTAACCAGCCAGTTTCGACCTTCTCGAGAATCGCCATAGCGGGCTTTATTCTTGAAATACTGACATTGGCTGGGAATTCAGAAATAGGATGAACCCAGTAGGTGATTACATCGAACATAAACCTTGGTTCTGGCTTCAGTTGAGTGCATTTCATTTCTGTCCTGTATTCTTCACTGTCAATGGTGACAAGAGAAATAAACCACTTTACTTTCTAATTCTCCTTCAGATATGGATCCGCTCTGGTGGATGGAAGATAGAATAACTCCTTCAGGCATTCATCAACATTGATCTCCAGCATTTCTTCTTGGTTGTTGACGAAGCGCTGTCGTTACACCCTTCGCACAAATAAATTTATAAACATCGCTTGCCCAACAAGGTAGTAGTTAATGGCAAGTGGGGTCGAACCCAAGGGACTTGACGTAGATCTGCTCTTCAGGTAGTGCTCAACAAAAGATGTTTTGGTCTAGATGTATCTCAATATCCTGTAACTCAACAAGTAAAATATAAAATAACAAAGAAGTTTGGTTTGGATTTCGAATCAATGATCTCGATTACTCGTTACTCGTTCATTGGTGCAAAGATATTTAATTACTTGATCTCATTACTTGGTTTAAGACAAAGATTAGTTTATACCCTAAAGGTCACGAAGTCACGATATAAACACACCAAGCTTATGTCTATTTAATTTTACAGATCTTAACCAGAAGGTAAGATCTCCTCTCTTGATCAAAAAAGTTACGAAGACACTTCAGTAACGATGCTGCCCGAAAAGCATTAAGAATAAACAGACCCAAGACAGCCAAGAGATAGGTCAATACCGACTGCTCTCCAACACTCCTTACCTTCTTGGGCACTAAAGACACTCTCGAGTTTAATCTCAATTCCTGTTAATGACTTAATATCAATATCTAGATGGCGATCAAGCATATGTCAATATCAATTAAGTCTAAAATTAATCCTAAGTGTTTCGGGAATAAAACCACATAACAAACTCATAAAATTCGACCTCACGAGTTTAGAACAAGTAATTTACGATCACATCATCTACATCCAACCCAAACAATAAATTTAGCTGGAAAAGGGGTTGCTGCTCAAAACGTAAGTCAGCAACGAAGTCTTGGCTTCAGGCCAATAACTAAACTAATGCAGAAAATATAAATACAAAAGTAAATTGCCCGTAGGACTTGTTTCTTCCTCACTTCCTCTTAGACTTAGAATGCAGAACTAAACTATGAAACTCGAATAAAAATGGCACACATTACATTGTGAAGTCAGCCATACATATATAGGCGATGGGAATTAGGATTTAGAAAGTTCCCTTGTTGGAAAAGGTCTCTTCCATGCATATCCGCCTTTCTCTCTCATCCATGCAGCCACGATTTTACTTTCCTTGCTCGATAGATATCTTCTTTGATTAGGTTCGGCTAGGATAAGGAAAGAAATATTCGATCCTTGTCCTCTTCCTTGAAGGAAAAGAAATCTGCTGCTGGTCCGACTCACTTCTTGCCTTCGATGTCTGCATTCTGTATTGCTTCCTGTGTTGATCAATATCCTAGCTCCTTGGGTACTCTGTCTGTTGGCTTCAAGGATATGTGGAGGTACTTCATGACTTGTAGATTGAATAGAACGTTATTGCCCAGCTACAAGCTTCTAGTCCTATGCCCATTTGCATCGTATCGCCATCTCAGCATCTCAACAATAGATTTTCCACCGAATTTGCCCAAGATCCCACCTGTTCTTCCCTGCACACCATCTCTCGACTTTGTGTCCTCCCAGACACACTTTGACTCGATAAAGACTAAAAACATAAGAAAAACAAAAAAAAGATGGACACAAATATGGGTTCATCACACCCACATATTTGAATTACACTTGCCCTCAAGTGTACGGTTGCAACTTTGCCCAAGACTCAAACACAGAAAAGACAAAACAAAAACACAGACTCAATAGATCAGCACATCAGCATGTTAGTCCCAAACAGAATATGTAAACAGGTATTGCCATCAAACAGGTCAAGATAGATTATCGGGCAACAAGGGTATCCGCACCAGCACTCAACTCTAAAGTGTATATGGTTAAGTGTATACGCTCTAGACTAAAATAAACAATGTTTTTCCATAGGCTTGCCTGCCCTCTACATCTCTACTTCTTTGAACAAAATCAAAATACCTATCCTTAGGTCTTTATTGGATTGTAACGTGGCTTAAGGCAAAAGGTAGGAAAATATAGGAATTGGCTATATCAAGAAGAACTCAGTTCTTCGGCAATAGGTTGCCCTCGACTCCTTACTCCTCCCAAACATCATTTCGGCCTTTAGCGTACTTATTCTTCAAAAACTTAATATATATATATTTTTTCTTTTTTCTTTTTTTTAACTAACACCTCTAATTAGGTGATATCGCCCAGCAAGTGCTACCCAGCATTTTCCTTCCATCCCTTCTACTTCGAGACCTGAGTTCTTGACCGGGAAGGCTAATAAATTCAGGCTACTATAAGTGAATAGAAATAATTCGATTCAAGCTCAAGGGGCTAACAAAAGATAAATCTTATGGTAGGAAATTTTGGCCATGGGCTAATTTGAACAAAATTGCCTAATTCGTCTAAGTAATTTGACTAAGTTACACGAAGTTTTAAATAAGATATACAGGCAAGTTCTAGATCAACAAGTTTCACTTAGTCATTATCACACAAGAAAATGCTGCATATGTATATAACATTCAAAAGCTCAACACCTCACAGTTCATACCCAATATCTCATTCCGTCCTACCTATTTACTTACGGTACCATCTATATCATCATACCTATTCTAACCTATCATGCCAACATGGTGATCAACACTAAAACAAACTTTAAAAACTCACAAAACAGACTAACTTCCCAACACCCACACACTTTGACTTAGGCAAAGTGGGTACAATGTTGGGCAACCACAAATACAAAACTAAAACTGACTCAACAATTATTTACCGACTAAGCCGAGAAGGGAATTCTAAGACCTTCACCACACAATTTGTTGGGAAAATTGTGGGTGAAGGCAATAAGTACACCTTCTCGACCAACAAGATACAACACAAACTAAGACACAAAAAACACAAAAACAAAACCAAAAACCTACACTAACATAAAAGTGGGAGGAACATAAAATCAAAGAGAAGATTCAGGCGCATACTTGAATCCTTGGTGTGTAAAGAATGCCAGCTGGGCATCCCTGATCTCGGTCAACAACTTTTTCATGTTGGCTAGCCTGGTTTCAACCTCATTATTGGGCAGCACCACCATGCTAGTGCCAGCCTCTTCCTTCTTGCCCACGGGTGAACATCTGGTGGATTTTGACCTGCCATAGTCGATGAACAAGTACTTGCCATTCCTGAACTCAATATCGTTCATCTTATTCAGGGCAGCTTCTCCCAACTTGTTGACCACCATCACCGGCTTCCCCTTAATCTCATCATAGACACCAACTCCCTTTGTGAAAGTTGTCACGAAGTGTCCACACATGCATCCTAGAGCCTGCTTTGCCAACACTGTCTTGAGCTGCTCTCCAAGGAAGGCTGCGAAGTTGACCTTGGTCTGGGTGTGCATACACTACAGAAGGTACCTCTCCTTGTTGCTCAAGATGTTGCTGCTATCAATCTTGCCGTACAAGTTGTAAGCAAGGATGCGGTGGCAAAGCCTCAAAGCACGGGTCCTCAACTCCGTTCCTTTGTTGTTGCCCACATTGTACGGTGCTCCATTTCCAATCTCCTTCCACTGCTCCTGATAGGCTACATCTCCAGGAGGTGGCACCACCTTCTTGGCCTCCATGAACTCTTTCTTGGCCAGGTCCCTCAAGCTCACCATCCCCAAGATCTGGTTTAGAGCACTAACTTGGAAATCATACTTCTCGCCCAAAAGCGAGAAGGAGATAGTGCTCATCCCAGACTCGGGATCACTCGTCACTGTTGCCATGCTATACACCTCCTTGACTTGCTCTTCGTAAACTTCCACCGGCCACTCCAAGAACTGACTCCAACCTATCCCCTCAAATAGCTTCCTTAATTCTTGGGAAACACCCAGGTTCTCGTATAGTTTGAAGTCGAGAACCCTGGGTGCTGTCACCTTCCATTCCTTGGGCTTCGTACACATCACCACTGTGGCGCCCTTCCTCTTCTTCTTGTTCTTGCCGCTCACCGGTGTCGATTGATTGTCATCTTCTTTTTCCTCAACATCATCCCCTTCTTCTTCTCCACTGACTATTGACGGTGTTCCGGCGGCTGTCCCTTTCGAAATAGATGGCTGGTAAGACCCGGCGTCCGAAGCAACAGATTTATGCTTCTTTGTCGGCGCGTCTTTGCCACCGTCATGGCGTTTGCTGGCTAGCCGGAGACTTTTTGTCTTCGTCGGGCTTTCCTTACCCTTGGTCTTGACCTCCACCAGCACCTCCACTACTAACCTTGCCACCTCTGTGTCTATCACATCATCAATATCTTCCCCACCATTAGCGCCTTCCCCTTCGCCATCTTTATTCTCTTCTTCCTCCCCGCCGTCTCGTTCCTCCTCTGCTTCTTCTTTTAGTTCTTCTTCCTCAGATTCGAGCTTCGATTGAGTTTCCTCCTCCGGTTGCTTTGTTGCCTCGTCCATCAGACTTGGGTTGTCGTCGCTCATCAATAATGTGGCGTCAACCGGTGGGCTCTGAGGCACGCTCGACCTGTTGGTGACAAAAGGGTTTTGGTCGGCAGAGGGTTTGGCGGATTCCATGGGTAGTTTCCTTTTAGTGGTGGTTTTGGGCTATGTGGCGGCGGTGGTAGGGTTGCTAGTGGTGAGGTCTATGCTGGTTCCGGTGGGAATTTTTTTGAGCTTCTTGTTTCTTGGCCGTATGAATACCATGGTAACAGGGTTTGGGGAATTTTGATGGAGAGAGAGAATAGAGAGAAGATGGGAAGTTGTAGATTTAAATGAGGTAGTGGGGTGGAGACGTACTAGGGTGGTTTTAAAGGGCGCGTAGTTTTAGGGGTACAGTAACCGGCTTGAACAGTCATTGACCAACGACTCCCACTTACTTCTCCAGCGTGGTTCCTGATCTACAACCTGTATCTTGCTCAACATCTCCTTCACACTTCAACACACAAATATACTCTGAAAACAAACTCTTTCCTATGGTTAGACTTGAATACAAAATGCTTCAAAATAAAGTACGGTGAAATAAAATATTGTAAATAAAGACTAACTAATTTTTTTAGATTTTCAATATTTTTTACGAAAATAAAGAATAAAAATAAAGAAATAAAGAAAAATAAAACGAAAAAAACTAACCAGGTTGCCTCCTGGACAGCACCCCGTTTAAGGTCTTGGGCACGACACCCCTCTTCTTAGAAGTCAAAGGCCCTCCTCGACAGGCAACCCAGATGGTTCCCTTTCAACAAACTGTTCTTGCCCAAGATAGGCCTTCAAGCGCTGGTCATTGACTTTAAAAACCTTCCCGTTCTTGGGATCCTTGACTTCAACAGCTCCATTTGGGAATTGAGCTTGTTCTTCATAAGGTCCTGCCCACTTGGTCGAGAGCTTCCCCGAAGAAAGCCTAAATCGAGTTTGGTACAGCAACACTTGTTGCCCAAAATGGAACTCCTTTTCTTTAATCAAAAGATCGTAGGTCTTTTTCATCCTTTCCTTGTATAACCCAGCATTGTCGTAGGCTTGGAGTCTTATCTCGTCGAGTTCTTGGATCTCGAGCTTCCTTGATTCACCTATCTCGTTCCAATCGAGGTTGAGTTGGGCAATAGCCCACTGTGCTCAGTGTTCCAGCTCCACGGGAAAGTGGCATCTCTTGCCATAGACCATGCGATAAGGGGACATGCCAAAAGGTGTTTTAAAGGCAGTCCTATGCGCCCATAAAGCATTATCGAGGCGCATACTCCAATCCTTCCTTGTTGTACCCACGGTCTTCCTTAAGATCGTCTTGATTATTCGATTAGACAATTCCACTTATCCATTGGTTTGTGGATGGTAGTTTGTTGACACACGATGAGTAACTCCGTACTTCTTGAACAAGACGGTCACCGTTGCGTTGCAAAAATGAGAACCTTGATCATTAATTATAGCTCGAGGTACACCAAACCTATTGAAAATTTGAGTTCTCAAAAAGTTGGAAACCACCTTAGAATCA
The DNA here is from genome assembly GCA_029490685.1 of Schizonepeta tenuifolia. Lineage (NCBI taxonomy): Eukaryota > Viridiplantae > Streptophyta > Magnoliopsida > Lamiales > Lamiaceae > Schizonepeta > Schizonepeta tenuifolia. Next base: position 16,811,578 of record CM055956.1, on the reverse strand, counting down.
TCCTTATTGGAAGCACGAGCCTCTACCCACTTCGAGACATAATCCACTGCCAATATGGTGTACTTGTTGCCTTTGGAACTCGGCAAGGGTCCCATAAAATCCATACCCCATACGTCAAATACCTCCAGGGGCAAGATTGGTATCATGGGCATTTCGTTTCTTCTTGTGATGTTGCCTTCCCTTTGGCACCTCTTGCACATCTTGACCCATTCATAACAATTCTGAACAATGTTGGCCAATATAAGCCACACTCCAAAATCTTCCTTGTAGTCCGTTGATGCCCAAAATGTCCTCTGCATTCCTTATTGTGACAATGCTCAAGAATGCTCTTTTGCTCTTTATCCTCGACACACCTCCTTATTATCTTGTCCGCACATTCCCTCCATAAAAAAGGCTTATCCCAAATATAGAAACGGCTCTCGTGTTTAAGCTTGTTCCTTTGATAACACCCAAGGTTGGAGGGTATCTGTTCAGTCACCAAGTAATTCACGATATCAGGATACTATGGTTCATCTTGGGCAAGACTCAGGTGCTTGTCAGGAAAGGTCTCCTTGATCGGCACCCCATCATGTGGCTGGAGGATTCAACTTAGGTGGTCGGCAACTTGGTTCTGGGCACCACTCTTGTCTTTGATCTCTATGTCAAATTCCTGCAACAAAAGGATCCATCTAATCAATCGTGGCTTGGATTCCTTCTTGCTCAACAAGTACTTTATTGCCGCATGGTCTGTATACACGATGGTCTTACCTCCATGTAAATAGGATCTAAACTTCTCAAAGGCGAAGACAATAGCCAACAACTCCTTCTCTGTAGTGGCATAATTGCATTGGGCCGGGTTCAATGTCTTGGACGCATAATAGATAACATAGCTCTTCTTTCCTCGTTTTTGCCCAAGAACTGCTCCTACGGCATAACCACTGGTATCACACATTAATTCAAAAGGCATCCCCCAATCCGGAGGTTGGATAATGGGGGCTGTGATCAAGTTCTCCTTCAAGGCATGGAACGCCTTCTTGCAATCTTCATTGAACTTCCATGGTACATTATTTTGAAATAGTCTCGTCATTGGTTGGGCGATCTTGGCAAAATCCTTGACAAATCTTCTATAGAATCCAGCATGCCCTAGGAATCCTCTGAATTCTTTCACAGATCTTGGGTAGAGTAACTTGGCAATAATGTTTATCTTGGCCTTATCCACCTCAATACCTTTCCCCGAGATGTCATACCCCAAAACTATTCCTTCTTTTACCATTAAATGGCATTTCTCATAATTCAACACAAGGCTCTTCCTAACACATCTCTTCAATACTCAATCCAGGTTGTTGAGGCACGATTCGAAGGTCTTGCCTAGACAGTAAAGTCATCCATGAAGACTTCGATGCATTCTTCAAGAAGGTCTGAATAAATGTTTATCATACACCTTTGAAATGTCCCTGGTGCATTACACAACCCAAATGGCATCCTCCTATATGCAAGTGTACCAAACGGGCACGTGAAGGTGGTCTTGCCTTGATCCTCGTCAGCAACCCAAATCTGCATGTAACCAGAATAACCGTCAAGAAAGCAATAATAGTCATTACCAGCTAACCTCTCAAGCATCTCATCGATAAAGGGCAAAGGAAAGTGATCGTTCTTCATCTTTTGGTTGAGCTTCTAGTAATCTATGCACACTCACCATCCGGTTTGCAATCTCATGGCCATCATCTCGTTTTTCTCGTTCTCAACAACTTGAATTCCTGACTTCTTGGGCACCACGTGCACAGGACTTACCCACCGGCTGTCAAACACGGGGTATATGATCCCCAAGTCAAGAAGCTTGAGTATCTCTTTCATTACCACTTCTTTCATAACGGGATTCAATCTCCTTTGTGGATCCCTTACTGGGGCAGCATCCTCTTCAAGCAAAATGTGATGAACACAGTCCAAAGGGTTAATGCCTTTGATGTCGGCCAAGGTCCATCCTATTGCCTCCTTATATTTGCTCAGCACCTCACCAACTCGGAACTCCTCCATGCTCGATAGCTCAGATGATATGATCACGGGCAAAGTCTCGTTCTTGCCGAGATATATGTATTTCAGGTGCTTAGGCAAAGGTTTCAGCTCCAACGTAGGGGCCTTTTGTAGTGATGGCACCAACCTGTCCTCCGGCTTCAATTCAGGGATGTTGAGTGGTTCAAACTCCTGAGGTTGCATGTTACCCGGAATCCTGGCATAACTGCATTCTTCCAGATCTGCTGGTTCATCGTTCTGGGCAAGATTCTTTTCTGTCTACAAGCCGTCATCCTGCTCAAGAACATCCTCCAAAATAGAAGATCCCTCACCTTGACCAACACATCCTCCAAAACTCCATCGGGGTATATTGTGGATAAGTCCGCTAATTGGATGGCTACACGGGTAGGAGAAAGAGGTCCAAACCTCATTTCGTCGAACATGGCCCTTGGCATTACATTTATCGAAGCTCCTAAATTGAGCATCGCCTTGGGCATTGACATAGTACCTATTGTGCATGGGATAGCAAACATGCCAGGATCCTTCTTCTTGATCGGGATGTGGGAATTCATTAGTGCTGACACATTCTCCACATGGAAACGGGCATTATAAGGGTACTTAGTCTTCTTCAAACACATCTCTCGCAAAAATTTTGCACACTTTGGCATGGATTGTAATGCTATCAACAGTGGCAGATTTATCTCCACTTTCTTGAACACCTTCATCATGTCCTCCAACTCCTTCTGATCACAATCATGGGAAAAACGTCTTGGATACGGGATCTTTGCCTTAGCAGTGCGAGGAACGGTTCTCTTGGCCAAAGCCTTTGCTTCCTTTTCAGCCTTCAAAGAGTCCAACAACACGTCATCTTTATCAAACCGCAGCTTTGATCTCTCCATCTTCACGTAATCAAACAAGGCTTCATCCTTCTCGTTATCGAAGATGGGGTTCTTATTGGCCTTTATCCCTTCTTCACGCTTTGCCTTCAATTCTACATAGAGGTCATTGATATCTCCTGAGCTCATCTTAGTTTCTTCTACTCGAGCAGGTTCCTTGGGTTGGGTCTTGGGCAGCACCTGTGACAAATCCTTACCACTTCGCAAAGTCACAGCATTGACTTGCTCCTTGTTAACATCCACTTGGGCAGGAAGCCTTCCACTCTTGTCATCTACTAGCTTTGACAGTATCTGGTTTATGTGAGTTAATTGAGCTTGAAGGTTGTTCGATTGACCTCGACTTTCTAATTGAAAGTTCTCAAAATCCCTCCTAAGCCTTTGGTTTTCATTGGTAAACCTATCAATGGTCTCCTTCATGAACTCCGTCTTCGCTGGTTCTCGATGTGGAGGAACATAGTTCTGTTGCTGTTGAGGCTGAAGTTGAGGTGGAGGCACATATTGCTGTTGAACAGGCTGCTGTGATTGTTGGTGGGCAGGAGGCATTTGATAGTGGTTGTTGCCATACCTCAGGTTCTCGTGCTGATTCTGCCTATAGCCGTAGTTGTTGCCATAGTTGCTATTATTATCATACTAGAACCTTTGTTGCCCACCACCTTGCTGGTTCTGGCCTATTGCCTTCACCTCCTCTCCTTCTTCCACGAACCAACTGGGACATTCCGAGGTAATATGGCATGTTGCCTCACACACCTCGCATTTCTTTACTGCTCTGTGAACTTCCTTGCCATCAACCTTCTTTTTCAAGTCCTCCATTTGACCACTCATCTTGGCCATGAAGTCTTTCATGGTGCTGACCAAGTTATCAGAATTTCCCTTGCTGCCTTCATACCCCCCTCTTGGGATATCATCTTCATCTCGTGATTGATCGGCCATAGCAGCTATTTTCTTGAACACTTCAGCTAGCGATTGATCGACTATTGCTCCCCCACAAGCTGCAATGATCCACTTTCTCTCAAATGCCCTAAATCCTTTTAAGAAATGCTTGATCAAATCAATGTCCTCGATTCGATGTTGAGGACATCTTGCTATCAACTTCTTGAACCTTTCATAATATTCATACAATGACTCACTTTCACCCATTTTCATCGAGGAAATGGCATTCTTTCCACTTTGTATTCGGCCAACGGGTATATACATGTCAAGGAAAGCCTGCTGCAACTTTTTCCAGGTGTCGATGCTTCGCTTTGGCAAGGTGTAAAGCCACACATGTGCTCCGTCAAGTAGTGAGAACGGGAACGTGAGTAACCTTACGTAGTCTGGAAACGTATCTTGGGCAGCAACTTGTTCTCTGGCAGCATCTCAGGCAGGAGGGGTATTGTTCCTTACAGTGCTGATCGTCATCTCAAAGTCTTGAAGATGGGTCTGAGGGTTTTCTCCGGGATGATCGCTGAACTTGGGCAGTATCTGTATCAGCGAATGCTTAAGCTCCTAGTTGCCATTGATGGTAGGCAACTGCATACTTGAAGGTCTGATCCCCTTGTCGTCAGGGAACATAATCTGACGGATGGTTTTCTCTTGTTGTCCTGCCATGGTTGTTGATGTCTCTGCTTCTAAACTAGATGCTGACTTCTTACTATCTGTACTCGCTGTTGGGCAAGAATTGTCTTCTTGCTCAATATCATGATCTTCTGTCAAGCTCGGCAACTCTGAAGGTTCAATGACGCCTTCCTCTAGATCTTTCTTCTTCTTGCGTTGTTCTGCTCGATTTCTCCTAGCTATTACCTCCGGGGCAAACACCGTGATCTTGTGGATCTCCATCGCACCGTAAGTGTGGCTTGGGCATAAACCATGCTCAACTTAAGCTAGAAGAGCAACCTAGCTTAAAACCAAGTCCTAGGCAACAGCGCCAATTTGACGAAGCGCTGTCGTTACACCTTTCGCACAAATAAATTTATAAACACCTCTAGCCCAACAAGGTAGTAGTTAATGGCAAGTGGGGTCGAATCCAAGGGACTTGGCATAGATCTGCTCTTCAGGTAGTGCTCAACAAAAGATGTTTTGGTCTAGATGTATCTTAATATCTTGTAACTCAACAAGTAAAATATCAAATACAAAAAAGTTTGGTTTGGATTTCGAATCAATGATCTCGATTACTCGTTACTCGTTCATTGGTGCAAAGATATTCAATTACTTGATCTCATTACTTAGTTTAAGACAAAGATTAGTTTATACCCTAAAGGTCACGAAGTCACGATATAAACACACCAAGCCTATGTCTATCCAATTTTACAGATCTTGACCATAAGGTAAGATCCCCTCTCTTGATCAACAAAGTTACGAAGACACTTCAGTAATGATGCTGCCCCAAAGGCATTAAGAATAAACAGACCCAAGACACCCAAGAGGTAGGTCAATACCGACTGCTCTCCAACACTCTTTACCTTCTTGGGCACGAGAGACACTCTCGAGTTTAATCCCAATTCTTGTTAATGACTTAATATCAATATCTAGATGGTGATCAAGCATATGTCAATATCAATTAAGTCTAGAATTAATCCTAAGTATTTCGGGAATAAAACCACATAACGAACTCATAAAATTCGACCTCACGAGTTTAGATCGAGTAATTTACGATCACATCATCTACATCCAACCCAAACAATAAATTTAGCTAGACATAATATTAAATAGAAACATAAAACTAATAAGGGAAATCATACTTAACATAAACTGGAAAAGGGGTTGCTGCTCAAAACGTAAGTCAGCAACGAAGTCTTGGCTTCAGGCCAACAACTAAACTAATGTAGAAAATATAAACACAAAAGTAAATTGCCCATAGGACTTGTTTCTTCCTCACTTCCTCTCAGACTTAGAATGCAGAACTAAACTATGAAACTCGAATAAAAACGGCACACATTACATTGTGAAGTCGGCCATATATATAGGCGATGGGAATTAGAGTTTAGAATGTTCCCTTGTTGGAAACGGTCTCTTCCATGCATATCCCTCTTCTCTCTCATCCATGCAGCCACAATTTTACTTTCCTTGCTCGGTAGATATCTTCTTTGATTAGGTTCGGCTAGGATAAGGAAAGAAATATTCGATCCTTATCTTTTTCCTTGAAGAAAAAGAAATCTGCTGCTGGTCCGACTCACTTCTTGCCTTCAATGTCTACATCCAGTATTGCTTCTTGTGTTGACCAAGATCCTAGCTCCTCGGGTACTGTGTCTGTTGGCTTCAAGGATATGGGGAGTTACTTCCTGACTTGTAGATTGAATAGAACGTTGTTGCCCAGCTACAAGCTTCCAGCCCTATGCCCATTTGCATTGTATCGCCATCTCAGCATCTCAACAACAGATTTTCCACCGAATTTGCCCAAGATCTCATTTGTTCTTCCCTGCACACCATCTCTCGACTTTGTGTCCTCTCAGACACACTTTGACTCGATAAAGACTAAAAACACAAGAAAAACACAAGAAAAGATGGACACAAATATGGGTTTATCAGTTGTCTCAACCTCTCCTGGAAGAAACGGGTAGACTGACATGGGAAAAGAGTGTTCTAGTCTCGTCTTTTCGCAGTTGAGCATAGAATTTTGCGACGCTTGAAGGGAGAAGATTCATAGGCTCATGGCACACCTAATTTCTCAGACCAGTATGATTGAGAAGATTGAGCAGTTTTTTCATTTCATTCATCTCGTGATAAGAGAGAGAAATGACAGTTTTGAAAGAAATTTTTGACCTGATTTTTGCAAATTTGTCGTCGATTGGCATGGAGAATGACGACAATCTTCCTGCAACATGAACTGCCATAGTGATGATGAATTCTGAAATTTTGAGATCTTGAGTGAATGAGAGGAATTCAAATTTCAGTTATGAACTTAGAGAGAGTTTTCTCGTGCAGAGGAGAGTTGCACACTCATAAATTGTACATCGATTAAGGGTTTGTGAGATCCCTTAATGAATTAGAGAGGACGATGCATGGAATCAATGGATAAAATGATTCCCGCCTTTTCGTGATCAATGGCTTGGATTGGAGACGGTTAGCCAATTGTGAACGTGGCATGGGACGTGAGTCCGGTAGTCAAGGGTACTCGGTCAAGGGTACTCGCCCGTGAGATGTGTAACAACTTCCATGTCAGCCCACTTGCGGTCTCAAAAGCTTAACCTATTGATTAGGAATAGCTTTGCATTGAATACGACTGCGAGGCTTAACTCAAAGTGATCATTATCGTCAAAGGATTTTTGAATTTATTTCAAAACACCCGCTTTAATTGCTAAGGGACAAAAAATGTTTTTCACAACTTCTCAGTTGGTCCGATTTAATCAGGATACACTCAACTAACTCAAATTCGTATGTTTAGTTGAGGTTTGATCTTTACATTCTCCATCAAACTGTGTCGTCGTTGATTGTCTTAGTTCCCCCTAAACTTGTGATCTCTAATCTTTAAATCTTCGAGATCAGCTTGTATTTTCCCAACAATGTATACTGACCCTGCAGGATAGTCTGCTCGCAGTTTATCCTATTCCTGCAGCCCACATGAGGAACTCCTTTTCCAACTCAGTTGGACTTAGACTTGGAACCTACTGGAGCTTCCTGGAAGACTCAAACTGAGTCACCAGTTCGGATCATATTTTCCTGTATTATCCACGTAGAATACCGGCTGGAATTTTTTAGGTGAGTGTGCAGTCCAGTTGAGTGGTGGATAACCTTGTCTTTGAGGAGCTTGGTTTTGACTCGGCTGAGCTGGTCGACTCATGCAGTCCAGACTCTTCTTCGTCAACCTTTTCCTAAAGTTCGAAACTGCTCGGTCAATCCCTAGCTGAGGAGTCAGCGGACCGTGAGGGTCTGGCGAACTTGGATCTGCCCGATTCTGCTCGAAGCGCCATTGGCTTGGCAATTAACCTCAAATCGGTCTATTTTGGTTTCTGAAGCTTGCTTTGCCTCAGTCGGAGAATGTCATACTCATTTGCCTTGAGCATAGAGAATAGCTTCTCAGTTGTCATCGAATTGAGGTCACTCCGATTTTGATGGACGACTCTGTAGACCGCCCAATCATCGCCTAGTGCAGAGAGAACTTTCAAATTCATCTCACGTTGAGAGTATTTGCCCTTCCTAATACTCTCAATGTCTATTAGGACCTCTGTGAATCTTAGTTCCATCTTGTCGATGGACTCTGCAGTTAGCTGAGAGAAGTTCTCGTACTTCTGACAAGCTAAGGTGAACTTGTTCTCCTTAATCTCGTCAAAGCCTTCATAGAGTACAGCTAAGGCTTCCCACATATCTTTTGTTGTGGAGCAATAGATAATCTTCGGCAGGTAGGCTTTGCCGACAGTGGAAGAGATGACACTCTTTGTATGTCATCTAGTTGTGCGATGTCTCTTTCTTCCTTGGTGTACTCGTGGGTGCCTTTTGGTTCAACCTTTATCATCGTCTCACCTTCCCCTAGAGTGGTTGAAGGGACCAGCACTGACGGAGTTACTTGGATGGGACCAGTTTCTATTGTCTCCCACATCCTGTGATGCCTGGCAGTCAGTGCTATCTTCAGGCGAAACTTTTACGTGAGATAACCATCCACGGAGAACTCCGGTAAGCTTTCTAGCAATGTCAGGTTCGTGTTTCTGCACACCACAAGAGATAAACAAGAAAATATGAAGAAGAATGCACTAAAGGTTTTCAGATTAGATCTGTTCAATTGACCACTGAAAAATCTACTCGACTCACACCTAGTGAATCAGAAATAGTAGTCTTTTGAACCACTACTCTTGATGGTCCCGATACGAGTTCTGGTGTATGGGGGGGGAATACACCAGATAAAACTTTTTAAAACAACCCCCTAAAAATAACTCAACCGAGTAATGCAACTCAGTTGGAATCACAACCGAGTAAGAAACACTCGGTTGGAAGTGATGTACTGTGTGGAATGTGGTGGAAAATAACTCGTATAAAATCAACTCACTCTTTTATGCAAGGTTGGTCAATAATCAAAACAGTTGAGAAAGAATGCAGTTTGTATGCAGGTTAAATAGTCAGTTGAATATGCAATAAGATAACTGAAAATAAACACAACACACAAGATTTAACGTGGTTCGGAGAAAACTCCTACGTCCACGGGGAGTTGTGAGTCCACACAACTCAATCCAAGTTCTTCTGGACAAACCACAAAGCTTACGCGGGCTTTGCAACCGTTGAGATAAGTTTACGGGTACTTATCAACCTTACAGATTAGTTTACGGGTACTAATCAACCTGTCTACTAAGTTACGGGAAGAGTAGGGTCCTAAAACCTTTTCAGGTGAAAGAAAGGGTGGGGTTCCAACTAAATAGCTCGAACAAGAAGTGAGCTAAGATCTAACACTCTACGAACTCTCAATAAGTGATGTTCTCAAGGTTGGATCAAAAGACACTAAGACAGAATCTATTACTCTAGAACTCTCAACTAATGATGTTCTAAGAGATTGAATGTAGTTCAGCTCGTGTGAGGAATTTGGTTCTTTCTTTCCCTCTTTGCTCTTGTCTATCTCATCTCGTGTGTGTCTTATATCTTGTGAGTGAATGAATGCCTCTATTTATAAGCGGAGAGAATCAACTAGCCGTTGGAAGAGCTATTGATCTCTGTTCTTTGAAAGCGATGGCTTGTCTCTCATCTCTGCAGACTTTCCGGATTTGGCAACTGCGTGCTTCTGCTTTCCATCTGAGACAGCCTTGTGTTGGGCCAAATGAGGTAATGACAGAGAGTCAAACCTTCACATGACTTCCTTGTTTGAAATTCAAATCTTAACCTTTGACCTCCGACATTTGATAGTCGGTTGAGTTGTCTGATCTTCATCTGATTGGTCTTCAGCTGATGTTCTGTCTGAATGCTTTTTTCTGAGTAGGAACATGTGAACTCTCAGCTGACTTTGAACTTCAAGTTGTTGATCTAACTGATTGAGTCTACAACTGATGTTCTATCTTGAACGCTCAGTTGTTCTTCTTGAAACTGATCAGTTGGGTTTGAACGCTCAGATGATTTTCTTCCATCTGTTGTTCTTTTACAACTTCCTCCTTTGAATGCTCTTCTGATGAACGCCCAGTTGTCTTCCTCACAACTGATGTTCTATCCGAGTGAAGCCTAGTTGCCGTCTTCAGCTGGAGTCCTGTAAAGATAAAATCTTAACATTGCTCAAACAGCGAGCCTAACTGCTAACATTAGGATCCGGCAACATCTACTCGGTTAGGGTCAGTTGGTTTTGGAATCAATCAAAACTTTAATAAATTTCCCAACAATTTCCCCCTTTTTGATGATGGCAAAACCCTTACAGATCAAAACTCTAAAACTTTAAAACCCTTATAAAAATCTTACAAGGCAAACTGATCTAAATCCTACTGACCTATCCAAAATCTCAGCTGAAATTCTGGACAGTGTGTAAGATTAAAACATCAAAGGGTTAGCACAGTTATAACATGATATTGAAATAACTTTGCGATTCAGAGCTTGGACAATGAGAGATTGTACGTTAAGTTGAATCGTATAACTGAATAGTTTTTATTACAACTGATGATTACAAAAGTAAGCACAAAAAGACAAAAGTTACATCAGTTGCTCAAAAACTAACTGAGCTAATATTGAAGCCCATACTTGCTAAATATTCTAACAAAAATCTCTCTCTTTTCAGCTGACTCCTTTGAGATGTCCACCCCATGCTCTTTGCATACTTGCCTCGCCTCGGCTGCAATATTTGTTCTGTTGGGGGTGCGAGAGTCTGGGAGGAAGGGAGGCTTATATGTAACCTTCTGAGGGCAGGGATAGAGTTCAAATCCAGTTTTGCTTCAATCATCGCACGCTTGAACTGGCTGAACATCCCTGGATCCCCAGTGTGCAGCTCGGTTAGCGCCTCCTTGAAAGCTCTCCTCGGATCGTCGGTTGAGAAGACTTTTCTGTAGTAGAAGTCGTTCACAAACTCCTGCTTGAACGACTCCCAGTCTTCGTTCCATTCAGCCGGCATCCATTTATCCACATGCCTGAATCAACTCTGAACCTTCACCTTCCCTGGCAACCTCTGCTGACTAAGCCGAGCTTCAGCCTTAACTTGATGTTTATCGATTCGGTGACGGCTGTGGGAGGTAATGTTTCGGTCCAAGTTCCTGGTTATCTTGTTCAGCTCTTCTTCAAATTGATTGACCCTTCGAGCTTGGCTGGCAGCGAATTTCCTGATCCAGTTCGGATTCATATAATCTTTTTCCGCAACATCCATAGCCTTGGCAGCTGCAATGCACTCTTCGATTGTGATACCGTCGAGTTCCGAATCAAGCTCGGCTGCGATCTCGGCTATGGAGTTATACGAAACTCCAAACTTCTCCGCCAGCTCCAAGTCTTTTGTCATTTTAGCTCCACCGACTTCGGTTGACTTGGGAGTGGACTTCTTCATCTTCTTCCTTAGCTGAGATTTTGCTGCAGCTGGCATTGCTTCGGCTTGGGTCTCTTCTTCTTCCTGCATCTCAACATTCGCCTCTTTATCTTCCCCCTTTTTGGCATCAGCAACAATGCTTGCTACTGAACCATCCAGAGAGGTGAGCTGATGTTCGGTTTGTTGAATGCGGTTGAAGAGTTCATCGACCGCGCACTCGATTTCTACCTTCTTCGCCAGTTTGGAGTCATGGCGCTCTTGTTCGGCTTTCCTCAATCCAGCAAGTGTTTCAGTTACCTCTGTCTAGAAAGCGACAAACTCAGCCCATCTTGACTCGAACCGGGACTCCCATTCTTCATCATGTGTCTGTTGGGATTTGGCGAGGTTCGAATCAGACAAGGATTGGAAGACGTTGAGCTCAGACTTCATCCCCAGAACAGTTGTCTTTAAATCCGAAATATCTTGGCTGGTGGAGGAGGAGAATTCATCCAGCTTTATCTTCGGTGAGGCATTCTCTTCCACCAGCTGCTTGTTCTTCTCTTCTTGCGCTTCCAACATCCTCAGCTGATCGACTTTGTGTTGCTGGAAGTTGGCAAGCAGTTCGGTCCTCAGCTGGTTCACCCTCTCAGCTATCAGCTCACAGATTTCTTCAGATGAGGGAGCTGGCTAATCAGCTGGAGGGGCTTGTTCAATCATAGCTAGTGGCTCAACTGTAACTGAAGGTACCAGATTCACTCGAATAGACAGAGTTGTGGACAAAGTTGTATTCAAAGAGCACACAACCTTGAAACTAAAATGCAGCGGAAATTAATGAACACAATGGAAATAAACTTTTCACGAGATTATAAATGTATAATCTCGTGAGGTGCCTCAGGGCAAAAACTTCACTGTGAAAACGTGAATTACAAAAACAATCTTCAAGTAAAAAGGGTCACTAAAACGAGTGAAGCTTTATCGCAAGATTAAAGCTTCTACTACTATCCTCGAAGGTAAAATCAAAGAGCTAAAGAATTCTAACTGCTCTATATATCAATCTCTAGAAAGCGTACCAATCTATACAATGATTATCATTATTTATACTGTACTGGAAAACTTGATTTGCACTCCACCACATGCACACGTACTGCACCCTTATCTCCACTACTTTTGCTGATTTATAGCAGCATAATAAGTGTTGAATAACTGCTCCACCTGTCACGCATAGTTCCTTATTTTACTCCAACAGCTAACGACTCCCTTTATGCGCAACTCCCACTTTCTTTGACTTAGTCTCTGACTTAGCCTTCTCCACGTAAGCTGCTCCCCCTTCCTTTTCTTACTCTCCTGCCAACCAACACAATAAAGACAAAATAATACAATAATAATTATCGAAGTCAAAATCTGACTTCAACAATCTCCCCCTTTTTGTCTTTCTTCCCAAAACCTGTGTAAACAAAAAATATAGAGCAAGTTTATATGCTCCCCCTGAGACACATGTACACAAGCTTCAAGGAAAAATAGTTATCCAAAAACAACAAAGGAATACTCCCTCTGTCATATTTACTCCTCCCAAAACATAACTCCCCCTATCACAAATCACAACAATAATTAGCAGAGAAGTAACAAATAAGAATAGATCATAAGTAGGAAAATGGATAAAAACCGATCAGAACATGAGTTTCAACAGAATCTAAAACTGGTCTGATCATAAACATCCACAAAATATCCACACACCAAAATAACCAAAAGAAAGAAAGTGTTCATATGCTCCATAAAAACAGTTAGTAATTGATTTAGCATATCACTCCAAAAACTCCAAAAGTGTTGCCATCTACTCCAGTTCTTCATCAGATCCTGCCGTGGTGCGAGCATCCTCCATGTTCGCCTTACTGCTCCCTCCATCTTCGCCTTCCCTAATGTTGATATAGGCGACGCTGCTGCTCGAACATTTGAATTTGACCAGTGCAAAACTTGATGTGATCCTGTAAAAGAGAAACTGGAACAGAACAGTGAACAGCAGGAGGAATAGGAACAGGATGATCCACATCAAACCACGGTAAATCATTGACCCTGCCTGAGAGAAAGGCTTTCTGTACAGTCTGAAGAGGAGCTTTGGCAGTAGCTTCCTTAGCCAGAGGGGTCAGACCTTGAGCAACAAGCATGTTGTAGATGAGAGAGGGAACCACTAGCTTCTTGTTGGATGTAGTCATTGCCACTTCAGCAATTGAGTTGAAAACTAGCTGCCCAATGTTGAAGGCTGCACCAACATGAATCTTGTAGAGAAGGACAACATGTGCAAGTGGAACTGAAGTTGTATTGGATGTGGGAATCCAATTTCGAGTTGAGATCCTATGAAGCGTAGAGAATAAAGAAGTAAGGCTGGAGGCATTTCTATTAGTCTGTCCATTTGCAAACCAACTCTCAGCATGACCTCCAGTGAGCACATTAGCCATCACAACCTCATCAACAGTTTCATCGTCTGCTTCGACATTAGGAGTCCCAAGAATGTCATTGATACCTGAAGGAGTAATCGAAAAAACCTTTCCACGCACATAAACTTTCCCATATTTCTTAGATGTCAAGTCGCTGAACTCATGAGTTAGGTTAGCATAGAATAACCTGACTATCTCAGGAGCATATTTCTTAGCATATCGCAGACTTCCCCACAGATTCTTCTTATTAAGATATGCAGCCACATTATAGGAATTAAAATCCTTCTCATCTACTGCCCTATCACTTAGAATCTCTCTTTTCTTAAAATTTCCCCAACTCTTTTTCAATGACTCTGAATAGAAGTGCAGGGAATCACCTTTCATTACCTCATAATCGGAGTCACTAGCATAATCTGCTTCGGCATCAAGATCCATCGAAGCTGTCTTCCTGCCTCCTCGTTTCTACTTCACACCTGATTCATCAACTATCTTCTCTTTTCCCTTTCGTGAGGTAGTGACAGACAGTTCTTCATCCGCAAACTCACCATCATCAGAATTTTCTCCAGAACCTTGGGTGTGAGACTCTTCATCTTCTTCGACATCGATGACATCAGAGGGATGAAAAGGTTTAGACGGCGCTTGCTTGAAGGATGACCGTATCCTGTTCGAGCGACGGGCAGGTGGCTTGGGCGAACTTTTGTTCTTCCTCACACATGTTTTAGTATACCTTTTGCGCTTTGGGGAGGACTTTGTAGCCGTATCTTTGGCATCGAGATTCGGCGGAGCATTAGTGCCATCGATATTCATCGATTTTGGAGACCCATCACTGTAGTGAAAGAGAGGGTCAATATTTTCTTCCTCATGTGTCGGAGCAGAAAAATCTGGACCGGCAGCTGATACCAAACAAATCCAAAAGTAAGAGATCAAATCATTAGAGATAAGTTAAAAAACAAATATTAAAAATTCGAGATAGATACGTTCCAGGAAAATCGCAACTTAAACTGACATTTTTATCTGATAGAAACAACTCCGATTTTATTTTATTTTTTTATATATTGCAGAAATTGGTTTGACAGTCGTCCAAACTTCAATGACAACTCTGATCAGAACACCATTTCTGAAACATCATAGGTAATTTTATAAAGATAGATGAAGTAGACAGATGGCGAATAGATGTATAACCAAGAGAATCTTTTAATCACCACTTATCTAAGATCTTTGATCTAGTTATATGGTTTTCGAAGAACGGTCTCGGTTTCACCTTACAGAGTAAGGTTTTTACATCCTCAAATCTGCCTAACTTCAAAAAAGATTATTACGCATGATATGCCAGAAATGTGACAACTGTCATGACCACTTCTCCTTAAATAGAACACAAACCGAGAGATTTTCTCAAATTTGAGAATCTCTCATAACTTAGAGCTTTAGTAAAAATGTCAGCCAGTTGATTTTCCGTACTGATATACTCTAATTTTAATATTTTCTTTTCTACTAAATCTCTAATAAAATGATACCTCAAGTGGATGTGCTTGGACTTTGAGTGATGTACAGGGTTCTTGGCAAGGTTGATGGCACTTGTATTATCGCACAACATTACTAGAGGGTTGCTCTCTAGCCCGTAGTCATCAAGCATCGATTGAAGCCACACCAATTGAGTTGAACAGCTCCCGACAGCTACATATTCGGACTCGGCGGTTGACAAGGAGATGCAATTTTGCTTCTTACTATGCCATGAAATGAGGTTGTTCCCAAGATAGCAACAACCCCCACTTGTGCTCCGTCTATCATCAATTTCTCCGGCCCAGTCAGCATCACTATACCCCACTAAGTTCGTGGAGGTATCTTTTGTGAACCACAAACCGATTTCACAAGTTCCGGCAACATAGCAGATAATCCTCTTTACAGCTTTGAGATGTTCTTCTTTTGGACATGACTGAAAGTGAGCACATGCACATACACTGTACATGATATCAGGCCTACTAGCTGTTAAGTATAGAAGACTTCCGATCATAGACCTGTACAAAGTTGGCTCAACGTCGGGGCCAACTGCATCTTTTGCCAGTTTCTCTGTGGTGCTCATCGGCGTTCTCATGTGCTTTGCATTCTCCAGTCCAAACTTTTTGACCAAATTCCTTGCATACTTTGTCTGTGAGACGAAAATTCCATCCTCCTTTTACTTAACTTGCAACCCAAGAAAGTTGCTTAGCTCTCCAACCATGCTCATCTCAAATGTGGCTGACATTGCCTCCACAAATTCTTTCAAGGCTGCTTCATTGGTGGATCCAAACACTATGTCATCAACATAGATTTGAGCAATTGTGAGCACACCTTTTTCTTTCTTGAGGAAAAAAGTCCTATCTGCATGGCCCCTGAAGAAACCGAACTCAAGCAAAAAATCAGTTAGGCGACTATACCAAGCTCTCGGAGCTTGCTTTAGTCCATATAGAGCCTTATGTAATTTATAAACATGGTCGGGTTTGGTTGGGTCTTCAAATCCCTTTGGTTGTTCTACATATGCTTCCTCTTCTAGAACACCATTCAAAAAGGCGGCTTTGACATCCATTTGATGAAGAGTTATGTTAAGATAACATGCAATTGCAAACAGCAACCTAATGGACTCAATCCTAGCAACGGGAGCAAAGGTCTCATCATAGTCAATACCCTCAACTTGAGTATAACCTTGAGCAACTAAGCGGGCTTTATTCCTAATGATATTTTCATACTCATCAGTTTTATTCCTAAAGATCCACTTAGTTCCGATTATGTTAACTCCTATAGGTCGAGGTACAAGTGTCCAAACTTTATTCCTAATAAATTCAAGAAGTTCAGCTTGCATGGCACTTATCCAAAATTCATCCTTCAAGGCTTCGCCTACAGTTTTAGGTTCGAGAGTTGATAAGAAGGCAATAACACCTACCTTGGTGATTATACATGAAAAGCATACCATCCTTACCATCTCCCGGTAATTGACTAGAGTCTTGTCCCTAGTTCTGACCCCTTCACGAACATCTCCGATGACAAGATCAAGAAGATGATCTTTTCTGACTTTACTGGGTGGATCCCTCCTCACAACCTTAATAGCTTCATCAACATTTTCTGCTTCATTAGTGCTGGAGTCAGTTCCAGATTGTCCTGCAGAATCGTTAGAAGTTTCCATAACAGTTGTGCGGACTTCACTGGCCACTTTTTGTTCATCCACCATGGGCTTTTCTTTTCTACCCTGCATCTCAATCAAACCATCAGTACCGTCCTCCGGAGTATATAAACTTGCAAGATCATCAAATGTTACATTAACACTTTCCATGACAGTTTTGGTCCTAAGGTTGTAAACCCTATATGCATGACTATTGAGTGAGTAACCTAAGAAAACTCCCTTATCGCTTTTTGTGTCAAACTTTAGGCGATAATCCCTATCATTTAACACATAACAAACACAACCAAAAACATGCAAGTATTTTAAGTTGGGTTTCTTGCTATTTAGAATTTCATAGGAAGTCATGGTAGTACCGGTTCTCAAATTTACACGATTACTAACATGGCATGCAGTGTTCATGGCTTCGGCCCAAAACCGTTTAGAGAGGTGTTTAGAGTGCAACATTACTCTAGCCATTTCTTGCAGAGTTCTATTTTTTCTTTCGGCTACTCCATTTTGTTGAGGCGTTTTTGGTGCGGAATACTCGTGATGAATTCCTTCTTTCACACAAAAATCTATAAGTTGAGTATTTTCAAATTCCTTACCGTGATCAGATCTTAACCTCTTAATACGGGATTGATAAAAATTCCTAATTTTAGCATAGAATTCCATAAATGCATCATACGTTTCAGTTTTATCACTTAGGAATTTTACCCATGCGTATCTGGAAAGATCATCGACAATCACAAATGAGTACTTTTTACCTCCCAGACTATCAACCTCTGCTGGACCCATTAGGTCCATGTGCAGTAGTTCAAAGTAATTTTGCGTGCTGAAAGGTCTCTCCGAAGTTGTGTGACAATAGGGTGAGAAACTTTCACTTGCTTTCCTATTTGGCAGTCCCCACACACTCCTGGATTGGAGATATTCAGCTTTGGTATACCCTGGACTGCATTGAATCTTTGGAGGTTCTCCATGTTGCGATAATTTGTGTGACCCAACTTTTGATGCCACAATTGTAGATCATTGACCTGCGCATTAAAACACTTATTACTTTTTATTTCATAAATGTTGTTAGGAGACCTTACCCCAGAGATGACAACTTCATCATCATCATTTACTACAAGACAACTATGCTTGTCGAAGATGACTTTGCAGTCATCGTCACACAGTTGACTTATGCTGATGAGATTTGCAGCAAGTCCATCCACGTGTGAAACATCAGTGAGCTTGGGAAGTTCGGGCATGTTGAGTACACCTCGCCCAATATCTTGCCATTTGATCCACCTCCAAAGGTTACTTCACTTCCATTGATCTTTTTGTAACTAGCAAGATATCTTCTAGATCCAATCATATGTCATGAACAGCCACTATCAAAGTACCAAGACCCATCATCATTTGAAATCGCTGCAGTGAAGACAACTTTGCAGGTCTAAGTGCAAGCAACTTTGGGTCTCCACACCAAAATTTTACCATTCTTGGTGCCAAAAGCAGATCTCTTAGCATGATTTCTCAAGTAAGATTCTTTCCTGTATTCCTGCAAGAACTTGTAGCAAAAAGGTCTAATATGACCTGGTGAGTGGCAATAGTGACATATGAATTTTCTACGTCTTCTAGAAGTGGGCTTGGTTGGCGGATTTTCCCTAGCCTTTACAAAAGGTAAACCATGAGTTGACAAGATTTGAGGAAAAACTTCATCAAGAGTTTGTGCTAACACTTCATCAAGTTTGGACGTACCTGTGTTCAACTTTTTGAATGTTTCATTTGCAAGATCAAGTTGAACTTTCAGCTTCCCAATCTCAGCATCTTTCTGAGTTAACATCACCTCCAGCTTAACCAATGATGTTTTCTGAGCAGAATTCTCTTCATTCAGCACCTCGACCGCCTTGCACTGTTTGGACCACTTCACATACAATTCCTTATAAAGTTCTTGCATTTTTACCAGCATATCTAATGTTTCGTCCTCAGTGACTTCCTCCTCTTCTTCTGTATCGTTAATAACAGTATTAAAACAGAAGAGACTTTCGTAGTAAGACTCATCATACCTGTTCGAAGTTATATCATCATCACTGAAGTCTGTCAAGTCATCTTCAGGTATATGAGCTATCAATGCAGCATGCTCTTCAGCTTGAGAAGTGACTTCTGGCGGTTCCTCAATGATGACTCCAGAAGTGTCGATCTCTGTGTCTCCTAGTGACAAGAAGGTGATAGGTTTCCCGAGCTTGCGAAAGGTGTTAGCACACTCATTTGCAAAGTGTCCATAACCTTTGCACTCGAAACATTGAATGCTGGAGAAATCTTTTACATCATTTGCCTTGAAGTGATCGGATGCGGAGCGTTTGATAATCCTTGGATCTTTTCCCGGTGAGCGTACTTGATCGTAGATGACCAAGGGACCTGATGCATCTTGTCGGGGTGGTCGTTGATCAACAATGGCCTTTTCTTTTTGTTGGAATTTTGATTTATTTGCAGCATTTCGCAGCAACGAGTTCAGCTTCCTGGTGATAAGTGCAAAATCTGCATTTCCAGTGATCTTCTCAAGATCCTCATCCTCCTCTTCGATGTGTGAAGAGCTGCCTGAAGTTGTCCCAGCTTTCATGGCAAAACTCTTTTTCTTTGGGCTTGTCCTTTCGTTGAGTTCGATCTCATAGGTCTTGAGATCATTCATCAACTTGGTGAACTCCAAGGTGCTCACGGTGGTTGACGTGTCAATGGCCACAACCTTCATATCAAAACGGGATGTCAAGGTTCTCAAAACTTTTGAGACTAACCTTTTGTTGCTAATGGGATCACCAAGGTCTTGGCATTCGTTAGCAATCTCGAGTAGCTTGTTACAGTAGTCTCCAACACTTTCATCTTCCTCCATCTTCATGCTTTCAAATTTGGAGATGAGAATGCGATGTCTTGACTCCTTAATGTCGGTATCTCCTTCACAATGTTGTTGTAGGATATCCCATGCTTCCTTGGCAGCCTCACAATTTCTTATGAGTTTGAACATCTGAACATCAAAGGAGGATTGAATGGCATTGAGAGCTTTACGTTGTAAGTTGCTTCTTCAATCTGAGTTCTTGTCCAGTTGTCTTCATGAACTCGAACTAGGTCACCATCATCATCCACAATTTTAGGATGGGACCACAATTTCTGGACAGCTCTCCATGCTCTAGCATCAATAGATTTGATGCATGATCTCATTCGAACCTTCCAAAAGGAGTAGTTCATTCCATCAAGGATGGGAGGCTTGTTGAACAACGGGTTTGTCTGATCCATTGTGTCACGAGAATAGGATCAACACTTAGTGTATCAAGTGGTAGCTCTAATACCAATTCAAGGTACCAGATTCACTCGAACAAACAGAGTTGTGGACAAAGTTGTGTTCAAAGAGCACACAACCTTGAAACTAAAATGCAGCGGAAATTAATGAACACAATGGAAATAAACTTTTCACGAGATTATAAATGAATAATCTCGTGAGGTGCCTCAGGGCAAAAACTTCACTGTGAAAACGTGAATTACAAAAACAATCTTCGAGTAAAGAAGGTCACTAAAACGAGTGAAGCTTTATCACAAGATTAAAGCTTCTACTACTATCCTCGAAGGTAAAATCAAAGAGCTAAAGAATTCTAACTGCTCTATATATCTATCTCTAGAAAGCGTACCAATCTATACAATGATTATCACTATTTATACTGTACTGGAAAACTTGATTTGCACTCCACCACATGCACACGTACTGCACCCTTATCTCCACTACTTTTGCTGATTTATAGCAGCAGGATAAGTGTTGAATAACTGCTCCATCTCTCACGCATAGTTCCTTATTTTACTCCAACTGCTAACTACTCCCTTTATGCGCAGCTCCCACTTTCTTTGACTTAGTCTCTGACTTAGCCTTCTCCACGTAAGCTGCTCCCCCTTCCTTTTCTTACTCTCCTGCCAACCAACATAAGAAAGACAAAATAATACAATAATAATTATCGAAGTCAAAATCTGACTTCAACAGTAACCATGGCTTGTCGGTTGGCCAGGTACAGTTTCAGCTCTTCTTCTTTATCCTTCGCTACGGAGGTGGCTGCACCCAGATCATTTAGGAACTCAGCTGACTTGACAAGCATGTTGTCGAGGAATTCAACGCTGTCTTGTCCAGCTGTTTCCCTTGTATCAGTCCCTTCTGCTTTGCTGAGGTCCAGACGACGCGTCAGCAGGGCCACCTTGTTGTTATAGACACTTCCAGGTTTGTATAGTTAAAATAGTCTCGGATGCAAGACTCATCCGCCTTCAGTCTGTCCTAGTTGTGCACCCTGATTGTGTCTTCCTTCACGTACCAGTGACTGAAGATCAGGTTGAACTGGTACAACAGCTCAGTTCCAAGAGTTGCGAAGATGGGCATGTCGCAAGCTTCTGCGAACATCCCGATCAGCTTTTGGAAATAGTAGGCCACCTTGCCTTCGTGTTCCAACGCGACTGCCTGGCGGTCAGCTTCATCGTCTATTGGGGAGAGGGATAGATCATATGGTAACGGTTCAATGTTTCATCAATGTTGGCCAAAGAATCGGTCACAACATCGGCATCGAGCTGGGAGCTCGGAATATCAGATTCTATTGGGGGGAGGGTTTCAATTGGTTCCTCAACATTGGCCAAAGAAGCGGTCACAATGTTGGCATCGAGCAATGAGCTCGGAACATTTGGCTGAGGTTCGGTTGAGTGAGCAAGAGGCTCTGGAGGCGGTATGGCATCAGCTCCTGCCGTGGGGGAGGTTGGAACGTCTTCAATTTCCTCAGAGGAGAAAGAAGCATCCGATGTGATGTTCGTCTCCATCCCTTCCGCCTCATCAGTTCCCACAGCGCGAGGGACGATCTTGAAGGTAGCGGCCTCAGCGGAGCGGCTTGACTCGAATTGCTCCTCAGCTGGAATCGTCTCAGCTGGTGCTTCCACAGTTGGCACTTCCTCCTCAGCTGACGCATCCACAGCTGGCTCCTCAGCTGTCTCCTCAGCACGCTCCTCAGCCGGCTCTTCAGCTGGCACCTCAACCGACTTCTTGAACCTCACCCTCAGCTTCTTCTGGGCAGGTTCAGCCTCCTTCTCTTTTTCCGACTCAGCACTACGTCGGCGTGCAGCTTTGGATTTTGTGGGGCGAGTGACAGCTGGTACCTCCTCAGCTGTGGGTTCAGCAGTCTTCCCAGCATCTTTATTTTCCTTAGGAGTATACACACTCCTAATTACCTCCTGCGCCTTCTTCGCTGTTGGGAACAGCATCAACCTCTTCACTGGGGTTTCTTCGCAATCCTCCCAGACCATATTCTGACCCTCGGTTGCGATCAAGATCAGAGCTGAGATCTTGCAACCGAAGTTGAGTGTCCCCTTGACACTCAACAGTCTCTCCCCTGAGTCGGTCGTGGTCTCGGAGATCTTCTGCTTCTCCTGAATCAGCTGGTTCAGAAAATATTGGAACTAGTTGATCTCGTGTTTGTGCTCCAACGCCAACAACTGCTTCAGCTTTGGTCGGCTGATGTCTCCGAACACTCCACTGTAGCCGAACACGACCTTGGACACAATATCGAACAGGAGGCGATGTTCTGGCTTCAATTTTGTTCTCTGCATATTGCTCCTCAACCTCTCCGGCGTGATCAGAGCATTCTCCAGAAACTCATCGGCTTGCTCGTCGGTTATATTTTCAAGAAATTCTTTGGCGGCATGGTTCACTGGAATGACGTGGCGGAGGACGTCGGAAACTGCAATGGGGAAAGACACACGGCGAATGGTTCTAGCCGGAACGTCGTGTTGCCGATAGGAGACCTCCATTGTAACTCCTTCTCTGCTGTCGATGGACGATTGCAGATTTACATAAAATTCACCGACCTGGCGCCTGAGCAGGTGGGTGGGGTAGAGCTTCGCCTATTCCAGGAGCCTGTTCTCCCTGAGAGTATTTGCAAGGGGAGCCAACACCGGCGACTCCAATTCTTCATCGGAAAGAATCTGCTCGAAGTGAATCTTCGATACCAGCAGGTCGAAAGATTCTTCATACGAGGTGGGGACAAGAGATGGTCCAGAAGAAGCCATTTTCTTGCTTTTGGGAGCCATTTAAGTATCACTGCGAAGGTATATATAAGAGGGAAGGAAAATCTTTGCAGAAAATGGTTAGACAAAATCTGAGAAGATGATGAATAGTAACTACAGAGAAACACGAATGAGGAAGGTAAGAGATCACTTCCTGATTTTCCGCTATTTATAGGTTTTTGACTCGATTGAGATCGACGGCTGGGGTTAAATGGCGCGAATCCATCAACGGCTGAGATCACGCGACTGTTGACTATCTTTGACTTGACGTCATGAACCGAGTTCCAACCAGCGCGTGAGAAGGTGTACAGTTTTTCTTGTCAGCCCAATCGCACTATAATGTAGGCTATTGATGTTCAGCCGTACTTTACATTAAATGCGACATGATGGCTATTTTAATGTAACTGACTTGCTTAGGAATGTTTGAATTTATTTCAAACATTCTCATTTAAGAACATAACACCTTCAGCTGATGTCGGAATCAGCTGTGTTCCAATGTTGCGGCATACCATCAGCTGACTCGAGTTCGTCTGTTCAGCTGACGTCTGATCCAATGTTGCAGTATACCATCAGCTGACTCGAATTCGTCTGTTCAGCTGACGTCTGATGTCTTCAGTTGGCAATCCGCATCTGAGATTCCCCCTTCATCTGAGCTTTCCCCTCAGATGGATATCTATCTCTTCACCTCAGCTGGTTCCTCATATGATGGATCCAACAATCCAAGTAAGTCACATAACATCTTGAACCGCGCTTCGGCTAGAGGTTTGGTGAAGATATCTGCTCTCTGAATCTCAGTTGGAATCTTCTCCATGGATACGTCCTTCTTCTCAATATGGTCTCGGATGAAATGATGTCGGATGTCAATGTGCTTCGTCCGAGAGTGATGAACAGGATTCAAAGAGATAGCAATGGCTCTTGAGCTATCACAATGAATGGGAACCTGTCCAGTTGCAACTTCATAGTCTCTCAGCTGTTGTTTGAGCCACAACACTTGCATGCAGCAGCTACCGGCAGCCATGTACTCTGACTCGGTTGTAGAAGTGGCAACACATGCTTGTTTCTTGGAGAACCACGAAACTAGCTTGCTTCCCATGAACTAACAATGTCCAGATGTGGACTTCCTGTCCAACCGATCTCCGGCTAGATCTGCATCTGAGTATCCGGTCAGTTGGATGTTGTCGTCGGTTGGATACCACAATCCAACATTTACAGTTCCCTTCAGATACTTGATGATGTTTTTTGCTGCCAACATGTGAACTTCCCTCGGTTGAACTTGAAACCGAGCACACACTCCAACCGCATAAGATATGTCTGGCCGACTGGCGGTTAGATATAGCAAAGAACCGATGATCCCTCTATACTTACTGGCATCCACGAGCTTTCCCTCAGTTCTAGGTTCAATCTTCCAGTTAGTATTCATCGGGATCCTTGTGGTCTTACTTGTCTGCAATCCGAACTTGGTGATGAGCTCCTTTGTATACTTGGACTGATTGATGAAAATCCCTTCTGGTGACTGCTTCACTTGTAGTCCAAGAAAATAATTCATCTCGCCCATCATCGACATCTCGAACTTCTCCTTCATGAGATTTGAAAATTTTTCACACAGTTCCTCCGACTTAGAACCAAATATGATGTCATCGACGTAGATTTGCACAACAAGTATATCTTCTCCAACTTTGTGGTGAACAGGGTTTTGTCAACTGACCCTCGTTTGAACCTCGTGTTCAGAAGAAAACCACAAAGAGTGTCATACCAAGCCCTGGGTGCTTGTTTTAGTCCATAGATTGCTTTCTTCAACTTGTACACTCTTCCATCTCCAGTTTCAAAACCAGGAGGCTGTTCAACATATACATCTTCCTTGATATCATCGTTGAGGAAGGCACTAGGGGTGAAAGTATGGAAAATGGGTTTCCGGGTTACCCATACTCTACCCGTACCAGGCCGGGTATTGGGTACCCAATACCCGTAATTTGCAGGTATTGGATGGGTATGGGTATGAGATTTTTAGAAAATACCCTAAC
The DNA here is from genome assembly GCA_029490685.1 of Schizonepeta tenuifolia. Taxonomy (NCBI): domain Eukaryota; kingdom Viridiplantae; phylum Streptophyta; class Magnoliopsida; order Lamiales; family Lamiaceae; genus Schizonepeta; species Schizonepeta tenuifolia. The sequence continues at coordinate 16,786,688 of CM055956.1, read as the reverse complement.
GAGTATACCCGTTAGGGTATTGGGTACCCGGTCAACAATATACAATTATTTATTATATATAATTAATACTTTTATACTATAAATTATAAATATATTCATAATATATATTCATTTTTAAGCTAAAACCTAAACCTAAATATAACTCTAAACACAACCTATGAATAATATATATTCATAATAATTTATTTGTTGAACTTAAATGTTTAAACTACGTTTAGTATTGATTTGTTGTTGTTGTCTAGTTATTGTTACATAGTTGGTTATTAATTTGTCGTTGAAAATTATCGAAAAATCGAGCGGGTGAAAAATTATCATATTTTTGTCTTTTTATTTATTTTCTAAACGGGTATACCGGGTACCCTATACCCGGGTCGGGTATACCCGGCCGGGTATTGGGTACCCGTTCGACTAAAATGGAAAGGGTATGGGTATTCATTTTTTGCTTATTTTGGTACGGGTACCCGCAAATGCGGGTATGGGTATCCACGGGTACCCGTTTATTCACCCCTAGAAGGCACACTTCACATCCATCTGAAAGACCTTGAATTTGTGAAATGCAGCATAGGCTAGAAAGATTCGGATGGCTTCCAGCCTTGCAACCGGTGCGAAGGAGTCCTCGAAATCGATTCCTTCTTGTTGGCAATATCCCTGAGCTACCAACCTTGCTTTATTCCTCACGATAAATCCAATGGCGTCTCTCTTGTTCTTGAAGATCCATTTTAATCTAATGACTTTGACACCATTTGGTCTTTCTACCAACTCCCATACACAGTTGCGTAGAAATTCATTCAGTTCTTCTTGCATGGCTGTTGTCCAGTGAACACAGTTGAGAGCTTCCACAACATTCTTCGGTTCTGGCACATCAGCTACGAAGCAAGATATCATGGCAACATCTCCAGCTTGCTCGAACTCCTCAAGAACAGCCAACTCCTCAGCATATTGGGCATAAGTGTTGGAATCTTCCTCAGTTGAATCTGGAATTGCAACTCTGCTCCTTGTACGTACGCCTTCGGTTGGATCTCCGATGATGTTGTCAGTGGAATGATCTTCATACCATCTTCTGTTGCGTCTTCCTTCTTCTTCCAACTATGGCTGTTCCGTGATCTGAGCTGTGGGAGATGCTGGACTCTTCTGAGCTGGTGATTTATCAATAGTTGAGTCTGGATCCTCAACATTGATAACATTTTGAACCGGGCTTGGTTGGGCTTCGGATGCTGATGCAGTTGGAGAGGCATCAGCTGGAGTTCCCCCTTAAGATGAGCTGGGGTCTTCACATTCATCTTCAGAGGAATATGGATCATCATTCTCAGTTGCCCATATCAGTGGTTCAGCTAGATTCTTTTGCCTTAGGGCTTGCGATCTGGTGATAACAGGTGGAACTTGTGAATCAGTCTGTTGTCCTTTAACCTGTTCCATGCACTCAAAAGTAGATTCATCAAAACTAACATGAGGTGTTATCTCCACAACACGAGAGCTATTGTTGAAAACTCTATAAGCCTTGATTCGAGCGGCATATCCGAGAAATATGCCTGTCGAAGCCTTGGCATCAAAAGTTTTCAACTGAGTCTTCCCATTGTTGTGAATATAACACTTAGAACCAAAAACGCGAAAATATGAAATATCAGGCTTCCTGCGTCTCCATAGCTCGTATGGTGTCTTTCCCAACCGCTTGGTTAGAAGAGACCGGTTCTGGGTGTAGCATGTTGTGTTGATGGCCTCTGTCCAAAATCTCTTTGGCAGAGCTGAGCTTGTTAACATGGATGTAGCTGCATCTTTCAGTGTTCGGTTTCTTCGCTCAGCTACTCCATTCTGTTGCGGAGTACGCGCAGCTGATGTTTGATGAGTTATTCCATGCTTCTCGCAATACTCGATGATGGTTTCATTTAGAAACTCGGTTCCACGATCTGATCGGATGGAAATGATTTTCATCTCTTGTTGGTTTGATATCCGATCCATCAACCTGGGTAGCTCATCTCGGGTTTCACTCTTGTGACGCATGAAAATGGTCCACGTGTATCTGAAATAATCATCAGTTACAACAAGGGTATACTCGTTGCCATTCATGCTTTTTGGTGTGACTGGCCCAGAGAGATCCATGTGGATCAGCTGTAACACTCGGTCGGTTGAGGGAGTTGTCTTCAACCGGAAGGAGGATCTAGCGAGCTTTCCCAACTGGCATGCACTGCAGATATGTGTTGTTGAAAACACTCGGTTTGGTATGCCTTTTGCATGTTCTTGTCTGGCAAGTCGGTTCATAGTCTTGAAATTAAGATGGTTGAGCCTTTTGTACCACAGCCAGCTCACATCTGAACTGCTCTTTGATAACAGGCAGGTGTCATGAGGACTACTGTTCCAGTCAGCATAGTAGACATTCCCGGTTGGCGATCGATTTCCCAACAATATGACCTGCTTTGATCCGACATTAATAACCCTGCAACCATGTGCATCAAACTTGACAGAGAAACCATTATCACAGAATTGGCTGATGGAGAGCAAGTTATGCTTCAATCCATCAACATAAGAAACATTAGAAATTGAAACGTGATTGGTTTCAAGGGTACCGTAACCTCTGGTGTGACCTTTTGAGTTGTCACCAAAGGTAACTGATGGTCCTTCTTTCTCCACGAAACTCCCAAGCAAATCCTTCAGGTTTGTCATGTGTTTCGAGCATCCACTATCCATCACCCACATGGTATGTGATGCTTTATTCTTCCTCAGCTGTTCCTCTTGCTCCTGCACAGAGAAACACGCTTAGGTCCCCAATTTTAGTTGGGTCCTGGAGGGTTAGAACCAGTTCTCCCTTGAACTGTGGATCGTTTTTCCTTGTATACTCGGATAGATTTATCATTCCAGATCACTTTTCCTTCATCATCAACTATAACAACACCTCGGTTATCCTTAGGCTTGTTGTTAGTAGTGATGTTCTGTTTCTTGGGAGGAGTTGGATTTCTCCCATTGTGAGCTTTCGGAGGAGAGGCTTTCCCCCTGTTTTGATGGCGGTTTTTATCCTATTGGATTCGTTGTTGAGGTCGGACGCCTTGTTGGAATCTTTGTGGCTGATTCTGATCCCAACTCCGTGAATGTTGTCTATAGTTGTTCATGCCTTGTTGGTGGTTCATGTTGTGGCATGAATATCTCCAGTTGTTCGACGTGTTCCTTATTAGTTGACTCGGTTGGAACCTTTGGTTGAACTGATGATGGAACCGCTGTTGATTCAGATGGTTGGATCCTTGTCGGTTCTACGGTCGGTTCCATTCTTTCTGATGTTGACTCTGAGGTTGATTTAGAGGTCGGTTCTGGTTCTGAGTTCGGTTACGATTGTGTCTCCGACGCCTCTGATTCCTCTTCTGACTTTTGCAACATTCTCCCTCGGTTGATGTCCCAACCGATGGAACATTCTGTCATCCATCTACTGCTCCTTTTCCCTTCTCAGTTGTGGTTCCCTTGGTCGGTTGAGCTTGCTGCGAGGCGGAGGTTGGATTACTTTGGGGAGATTCAGGTTCAACTGTGTTAGGCTCGACAACCTTGACTTCTACAGCTTTGATGAAGGTCGCTAGAGGGATTCCAGTATCCTTGATCACATCATAACCGAGTCCTGACACGTCATCCATCTGTCGGCTGTAACTGATAAGATTCTCGATGATCTTGGATGATTGATATAGCTTTATTAAGTTGTCCTTCTCAGTTTGCAACTCCTTGAGGAGGACAACTATATGCTCGGTTTGTCCGTCTGACTTCTTTATCAGCTGGTCGATCTGAGCTTCTTGATTTTTCAACCGATCTTGCTGCTCCTTGATCTGCTTCGTCAACTCCTCATCGGTTGGAGCATTAGTTCGGTTGACCGCATTCAGTTGACTTTTCAGATTATCTATTTCTTCAGTTTGACTCTTGATCAGATCGTCCTTTTCGGTTAAGGATTCTTCAAATTTGGAGAACTGTTCTTGAAGACTCTTAAACTCAACCGATTGCTGATGAAGTTCCTCACTGAGTTCTTGAAAGTCACTCCAGGAGGGTTCCAACTCTCCATCCAGTGATTCCTGCATGTTAGAAATATTGGAAGAATTTAACTTAGCAGGATTAGAGTGTACCTCAGTATCATCCTGGTCGGTTCCAAGTGCCATGAGGCATTGATCCTGACTGATAGCGTTGTTGGTGGAAGTCAGCTCATCCTCATCTTCAGTGTCGATGAAGATGTTCATGTCATCAGCTGCTTCTTCTGCAACCATGGCCTTGTTCTTTCCAGCTTGCATGGCCCTCAACGCTTCTCTCTCTTTCTTCGAGAGGTCTAGACAATCTGCTTTGAAATGTCCTTCCTTGCCGCATTCAAAGCAACCGTTGGTCACAGGCTTTGAGTTATCTCAAGTTCGGTTAGATTTGTAGAACCTCTTGTATTTTCCGAACCGAGTGTCCATGTCAGCCAGCTTCTTTGACAGGGCAGCTATGTTCTGTTGCAGTTCTTCTCTGCTTGGCTCCTTCGTAGTTGTGTTCGCTGATCTTGTTGGCCTTGATGTTCGCGGCTTTGAATAGTCAGCTCGGAGTGCTACTGACTTGGTGGCTGAACCAACATCCTCATGTCGACTCGTCTGAACCGAGGACTGAGTTGACCTTCGTCGGTTCACCTTGTACTCATTTCCCTTCAGAATTGAGAACAATCTTTCAGTTCCCATCTCACCAAGGTCAGCTCGGCTCTCATGGATATTCTTGAAGGTATCCCACTCAGCTGGTAGAGCTTGTAATACTTTGAGGTTGATTTCTCTCAAAGTATATTTTCCTCTTCGGATGGACTGGATCCTTCTGATGATGTTCATGAACCGGAGCTTTAGTTGATCGATGGTTTCATCAGTTCTCAGACAGAAGTTTTGTCGAAATCTTGGCAGGCATGTGAGAACTTGTTCTCCTTTGTCTTGTCGCTTCCTTCACTCAGCGATGCCAAGATATCCCACATCTCTTTAGCGGTTTCACACTCCTCTATCGTAGGCAGATAATCTTGTCCAACTGTGGACATGATCGTGCTCTGAGCCCAGATGTCCAACTGGCTCACTTTGACTTCCTCTGGAGTGTAGTCTTCTGGCTTCTTCTCCACTAATTCCACAGTTGCATCCCCATCGTTGGGATTTGTAGGAATGCGAGTGATTCTCTCTCTGATGACGATCGGTCCGGATGTGAGTAGTTGTTGCATCCGATGATGCTTTGACAGTAAGATCTTCTTCATCCGAGTTCTCCAGGATGTATAGTTCACAACCGAGAACATGACCACGATCTTATCCTTGACATCCATCTGCACACAACAACAGAAGAAATATACAAGCAGATATGCACTAGCGTGAAAAAAAAGATCTGTTCAGTTGACCACTGAAGAAAACACCTCGAATTCACACCTTGTGAAACAGAGTCAGCAGTCTTTTGAACCACTGCTCTGATACCACTTGATGGTCCCGATATGAGTTCTGGTGTATGGGGGGGGGAATACACCAAATAAAACTTTTTAAAACAATCCCCTAAAAATAACTCAACTGAGTAATGCAACTCAGTTGGAATCACAACCGAGTAAGAAACACTCGGTTGGAAGTGATGTGCTGTGCGGAATGTGGTGGAAAATAACTCGTATAAAATCAACTCACGCTTTTATGCAAGGTTGGTCAATAATCAAAACAGTTGAGAAAGAATGCACTTTGTATGCAGGTTAAATAGTCAGTTGAATATGCAATAAGATAACTAAAAATAAACACAACACACAAGATTTAACATGGTTCGGAGAGAACTCCTACGTCCACGGGGAGTTGTGAGTCTACACAACTCAGTCCAAGTTCTTCTGGACAAACCACAAAGCTTACGCGGGCTTTGCAACCGTTGAGATAAGTTTACGGGTACTTATCAACCTTACAGATTAGTTTACGGGTACTAATCAACCTGTCTACTTAGTTACGGGAAGAGTAGGGTCCTAAAACCTTTTCAGGTGAAAGAAAGGGTGGGGTTCCAACTAAATAGCTCGAACAAGAAGTGAGCTAAGATCTAACACTCTACAAACTCTCAACAAGTGATGTTCTCAAGGTTGGATCAAAAGACACTAAGACAGAATCTATTACTCTAGAACTCTCAACTAATGATGTTCTAAGAGATTGAATGCAGTTCAGCTCGTGTGAGGAATTTGGTTCTTTCTTTCGCTCTTTGCTCTTGTCTATCTCGTCTCGTGTGTGTCTTATATCTTGTGAGTGAATGAATGCCTCTATTTATAAGCGGAGAGAATCAACTAGCTGTTGGAAGAGCTGTTGATCTCTATTCTTTGAAAGCGATGGCGTGTCTCTCATCTCTGCAGACTTTCCGGATTTGGCAACTGTGTGCTTCTGCTTTCCATCTAAGACAGCCTTGTGTTGGGCCAAATGAGGTAATGACAGAGAGTCAAACCTTCACGTGACTTCCTTGTTTGAAATTCAAATCTTAACCTTTGACCTCCGACATTTGATAGTCGGTTGAGTTGTTTGATCTTCATCTGATTGGTCTTCAGCTGATGTTCTATCTGAATGCTTTTGTCTGAGTAGGAACATATGAACTCTCAGCTTACTTTGAACTTCAAGCTGTTAATCTAACTGATTGAGTCTACAACTGATGTTCTATCTTGAACGCTCAGTTGTTCTTCTTGAAACTGATCAGTTGGGTTTGAACGCTCAGATGATTTTCTTCCATCTGTTGTTCTTTTACAACTTTCTCCTTTGAATGCTCTTCTGATGAACGCTCAGTTGTCTTCCTCACAACTGATGTTCTATCCGAGTGAAGCCTTGTTGCCGTCTTCAGTTGGAGTCCTGTAAAGATAAAATCTTAACATTGCTCAAACAGCGAGCCTAACTGCTAACATTAGGATCCGGCAACATCTACTCGGTTGAGGTTAGTTGGTTTTGGAATCAATCAAAACTTTAATAAATTTCCCAACAACTCTGATACCACTTGATGGTCCCGATAACGAGTATCTGGTGTATAGAGAGGGAAGAATACACCAGTAGCAATTTTCGGTTTGCTAAAAGTCTTTTCAATTAGTTAACTGCTCAAATCAGTTAGCTTGACAACTGGGAATGTCAGTTGGAGCGGCTCTACAACTGAGTTGTTCAGTTGGAGCTTATCACATAGTTGGAAGCATAGTTGGCTCCTATGCCTGAAGGTCAGCTATATGCACCGAGGTTCTGAACAGTTTTTGCAATGCGGAAGTTGGTGGAGTTTAGACTCGTTATAAAAATTGAAACCTTTGTGAAAATGGAGAAGGTCAAGTTCCCAAATTAGGGAAGTTTGTAAATATGCAATTTGTATGCAATATGTTGGGTCAGTTGGTTAAGTAAACTGAAAGTAAAATACTGAATATAAATGCAGAAGGTAAAGTACACAGTATTTTAACGTGGTTTAGAGATTGACCTCCTACATCCATGACTTCCTTTTCGAGGAAGTAATCCACTAGATAAGCTTAAGCATTCTTACCAAATGCCCCACTTGGATTACGGGTTCCATGTAAACCTAACCAGTTCGATTACGGGTTCGAACAAGACATTACAATACTTTTCCGGGCAAGTGTACAGCCTGGTCTTAGATTCCGGGTTCTAAGGGCCTAGTCTTAGATTCCGGGTTCCAAGGGACCTAGTCTTTGATTACAGGTTCAAAGGGACCTAGTGACTTTGATTTCGAGTTCAAAGTCAGGCCTAAGGGTTGGGGGTTGGGAGTTTTTCCAACTAAGAAGTCTTCAACACTAAGGGAAGTGGAGGCTTTAACTTAAGGCTTCGGACTCGATCTTTTGGGAGAGAGTCCAATAAGACACAATATAAGAAAAAACCTAATATTCTAGACTTAATCAGGAAGGGGCTTTCTGAAAGGCTAGAAGAAAGAACAGGAGGAGGTGTGAACACTCTACTTCTACTGATCTTCAACTGAGGTCTTCTTGTTGGAGAGAGAGGTGGTCTGCTACTGCTACTTCACTCTTGATTTTGTCTCTCTTAGCACTTTTTCGTGCTTGTGTCTACCCTTAAGCTTGCCGAGGAGCTTTGATATGGAGACCTCTATTTATAGAGGGAGATCTAAGTAGCCGTTGGAAAGAACCATTTGACCTCTGTCAAAAGCATGACACTCCACCTGCTTTTCTGGAAACTTTCCTAAAATGAAAACTGCGAGCATCGCTTTTTGCACGTCGCTATTGTCGGTCCATTTATGGTAAGTTCTCCAGCTGACTTGTGCTTCCGATTAGATTTGAATCTGGACTACAACTCTTCCGTCGTCAGCATCTTCAAAGTCTTCTCTTCTCCACAGTGTGACGTCTGACTTTAACAAAACTTCTCTTCATGTTGGAAATGTATGTCTTCAGCTGCGTGGGTCATTTAAGGAGTCAACTGAGCTACTATCTAACTGAGTCCATGCTTCAGTTGAGGTTGAGGTCTCAACTGAGTTTGAGGGTCAGCTGAGTTTGGGTCTCAACTGATTCTGGGTCTCAGCTGAGTTTGGGCCTCACTTGAGTTCTTTACGAACTTCCTTCGTCAGTCCGGCTGACTTCTTCTGCTTGAAACCTGCAAAGATAAAATCTCTACGCTCAATAGTGAGCTCTAGCTAAGATCAGACTAAAGGCATTCATCTACTCGGTTGGGATCAGTTGGAGTTTTTGAATCGTTCGAAGCCTTTTACTAAATTTCCCGACAAAATATATAAGTTTTACTTTCAAAACTGTTAGAATTATATGGAAAGATAGTATACTTATTAAAGAACAATCAATTCATCCCTTCTGCCGTTGCACTCAAGGCCAATCTCCGTCTCCCTACTCTTAACGGTCAAAGTAAGCCCCTTTATTCTAAATTCGTTAATTAAGAATGAATAAAATCTCCCCAAGTAGGATTCGAACCTATGAACAATCGGTACCGCTCTACCACTGAGCTATTGAGGAACAACGGAGATTAGATCTCATAGAGTTCAATTCTCATTCTCAAACCATTACCAATATGAGCTTGAACCTTCCGTCCTAACTCCCAGAACTTCTTCGTAGTGGCTCCCTTCCATGCTAAACCTTAAACTAAATATAAAATCCATAGTTAGTTTAAGCCCACACCCCAAACCCAAAATTTAAATATATCAAAACCCCTAATTTCTATTCCATTCTTCCGCCATCTGAGCAATTATTTTTCTCACCTTCATAGATCAATACCTTTTATTTTCAATCCACATTGAAAGGCTAGTGTGCAATTTTCAGAACATTGAAAGTTGCGTTTCTTCCACGATAAATACGCAAATTTGAGTTTGAAGAAGAGAGAAAAAGTAGATAAACACATTTTTTCAAGTGAATTTGCAATAGGATTTGGATAAATTTTCTACTGCAGAATGAGTTTGCAGTAAAGGTTGGATATGGCCTAAAGTGCAGACTTTTTAAACCAACCCCATTAATAATTGCTTTAACTTCTTAGGGAAGGTTTACCTTAATGGAAAATGATAGAATATATATTTTTTCACATAGTTATTTTGATAGAAATTTTTTTAATGACAGAATTGAATATTTTTTTGGGGTTCCTTTTTACTTGAATGTTAGATAGTATTATCTTTAGGTAGTGGTATGAAATAATTTTCAACATTTACATCTCTGGCATAAAAAAAGTACTCCCTCCGTCCACGAAATGGTTGCCACTTTTGCTACTCCACTCACATTTATTGTGAGACTCTTACTCTACTCACAATAATACTCACTATAATTCACTACTACCTACAATTTTCTTAAAACCATTGTCGTCCACAATGTGGCAACCATTTCGTGGACGGATGGAGTAGTATTTTGTAATCTTTTATTATCCATCATTTCCAATGATAATTTTATTATCAAATTAAAGGAATCTTAAATTAAACTCTTGTAATCGGCCCAACATAAATTAGAAATGGATTATGGGTTGCATCATTGGGACAGACTTGGATCGGGCCACTGTGTTTTCAAGTCAGGTTTGCGTTATCGGCCTAACATAATCTTGAATTGGATTATGGGTTGCATCATTGAGACGGACTTGGATTGGGCCGCTGTGTTTTCAAGTCAGTCTACGAGCTAAATTAAGGGGGGTGTATTCAATCTGGATTTGTGTTGGAGTTTGTAAGTCTATAAAGTTGTGAAGTCTATGGATTTCAGATGGAGTTCAGGATGATTTCGTGGATTTCAGATGGAGTTTTGTTGGAGTTATAATTGATTTCACGTTGAGTTACCTCGACTTCTATTGGAGTTGAATTCCTTCATCACAACAGCGAGCGCTCCCATTCCCGAATGTCCGCTGACATCAAGTGATCGCTGGGAGCCAGTGTTTAGATTTATTTATGTTAAACAATGTTGTTTTTAATTTTTTTAGGACGTACTTTTAATTTTCGTTTTCTATTTCGTATTTGATATCAAATGAGCAAAAAATATGGTAAAATAGCAAATAACAAATTTTATAAGTTTCAACAAAGTAGCTAAAACAATAATAAAGATCCATTAGTTCAAACAAAGTACAAAACAATATCAAACAAGCTCCATTAGTTCCTAAAAATGCACTACTCGGCATTGTTGTCTTCATTCCCATTATCTTCATTTTCATCACTATTTTGTGGTGGCCTATTCTCCCACATAGCATTAGCAATGTTCATTCTCCATGCATTAGCCTTCGTTCTTTGTTGTAGTTGGCTTTGAGAAAGCCACTCAATGTTTTTATCTTCCATGTCGTCATCATGTTCTGCTCGATCTTCTTCAGTTTCGATTGGAGATTCATCAGAACGACACTATTTCCGAAGAAAGTTGTGTAATCCAGCACAAGCCAATACTAATTCTGCTTGTGTTTGAAATGGGAACGGAGGTGCAGTTTTGAAAATTGTGAAACAAGATTTGAAAATACCAAAAATTCTCTCAACCATGTTTCTCAAAGAAGCATGCCGAAGATTGAATATCTCAATTGCATTTCTCGGGTGACGACCTTGACACCCGAAATCTTTTAGGTGATATCGAACACCACGTAATGGTGCTAAAAATTGATGTAGATTAGCAAAGCCATAATCCACGAGAAAATATTTACCTACAAAATTTTCATCTTTAATTATAAGAAACTTGATGTAATAGAAAAAGTATACAGAGATTAAAAATGGTACCTTAAAGCACGTGAAGTCCATTTCGTCGAGATAGTGCATCATTTAAAAGTTTTGCATCATGTGTCGAACCTTCCCATCCACTAAGCACATACATGAACTACAAATCAAAGTTGCAAGCTGCCAAAACATTCTGCGATTGATTACAGTGACGGTTATGATAACTGTTTACTTCTCGGCCTATTACCGTTGCCGGCATATGAGTCCAATGAATAGCTCCGATGCAATCCTAAAATAAAGTGAATACGTTACACAATAAAAATACAATAAATAGAGTGCGGTTCGTAGTAGCAAAATGCATACCTTAAAATATGGGTTAAACCTTGTACTTTCCCTAATTTTAGCGGGCATCACTGTAGACGCCTTAGTCATCATATTCGGTGCAATAGTGTTTAATGCCTTGAAAATCTTGTGGAAGTTTTGACTAGTTACAAAATGCGAACGACCAAACCTTTGACAAACATTGCCATATCGATCATTGTGTCCTACAATGATCAAGAATGTTGCCACCATTTCTTCCACACTAATGAATATTGTGTCTTGTAATTGAGTTTTCTCTCTAATGATGTAGCATAACTTTATGAACACATCCGGATACATTCTATACAAATATCGGAAATCTTATGGATCTCTAATGAGACCAAATTTTGTATGATTTTCGAGTCTTGTTTTAGGTCTAGATCGAGTCGTTTTGCATATTTTTGCTTGTCTTTAGTGTCTGGGAGCACACATTGTGAAGGCAGGGATGTACAGGGCAAACCATGACAAAGCTGGGCAGAAATGGGCAAAAAATGACCAAATTCTGCAAAAGACATTTTGGGCACAGATACGAAGCACTTTGGGCAAGGAAATGATGCTCGCAGCTTGGGCAAGGAAGCAGACATTCAAAACTAAAGTTGCTCGCTTCACAACCTAACCAAATCAAGTACCATACGAGATCAAATCATTTGGGCAAAAAGAGATGCAAAAAGGCCAAGGTGTAAGGCACAGCACAAAAGAGAGGCAGGAGAACACGTATTGGGCATGGAGATCTGCAACAGTCCAACCTATAAGGAAAAAGTGCGAAGCAAGAAAGAGATTAACTTACAAGGGAAAAGTGCGTACCAAGTAAGAGATCAACCTTATCCAAGTAGCCAACAAGAAAGGAATTATTTCCTTCTTTATCCATGAAGATTCGTCCGTATCAAATCTGCTACATAAGGAAAGTCTCTTGGTCAACAGAAGCTGCTAGAAGGATTGACAGTTGGCAGACAGCTCGCCCAAACCTAGCTGCTATCAACTTACCTAATGGGCTGAGCCTCCAAGACCCACGAATTTCACATCTATAAATACTCCTAGATAGCAAGTCATATGTATCTCTTATCATAATCTTTTATCTCCTTAGTTTGTAAACTTCTTTTAATACTTTGTCTAGGGTTTTCTTTCTTTTGTTCGAGAGTTTGCCCCTTCGGGGGCAAACTAACTTTTGTAGGAGGTATGGTTTGTTCATGACGTGCAGGAGCTAGAGCACGGAAGCAACAATGGAAAGACATTCGGACGCGAGGGCAAGGCCACCACTAAGACCTTCTTTCCCCAAACTTTTGTATGGGGCAAGGGGAGTCTGAAATCCCTGAGCTGAAAGGCACTTATGTTTACCAGCTTGGGCGAGTTGGAGAAGAATGCTGTCGCACACAACCACATATGGGTACTGTTTTCTTGAAATACGAGACCTCACGCAAAAATTCTCGGAATAAAGTAAGGTACTGTTTTCTTGAAAAACTTGCACATGCTCTAAAAATTCTTAAACTTTCACAATTAGCTAAAAATAAATCTAATTGAATAATTACTCAATCAATTTCAACTCTCGATTTATAAATCGAATAACCCCTAATTTAATTCCTCTTAAGCTAGGGCACATATTAGTCAATTTCACAATTAGTCTTTTATTTCTTTTTAAGCATAAGGGTTCGTTTTTACTCGATCAAGTTTCAACATACTCGATTTAGCTGATATCATAGAAATTAGTCCCGACGTGTGCAAGCACTACATTCTGTTGGAGCTTGATGCTAAACCTGTCCGAGACCCCTAACGGAAGCTGAATCCGAATATGAGGGAAATAGTGCTCAAGGAAATATTGAAGCTTCTTGCTCTAGGAATCATCTACCCAATCTCCGATAGCAAATGGGTGAGCCCAATTCACATGATTACAAAGAAATCTGGGTTGCAAGTTGTGGAGAACGAGCAAAATGAGTTGGTGTCGATGCGTCTTGTTACTGGATGGCGCATGTGCATTGATTATCGCAAGTTAAATGTAGCTACTCGTAAGGATCATTTCCCTTTACCGTTTATTGATCAGATTTTGGAACGGTTAGCTGGGCAAGTATATTTCTGCTTCTTGGATGGTTATAGTGGTTATTTTCAGATTTATGTAAACCAAGAAGATCAAGTGAAGACTACCTTCACATGTCCTTTTGGCACGTATGTATGCAGTAGAATGCTGTTTAGATTGTGTAATGCATCTGGCACTTTCCAAAGGTGTATGATGAGCATCTTCACGGATTTGATCGAGAAATGCATAGAAATCTTCATGGATGATTTTACAGTGTATGGGGATTCTTTTGATGGCTGTCTTAACAACTTGGAGAAAGTTTTGACTCGTTTTGTGGAGAAGAACTTGGTCTTGAACTATGAGAAGTGCCAATTTATGGTTAAGGAAGGAATTATCCTAGGCCATGTTGTTTCGGAAAGAGGAATTCAAGTCGATAAAGCAAAAGTGGACCTGATTGCACGTCTGTCCTATCACACAAATGTGAAGGAGGTCAGAGGTTTTCTCAGTCATGTCGGATTTTACAGACGGTTCATCAAAGATTTCGCAAAAATTGCCCAGCCGTTGACTCGACTTCTACAGAATGATGTTTCGTTTTCCCTGACAGACGACAGTAAAAAAAGCTTTTGATATGTTGAAGACAAAGCTTACAAAGCTTCGATTATCCAACCGTCGAATTGGGAGCTTCTTTTCGAGCTTATGTGTGATGCTAGTGATTATGCGGTGGGTGCTGTTCTTGGACAAAAGTGAGGGAAAGAGAGCCACGTGATTTATTATGCTTCGAAAACACTAAATCCGGCTCAATGTAATTATGCAACCACCGAGAAAGAAATATTGGCTATCATTTTTGCATTTGAGAAGTTCTGTTCATACCTCTTGGGCTCGAAGATAATTGTTTACACAGATCACTCGGCGCTAAAATTCTTGCTATAAAAAAAGGAGTCGAAACCGCGATTGATAAGGTGAATACTTATATTGCAAGAGTTTGATTGGGAGATTAGAGACAAGAAGGGAGAAAGGAATCATGTTGTTGATCACCTAAGTTGTTTGATTCGAGCTGATGATGGAGATCCTATTAATGATGCTTTTCCGGAGGAGAATTTATATGTTGTCAGGAATGAGAATATCATATGTTTGCCCAAACGGAGCTTCTTCCCAGAATCAGAAATTTGTGCTGCAGTAAGTACGCCTCCTACGGACCCTTGGTTTGCTGATATTGTTAATTATTTGACAACTAGGCAGCTACTGTCTTCGTTCACAAAAGCGCAAAGGTCAAAGCTTAAGAATGATTGCAAGTATTATTTCTAGGATGAACCTTATTTGTGGAAGGTTGGAGCGGATCAAATCATTCGAAGATGGATCCCGAAAGAGGAATAAGGTGAGATTCTTTTGCATTGCCATTCTTTTGCTTGTGGAGGGTATTTTGGCCCAAAACGTACAGCTCAGAAGGTATTAGATGCTGGTTTTTTCTGGACTACATTGAATAGAGATGCATATCTTTTTTGTAAGAGCTGCAAGCGATGTCAATTGACGGAGAATATTTCCAAACGAGATGAGATGCCCCAAGTGTCGATGATTTTTTGTGAAATATTTGATGTGTGGGGGATGGATTTCATGGGACCATTTTCTAGTTCGTTTGGTAATCTATACATCTTGCTTGCTATTGACTATGTATGAGAGTGGGTGGAAGAAAAGGCCACGCAAACGAATAATTCTAAGGTGGTTGCTGCATTTTTTAAGTCCAACATCTTCACGAGGTTTGGAGTACCAAAAGCAGTGATAAGCGATCGAGGAACACATTTTTGCAACCGAACCATTGAGGCATTAATGAGAAAATATGGTGTTCATCATAGGTTGGCGACTCCTTATCATCTGCAAACCAATGGACAAGCCGAGGTTTCGAACCGAGAGATAAAACAGATTTTGGAGAAAACTGTAAACCTCTCGAGGAAAGATTGGAGTTTGAGGTTGGATGATGCATAGTGGGCGTACCGAACAGCCTATAAAACTCCTATCAGAATGTCGCCTTATAGATTGGTTTTCGGGAAAATGTGCCACTTGCCGGTCGAACTAGAGCACAAGGCTTATTGGGCGGTGAAGCAAATAAACATGCAATCGCTCAAGTGTGAGGAGGAGAGAAAGTTTCAACTTCAACAGTTGGAAGAGCTTTGTCTTGAAGCTTATGATACTGCCATGTGGTACAAGGATCGAACAAAAATGTGGCATCACAAGAATCTGAGAGGAAAGACATTCAAGGTCGGCCAAAAGGTGCTCTTATATCAATCAAAGTTGCATTTGATGCTTGGGAAGTTAAAGACAAAGTGGATTGGCCCCTTCAAAATACAGTTTGTTTGCCCAAACAGCAGTTGAAATCAGAAGTTTCGACACGGCAAAGACGTTTACTGTTAACGGTCACCGATTGAAACCGTATTGTGATGCATCTCATAGGACGACAGTGGAAGCGATTTCGCTGTTACCTTCATCGAGCTATTGATTGCATCGGAGAGTCGAGCCGACGTCTTAAAATAAAGGCGCTCGTAGGAGACAACCCACACATATTTTCTTTTCATAAGTATTCCTCCAAAAAAAACATGGGTCTAGAGTTAAGTTTGTTTTATTATTTGTTTTTAGATTTCTTTTCTTTGCTATTATTAAAAAAAAAAAGAAATTAAGGATCGAGTACAGTAGGGGGGGGGGGGTTTAGGTTGTGTTTTTTTTAATCTCCCTATTTTCATCTTTTCCACATTCTCGCTTTTCGCCGCTGTTCTTCGCCCTAAGCCCCAAATCCCAATTCCCTAATTCCTTTCACTTTTATTTTCTTCAATCCCGTTCACCTGTCCCCATTCTCTTCCCACTCTGATTACTTCTACCGCTATTTCACTCGCCGACGATAGTTCACCATGGCCCCCCAAAAGAGACGGAAACTCGCCATAGCCAAGACGAAGCAGGCCACAAACGTTCCGGCGAAATCTGCTCCATCACAAACTGAGGCACCGGTGACTATTACTGCTCCAATCGCCGCGGAACGAGCCTCTGCTCGTACCTCCACTTCTGAAAATTCCAAGGCCGCAACATGTTCGTTTTCTACAGTTCTGGCGACCTCTATTCCAGTCACCGTAAAACGAGCCTCTGCTCATACTGTGGCCTCTGAGACTGCCACGGCTGGTGCTTCTTCAGCTTCTCCAGTTCCGGCGATGACTTCTTTTTTAGTCGCCGGAAAACGTACGGCAGTTGCTGTGAATGAGTCATCCGACTCCGATTATGATGTCGAATCTGTCCCTGGTTCTTGTCGTTTGTTGACTCTGCTTCTTCCTCGGCGAATTTATATGATAGAATCAGTTCGGACAGAATGCCGGTGGAATTCAATGATTCTAAAGAGGTTGCGGCGCTACTCGCTTTTGAAAAGAAGGCTTGGACAAATTCTCTACTTACGCGGCAGCATAAGAAATTTCTTACAAGTAAATTTCTTCATATTCCATCTTTGCAACGCTTGAATATCTATGATCAATTTGTGGCTTGTTTTCAACGTATTGGTTGGTCTTGGTTGCTGTCAGTTCCTACATTTGATGTCTACAGTGAGGTTTCATTAGAGTTTTTTCCTACATTTCAATTTGTAGAAACTGATGATGTTGATGTTAAGTGTATTTCCTTTCGCTTGTTTAATATACATCATCATCTTTCTTTGACTGAATGGAATGTGAAGTTAGGTATATGTACAGTTGATGAAGTCTTGAGTGATGTGCATAGGAGTGCTTTATGTGGTTTCTATTCTAGTCGAAACTGTTTTGGAAGTTCTGAGGATTCATGGACTCTACTTGCTAGTAGTACAGCAAAAACTTTTGATGCTTCTCGTTCTGTGGTGTCGGATATAACTTGATTGGACGCACTACTAGTTTTGCTAAGCTGATTTCTGTTGATTTGTTTTTCTTACGGTGTATGCATAGTGGGGTTAAAGTTAATCTAGGATATTGGATTGTTTATGCCATGAACCAAATCAGCACGCATCATGTTCGTCATCTCACTTTGTGTCATTTTTTAGGTCTTTATGTGGTACGTAATTTTGAGTTAACTGTTCGAGATTTTATGCCCTGTGTAAAACACCTGCCCCATTTGATCTGGCCACACTTGCTGAGTCCCAGATGTTTGTTTATAACTCTGAGGGCGAGCCTCAATTTCTTGAGTCGGGAGAAAGCCTTCCGAGCTTTTCTACTAGTACAGGTACCTCGTCTTTGAAAAGTTTGGAAATTGAAGTGCAATGTCTTAAGACTGCAATCGCACATTTGAGAGAGGAGGTCGCTTCCATTAAGAAGGATATCGCTGATTTGGGTGCCTCTATCCTTGCGGCGCTTCAGTAGTACACACATTGCGGTGACATTTGTTTTTTCTTTTTTCTGTTATTTGTTTTGCCTATTTCCTGTGTGTGTTTGTCTCTTTTTCCTTGTGTTTTTTCTTTATTTGCTTGAGGGCAAGCAAAGTTTAAGTGTGAGTAGGTCGTTTAGGTTTTAAGTTGTTTGTTTCTGTTAGTTTCGTGTCGTTTAAGCCAAGTATTGTTGATTGTGTTGGTATTTGTAGATGACTTTTGCTTGTTTGATTCTTGTGATTAACTTGGTTGTTCAATATACTGTCGAATGGTGAGGTGTGATTTAAAGTTCGAGTATTTATCGATGATACTTGGGATGATGAAAAAGGGCAGTGATTGAGCTTCTTTACCCACACTTATATATGATTTAAGCCTTCATAGTAGAGCACTCTCCACTTAATTTCCTTCTGAGAGATTTTTTTTTTTCACAAGGTTGCGATATCATGTGTGTCATGTGTAATAAATGATAAAAGGCACTCAGATGAAATTTTGGCCTGCTATTCGTTGCCTAACCCGTGCATTAACCCCTAGTGAGCCACTTTGAAGCCTTGACCATGTTCTTTCATTTAAGTCACTAAATATGAAACCAAGGCTGTTTTTAGACTCTCTTAGGCCTGTGATGCATGTTCTAAATTCGGAACTTAATTCCATTATTTGTTAGAGAAGAAGAAGCTTTGCTTATATGTTCTGTTTGCCCAAACCGCTGTCTTGTACTTTGATTATATGGATCTGATAAGTTTGGCCAGACAAAGGCATTGATTCAAGATGATTGTTTGGGAATATTTTGAGATGACTGCTGAATGTCGTTGCATTATATTGAGGAAAGAAAGGTGTTGTTATTTATTCTTATTTTATTTGTTTCAAAATAAAAAGAAGGAAAAAAAAGAGAGAGGTTGCACCTGATTGAAATTGAGCATGTGGTTTCAGCGACCCTAAGATATGTTAGTTGTTTTCTTCTCCAAGTACTTGAGATTGTGGATGATGTTTCGAATTGGATGTGCACATTTTCATCTTAATTTCTTTAGCCTAGGAACCCCCTTAGATCCTTGCAAAGTCATGAATGGTCCCTAGCCCCATTACGCCAAATGAACAAAGACCTTTTTGAGTTATAAGTTGACTGCTATATATCGCGACTGCGTGAATCTTGTTTTTGTGTGGTTGTCCCTGATACTATACTGAGTGAATGAGAGATATATGTGAGCTATGCTCGATTGTTGCCCGATTTTAACTAAGTTGATGATAATGATGCATTCTTGAGATTTCATTTTTCTCATTTAACAGTTGAGAATCTCTTGTGAGTTGCTTGATTCATATGGGCAGAACAAGTTTGTAGTCTGACATGTTGGTTTTACTTGGCTGTTTTGGGTCTAGTCAGTTCGTGTCTCATCTTTTCCCTTTCCATCTTTCTTTTTTGTTTTGTGTTGAGTCGGTTGTTTGTTGAGTCGATTCTGTGGAGTTTCTTGTTTCTGAACAACCGTGTGTGATAATTGTGTCTTATCTTCACTTCATACTTGAGGGCAAGTATGATTCAAGTGTGAGGAGATTTGATGTGTGTGTTTTTGGTCGTTTAGAATTCGAGGTTTTCTAGTATTTTATGTGGATATAATGCACATCTAGGTGTTATTTTGTGCAGGAGTTATAGAGTCCAAGAGTGCAGAGACGTGGATGCGAGATGACGAGAAAAGATGAGATTTTGTTCGATTTTGATGTGGAATTGAAGGAAGGAAGAGATGGGCTGAATTTCTTATCTTAGTGGATATTAACTATAGCTTAGTTGTTTATTAGTATTGGGCTAATTAAAATTAAGCTCATATGTCTTAAAAGGTTTTTGACAGGAGACCTTGTAGAAGGGCTTTATTCCCTTATTTTGATTTTCTCTTCTAGCCGCTTAGTAGAAATTAGAATAGGATTAGGATTAGTTTATTATTAGGGGGATATAATATATATATATATATATATATATATATATATATTGTTTCCAGCCGCATATTACAGACATTAATTCCAGCGGCTAGAAACTCTTATTTCATAGACGTACAACAGACGAAGAATTTGGAGATTTTAAGTTATTTAATTCGGTGACTATTGCATAACAATTTTTGTTCCTTATTTTAATATCATGCACACGTTTATTTATTTGCTTGCGTTTAATTTTATTATGAGTAGCTAAATTCTTTGATTCGGCGAGGATATTGAAGCACTAGTCTAATAATCTGTGAGACCTAATTGCTCGTATAATTAATTTCTAGGATTTTGATTTATTCCTTATGTTTAAGGTTAATTTCGATTTTGTTTAAGCCTGATCAACTTAGATTAAATTGGATTACAGTCAATTAGTTCCCCTAATCCGTAAATATTGGAATATGGCTAATTAGTGATAAAGTTACCATGTTCATAGTAGGAATAAATTGCTAAACAGGTTATTACTTGTATTCTTGGGTAATTCGTTTAAATTGGGTTCCTTTAAAGTTAAAAGCTATTAGAGCATTAAATCTGGATTTGGTGTTTCCAGCTAGGTTATGTTTTAATAAGAGAAATAGTTAGGACTGACGTCCACAGCTAACTATCGATAAAGTACGTAGGAATTGGGGTATGTCCGCTGCATTCACGGCACCCTATAATTGGTTGGTCCTAGATAATTAATTAATCCTTGCGTCGATGATCAGAGCCTACACTGGTGTGGATTTATTCGAAACCGAATTACTTTTCTTTGATTAATATCTAGTTTATTATTTAGTTAATTTCCTTGCTTTCATAGTTAAATGAAAAAACCCAAATTTAGGCGCGGTGGCTACACCAAAATTGATTTATATGAAAAATAAGTTATATCCCGTTCTCTGTGGTTCGACCGTGCTTATTGCTATACTCATTTTGATTCTGAGCAGGATTTGAAGGAATTATTTGGGATTAAACGACGCTCATTAAAGAACAAAGAAAAGATCTATGAATAATACCTTGTAGAGAAAAAACTTGTGAGTGAGAATGAGTGAGATTGTCAGAATGCTCCAATGATCCAGCTCCAGCTCCAGCAGAAAGAAAAAAAAGAACAAAAATGGTAAAGTTTTTCAAAGAGAATTCTATAAAACTACGGGCGACGTTTCACCTTCACCGCACCCCAGCAATCGGTGGCTCCCAGCGCCGGCTGGGAGTCCCGAGCGACTGCTCGTCCTCACCCAGCGCTGGGGTCGCATTGGATTTCAAATCTCATCGATATCGATCGGATTTCGTCAAGTATTTTTTCTTCATCAAACTCCAACGAAAGTCCAACGTAAATCAAATTTTGCAAAATCCATGGAGTGTTAAATACACCAAGAATTCAGAAATCCAAATGAAACCGTAATTAAATACACCTAGACTTTTGTAGGATTTCTGAAATCCAAATGAAATCCACATTAAATACACCCGAATTTTAAAAATCCAATAAAAGTCTAGATTGAATACACCTAAACTTCTGAAATATTTAAAATTCAATGAAAATCCTGACTGAATACACACCTAAAGCTAATTGAGCTTCATCCCGCATCCATATTGTAGTGTGCATGTGTGATTGCTATACAATTTCTGTGAACCTACAAGTTGCTAAAGGTGTGAGTTGTGTGCGTGTTGGTTAGGTGTTGTTCTTTTAATTAAATTAAGTGTGCTAGCTATTTATCACATTAACTAATAACGTAATCATACTTAAATTAATATACTAATTCCTCCAAATTTGACTTATTTCGATTATTAAATATGCTTCTTCTGTAACAGAAAAATAAAATATAACGAAAAATAAACCATGAATTGAAGAAGTATTATCAAGTGTCAAGTTTGAATGTACGATGGAGAGCGTAGAAACAAGAGAGAAGAAAAGTATTTCTGGTTAACATGGAGTATGTATTCTTTAATAAAAAAAGATCTCTTTAATCATTTTTTTTTACCATTCTATCAACATCCATCCAGATATAATCAGATGAATTTGCCCAAATTTTCTCCATCCATTATTATCTTCGAATAAAATTTCACCGACCTTTAAATATTCCAATTGTGCTCTTTTTTCAACAAACACCAAATTTCATTTGTTTCTTGAGTTAAAAAACGATTAATACTGCACTCATGTTCACATATTCTTGACTCATCAAAAAATGAAATCGAATTTTCACAATTTAATCATTTTGATAATTCACACAATTCTCACAATCCCATGCTCATCAGCAGCAGCTCTATGCAATCGCACGTGCGCCGGCCGGAAACTGCCCTTTCCTTTCGGTTTCTCCGCCGGCTGCCAAATACATCTCAACTGCTCCGGCAACGGCACGATCCTCGCCGCCGACTTCCCCGTCCAATCCGTCAACGCCGAAACTCTCTTAGTCAACGTTCCGGCCATGTGCGAGCGCCCCGTGGAGGCGCTGCGCCGCCTCTTCACTGCCAGCTTCGCCCCGACTTCCCACAACGCGATCCTTCTGCACAACTGCCGGAGTCCGAGCAGCGGCTGCTTAATCCCGACGACGATGGTGCAGACTCACTTCGAGCAGCTCGACTGCGACGCCGGCAAAGCCACCGTCAGCTGCTACTCGGAGTCCGACAATGCGACGTCGTTCCTCAACTACGAGAATCTGACGAGGAGCGGCTGCCGCTCGCTGTTCTCGGCGATATCGATGGAGGCTAACGGAAATAGCTCGTCGGTGTCGTTGGATGTTCAGGTCGTCAGAGTCGGGTGGTGGCTCCGCGGCGAATGTCGCTGCGCGGCGAATGCTAAGTGTGTTGCTGTTACGCCGCCGCTTGACGGCGTCGCGACGCCGGCGTATCGCTGTCAGTGCTTTGAGGGGTTCGCCGGTGATGGATTTCACGACGGAGTTGGCTGCCGGAAAGGTACATGTCTCATTTGGCTTTTCTCTTTTTTTTTTTTTTTTTTCCCCCCCTAATTCCGTTAATTAAGCTTCCTTTGGTATCTCTTTTCTTCATTTTTGACTTTGACTAACCAATATTGTGTCTTTTACTTTAAAAACATGTGAAATTATGTTAGGTGGGACTCATAATAGTACCCCACATTCATAAACCTTATGAAAATAACGATAATGCTCGAATTTGATTAACAAGTGTTGTTTTCACGAATATGGTTGAATTCGTCACAGACGATCTTCCTTATTATTTAAGTGCGATTGTTGTGTATGGGATGAACCTACGTACATAATTACTATAATTTAAGCAAAAAACGTTGTAAGCACAAGTGAGTCGTTGAGGTTAATTTAATAAAATTGAGTAGAAACTACATATTTTATTAATGTAGGTATATCTATAAGTTAGGTGATGAATGTTTATAGTTTGAGGGTACCATTTCAACCTGAACATTGATGATTACATATTTTTGGTCCTCGGACAAAAAAGAAGAAGCTAGAGTTTAAGTATAACTTTTTTTTTTTAATAATGTTTTAAGTATAACTTTTATTCTCGGTTACGCCAATAATATTGTTCTAGAATATCTTTTATGCAAATTCGACTTCAGCCAATTTTATTATTGATAAATAACATGAATTTATTTATTTCTCAAAATAAAATTTCTTAGAGTCAACTGAACAAACTTTTGAATATCAAATCTCTAGGCCGATACTTGTTTATTCCGTAGCAATATTTTTTATAGTACTATTAAGATTTTTCAATTTACTCAGCGAGGAATAATCAAGACGTGTCTTGGAATATTGACTCGTGGAGATACAATGATATTTGGGGATTATGCATTTTAAAATTATATTATAAAATATAATGGCATCATTTGGTGGTTGAGTAATCGATCTGATCCACTATCCTAATATGCCAGATTTTCTTTCATCATTCTGTCGTTGAAATTCATTTTCTTCTCCATCTTTGATTTGATTACATAAATATTAGTTACCGCAATGAAAAACAGAAGTCCAATAAGATGCAGTCAAGTGAGGCAGTTGAATTATTTTTTAACACCGTTACAAGAAAATTTAAATACCGCATGACGGTGGACTCGAATCCGTAACCTTTGATCCGAACATTAACTACACTATTACTAGGCTAACACACACGGTAGTTGAATTATTGATGTTAGTTGTTCGTCATATACTTTTCTCCGGATATTGTGATAGTTTATTTATAGAATTTAATTCATGTTTATATTTTATTATTTGTCAATTACAATAATGTACATGGTCGTTTTTGTGGCGTTGGTAAATTGCAATATTAATTCAAAAAATTATAGTAGTACTAGTGTATATGTTTATTTTGATACTCAACAAAATGTACTAGAGACCATTGTACGCATGACTTTTCATTTTTTTAAAATACGTATATTCAATCGCACAAAACAAGTTTCTTGTATTCAATTTGGGATGTTCTCTCATAAGCAATATGAAAAGCATTTTTCTCACAAAAAGAAGTGAACTCTAATATGTTCTATCTTTTTATCCTTTAATCATCTGTCTTGTAAATACGTGTGCTCAAAAATTACGAGACAGAGGGAGCATAAATTTATATTCGGTAAATAACTTAAGCTAGTTATAGTGGCTAGTTTTGCCTCATTTTACACTATTGAATATAATGTGTCCTCTGGAGTTGGATTTTATTTCATGACTAGAGCTATTTAGTGCTAGTGTCCGAGTTTAAAGAAATTAAAAGGAATGAAAAATCTGCTAAAAAAAAAAAGAATGAAAAATGCTGGTTCATAGAGAGCTTGTCCATGAAATAAAGTAAAAAAGAAAACTTTGGTGAAGCTATACATGCTTCAAGTTTATGAGAACAATTGATATTGGAAAATGGAAACTTACATAATTACAGTGAAAAAATTCATTCATTATTGTCCAAAGAAATTCCTTGTTCAAAATTGCAGATTGCTTCATTTAGTTACATATTTAGTGTTATTTCGACACACAATGGCCAGCCACACTAACTAAAAAACGTAATATAGGTTTTAAACAAAGAAAATATACATTAATTTGAGAATCTAAACCCTATAAGTAGATGAGGCTATTTTTATTTTTATAATTAACTTTTCTATTTTTTACGCGTGTACCTGACCATAGTGTATCCGGATAAAATTATTGTTTTTATTACTCCCTCCGTCCACGAAATAGTTGCCACATTATGGACGACATGGATTTTAAGAAAATGGTAGGTAGTAGTGAATTATAGTGAATATTGTTGTGAGTGGAGTAAGAGTCCCACAATAAATGTAAGTGGAGTAGCAAAAGTGGCAACCATTTCGTAGACAAACTTAAGTAGCAAAAGTTACAACCATTTCGTGGACGGAGGTAGTATTATATGAATCTATAATGATATTGATCATATATATGTCGCAAAACAGAATCAGAAGCATGTAATCCTTCAAATTACTTGTCTGGCAAATGTGGAGGAACAACCAGAGTTGGCGTTCTAGTTGGAGGTATATATATTTATCACTTCATTGTAACTTCATTCATTTCCTCTACAATCATCAATATTTACACATTAGTTAGAATTATAAACATTTAGCCTCTGCTTCAGGTGTTGCAGCAGGTGCTTCATTAATGGTGAGTTTAGGCCTACTTTTCTGCTTCATTCGGAAAAGATCAAAACTGAGAAGCAAAAGCAAGAAAAGCAAGAAATTCTTCGAAACCGCAGGAATAACCATTCCCATATATTCCTACAAAGAAATGGAGAAAGCCGCAGACTTCTTCTCCGAGAAAAGAAGGCTCGGCAACGGCGCCTACGGCACCGTCTACTGCGGCAAACTCAGCGACGAATGGGTCGCCATCAAGCGAATCCGGCACCGAGATTCCGACAGCATCGATCAGGTCATCAACGAGATCAAACTCCTCTCCTCGGTCAGCCACCCCAACCTCGTCCGCCTCCTCGGTTGCTCCATCGACAACGACGAGCAGATCCTCGTGTACGAGTTCATGCCCAACGGAACACTCCTTCAACACCTACAGCAAGAGAAAGACTGCGACGGGCTTTCCTGGCCCGTTCGCCTCGCCATCGCTTCCGAAACAGCTCAGGCTATCTCCTACCTCCACAACGCCATGCACCCTCCCATATATCACAGAGACATCAAGTCCAGCAACATTCTCCTCGACCGCGACTTTAGGTCTAAAGTTGCGGATTTCGGGCTGTCGAGGCTCGGGATGCAGGTGGAGTCGTCCCACATCTCGACAGCCCCTCAGGGTACCCCGGGGTACCTTGATCCGCAGTACCACCAGCATTTCCATCTCTCGGACAAGAGCGACGTCTACAGCTTCGGAGTCGTGCTGATCGAGATCATAACGGCGTTGAGAGTCGTGGACTTCGGCCGCCCTCAGAACGAGGTGAATCTGGCGGCTCTCGCCGTGGATAGGATCGGAAAAGGGCGTTTGGATGAGATCGTCGATCCGTTTCTGCAAGTTAGTCTGGATCAATCGGTGCACAAGGTGGCGGAGCTGGCGTTCAGATGTCTGGCTTTCCATCGGGACATGAGGCCTTCGATGATGGAAGTTGCGATTGAGTTGGAACAGATAAGGCTGAGTAAATGGAGTGAGATTAAGCCTTTGAATGCGGTGATGGGAAAGAAGCAGGAGTTATACCAGAGCAGCAGATTGTACGGTAGCACAAATTCATCGGAGACGGTGGTGACGGTGACAGACTTTTCTCCCGTTTCAGAGGGGGATTATTCGTCGCAAAGTGATCGGAGCTCGCCGTCATCAAATAGTCTGCTTAATCGGTGAATTAGATTTGTTTCTCGTTTTTAGCTGTAGATTAATTTACGTTGGTTTTATGCATACATATGTGATGCCTAGGCTGATTATTATTTGGCATTATATTCTGTAATTTTACAGTACATGATTGTAATTTGTAAATGTGTACAAACATTCAAACTCTTTTTGATCGGTTTCCAAAAGATAATACTCCCTCCATCCACGATAAGTTGTCATATTATGGACGGTACGAATTTTAAGAAAATTAGTGGATAGTAATGGATAGTAATGGATATTGTTGTGAGTGGATTAAGCGTCCACTAATAGAGTAGTGAGAAATAGTATAAAGTTAAATATAATATAATATGTAGACCCTACTATTATAAATGGAAGTGACAATCATATTGTGGACTGACTTAAATTGCAAAAGTGGTAGTCATATCGTGGACAGAGAAAATATAGTATATGGCGTGGAAGTAGGGATTCTTTTTCTAGATAGAACTGCACAGGGAGGCTCGTTCCATCGGCATATTACATATGATCAACTATTAATGAGAGACCATTTTTCCACTTCGCAACAACTCGCTACATTTTATTAAAACTCATGTGTCGCACCCTCCTAGAATTTATATCATAGATGGAGGAAGTATAATAAATACTCTAAAAAGTATAATTTTTTTATATACATATAGGAAACATTCCCACTGTGGGCACACATAACGTGTCAACCGTTAATGTGATAGCACCATCGTTGATATGATTGCGCCTAAAAATATGAAAAGTTATCAACCAAAATTTTGTTGGAACTTTTTATTGGAAAATATGAAGTACGGGTTCAATCTCGCTTGCTTAGTATATTCATATCTTATTTGGTGTATTGGTCTCAGGAGTAGTGGTGTAAAAGGTGTCACCTATATAGTGGTGTAGTGATTTATTCAATAGTAGATATATATATTTCGTTGTAATTCCTTAAAAAAAAGAAACAAATATATACTAATATAAAAAGAACCTTGTTTTACAAAATTTGTTTTGCCTAAAATGTCCTTACGATAAATTAAACTTAAAGGCAACATCATAATATAATAATATGACATTATAAATAGAATTTTACCATATAATTTAATATATAAATTTATTACTTTTAGAAATCAAAATTTACCTTATTAATTAATATCAAAATTTATTACTTTCTGTAGGGCGTCAGATTTTTTTGCAGGTGGTGGTAGCACAACCCATGAAATGCATTCGGGTAGACGACACGAACTACATTCTTAATGCTCAAATACTGGTCACTCACAATCAGTAAATCATCTGGAGGGTTGTAGCATCTGCGCATGTTCGGGAGAAAATATATCCACGACTCATCATTCTCTTTAGGACTGAGGCCATTAGCAAGGAGGAAGACATGGTTGTTCCGGTCCAATGTGACGGCTACAAATAAAATTCCTGGGTTCTTTCCCTTAAGGTGGGTCCTGTTCACTACAATCACCGGCCAGAGACACTTATTAAATGCTCAAATACTCTGTCCGAGTGCAACAAAGAAGTGACATAGCGAACACTCACTAGCCATCTCCAAGTCATAAATAGTTCCCAGGTTACGCTGCTTCAGCAAATATAAATACGATGAGATCTTCTAATATAACGAGATGTGGTTGCCATACATATTCTCTATGGCTATGTTTCTCGTCCGGAGAGCAACATTGTATAGAATGTCAATACCAAACATTCTATGCATCTCCTCCATTATCTCCTTTGGCCTCAATGTGACCACATTGCCAGTAAATCTCTTAGCAAAATAAAATGCAGCAACCTCAGAAGATACCGATCGTGCAACAGCACGATTCAGATCGGGGTGACAAGTGTGATCCAAGGTAATTTAGTAATTATCCAAATGGTGCCGCCGTTAATAGCACACATCCTAAAACTGCAATACTCTTTGCCACTCTTGCATAGGAATGTCATCGATTTGCTGCCGAACGCTTAGCTGTACACGCCAAAAAATTCTTCATACGAAGTATTCTAACAATGATCCTCAACTCTTGCTTGGACCAAAATAAGGCCCCCACCTCGAGTTTCTCACGTACTAGTGGTAATTTTTCGACCCACCCTAATGTCCCCGCGCTATCAGGATCGAGGAATGGAATGATTCAATTGCAAATTGCACGCTGATGCTCAATCTCGCTTCCGGATTGATGGTCTGATGTGAAGTTCCGATGGCCGAAAACCCTATTCATTTGGGCCGGCTGTTGCATCTAAGTAATAAAATCAGTAGATAGCGAATTAAGCAATTATTTACAACGATCATCTTTTTCGTCCTCGGACGAACTCGCCTCATCTTCCTTATTTTTATCGTATTCATCATCTTCATCATATTGCTCATGAAAGTAGGGCATGCAGTTGTCAATGTGGTGTTGCTCAACTCCGGAACTCTTACCACTAAAATTAACCTCGGGGATGGATGAGCCACCGTAATCAACGTAAACCTCCAGATCGTCTTTCTGTTCAATTTACATTCGGAGTAACACAATATCACTTCGCAGTAATACTCTTACTTTGTTTCTGTTGATCATGCATGTCAAGTACCATAACGTTTAGTCGGTCCCATTTCTATTGCCCAAACCCTCTCCTATAAATGCAACAAGGTTAGGGCATTTCTCACTAATTAAGGAAATATCATTTATCTCAACTTTATTACTCGAATTCTTACTTGCATTCTTAACTCAACTAACGTCATATCAAATCAATCTCGTTGCACATAATAACATTTTCAACAATTTGAACAAATCATAACATCATAAATAGAATATAAACGTCTTATTCAACATAGGCTCGTTTAAGTATAATCATTATTTTTAATCTCATAAGCTCACTCAACATAATAACTCAACATACAATTTAATCAAACATACAATCTCAACATGATTCTTATTTCAAGTTCAATTAATAATTATTAAACATTTCAATCAAGCATATCGATTAAATCAACATCATAACTCAATTTGGAATTTAACAAACATATCATCTCAAACTCGATTCACACTTCAAGTCACATTAACAATTACCCTTCATTACTCGACTCTAGTTTTGGAAAAGACATTAACTTTGATCTCATAAAATATATATAAATTCAATTAATAAGAATTCTTTTGAATTAATAACTCAAATAATCAATTAATATTTTTCGACTCGATGTACGACATTATTTTCAAAATACGTTGTCTTTCCTCAACTTCATATATGTATATGAGTACGTACTATTATCTTGTTTACTTATTCTATTATTATAACTTCTCTTTTTATTATTCTCAATTAAACTCTTATAAATCCTCATTTTCTATTTATAACTCGACTCTTAGAACTTCGTTTACCAAAATTCTTGTTCTTTTTATTTTACAAAAACTCGATCTCTAACTTCAAATTAAGACTCGATTCTTAATTTTAATAACTCAATAACTTCATCGACTTATTTCTAATTAAAACGATTTAGAAAGCAACTCAAATAATTTTATTCAAGCATCATCAATTATTCTATACTCGAAATAATATTCATAAACGAATACTTAAACAATCATCATTTAATAGACTCGATTCTCAGTTCAAAAAAATAACTCTTATAAATTTTCTTCTTATTTTTCTAATATTTCTCATTTAATTTAATAATTAACTATTAAACTATTTTATCTCAATCTCATTATTTTAATGAACAACGCTTACTCGACTCTATACTCATAAGCTTCTCTCTAAGTTTCTTATGCTGACTCCTCTAGTCTTTTCTCTTTTAGAAGAGAATTAATTTAATTTAAAATTTAACTATTATTATTATTTCTCACTATTTCTCGTTATTTCTCGTTCAATCGAATGTCATAACCTTGACTACTCGCCTCAAATTTTATACTCGACTCTCGACTCTATTTTCTTAACTCAATTAACTCTTTCTCTTAAACTCTTATTATTTAGTAAAGAAATTATTTTCCTTTATTTTTCTCAACTTGATGACTTATCATTATCTTAATGATTCTCTCTTTTTATTTTCTATTTAATTTTATTCTCCAAAAATCTTGAATATTTTATTAGTTAAATAATTAATTTAATTTATTTTACAATTAACTTTAATGGTATTCAAATCTTCAAATATTACACCAAGAACACCTAGAACACCAAGAACACATATTCAAAAACTCATATTTTTCACCAAGAACACCTAGAACACACACTAGGTATTCAATTTCATTTTTTTTCAATTTTCGCATCCTTTAAGCTTAAAATTTCATTTCTTTTATCTCAATAATTCCTACTACACATCTAATACATCAATTTACACACACAATCATGCTCAATACTTCATAACATCAAAATCATCATAAATCACCAAATTATCATTTCATCCTCAACATGCATAAACTCGATTTTTCTTCACATAATCAACATAGTAAATTAAATCTCTATATTCTCATACTCATCTCCTATTCATAGCATCATCGATTCATCAAACAATAATCAAATATTCCTTCATATACTCAATAATTTCGGTATTCATCACAAAGATTAAACAAATTATTTTCTTCGATTTTTCATGCGTAATCTATTCCAAACATATTCATGAACACATATAAATAGTAAATTATCAAGAAATCATAAAAATCGATTTTTCTTCTTTCTTTTCCTATTTTTCGGTTTCCATCCAATTTTTAGGGGTTTATATTTTCTTTTTCTCCTTTAATTCCTAGATCATTTCCTAGGCTCGATTTTCCTATCGATTTCCTCACTCGGATCTCACCTCGAATCCTAGTTTGCCTAAGCATAATTTAAAACATGCATGCATCTTTTTTTTAGGGATTAGAGATTACAAATATACAATTAATCAAATGGAAACCTACTTTAGAAATTTAAATTGAAGCTTCCTCTCTTGATTCTCCTTTGGACCGAAAATGGTAGGTTTGGGAGCTCAAACCCCTAGCTTGAAATTTCCATGGTGGATTTCACCTTGAACCTCAAGAAAAATAGAACAAAAATTTATCATCTCTTCAAGGGCATGTATGCCGAAAATTTAAAGAAAATAAGAGAGATGATTTTGATTTGATATTGAACTCAAGAATTTATGAATTTGTTACCTCTTGGATTAGAGTTTGAAGAATTAGGAATGATGATGATCTCTTTGAAACGTGGAGGCTTGGAAGCTTGAAGATTGAAGCTTTAATGGAAATTCTCCAACTTTGTACATGTGTGTGTGTGTTACGGAAGAGAGAAGAGAGAGATGTGAGACAGGAATTTTTCTTTCTTCTCTTGGTTGATACTCACGGCAAGAGAGAGTATAGAGAGTTTGAGAGAGAGTGTATGAGAGTGATATGATGAAATGAAATGATGAAGATGAAATGATGAAGTTGAATTTAGCTTAGGAATATCATTATGATTATTCCTTATAGGTTTTGACAAATAGGTAGGCTATGGAGAGATTTAGGGAGAGAGAGCGAGGGAGGTCGGGAGAGAGAGGGAGAGAGATGGGAGAGATATTCCATTTTGCAGATAAAATTTTACACGGATAAGAAAGTTTTCCAGTAGAATATGTCCGTGTTATTTCATTTATACTGAAAACAGCTCTAAACTCTCCTCGTCTCATTTCCGACATCGAAAATGCCTCAACTCTATCTCATATCTCACGAAATAATTCAAGGATTCCGAATATCAAATTTTTAGGTTAAAATTCCAAGTAACGAAGAAAACCTAAAAATTAATCGGCAAATTAATCCATTAAGAACTAAATTCTTAGAATTCTCTCATATGATCTCGGATGAGCTTCGAACATATCTCAGGGCTCTTAGAATTAATTCTAGATTCAAAAGACACTAATTAGGTTAAATTCTGAGTTCGTCGGTGAATAGTATTTTCTCGGTTCACGTTATTATTCACTGAAAAGTAAAAGTTCTCGGATTTATCTGAAAATCATACTCATGCTCAAACCCATACAAATATACTCAATCAATGCATCATATACTTAATCGAATAATCAAAACGAGAAAAACTCACATCAAAGCACACAGGGGCATTTTAGTCATTTTCAAATACATATTTTTCTTGAAGATTCTCTTCACTCAAAACTCATTAATTAATCATTTAAAAACATTTAAAACATACTTAAGGGCTCTTGAAAGTTCGGGGTATTACAATAATCTTATGCGCAAGAAAGTAAGGACGCAACTTTCGAGCAGAAGTCATGACTTCCAAGGCTGCTTTCTTCACCTCCGAATAGTTTGCTTCAGGGCCTTGAATCATTTTACTGGTGTAGTAGATGGGTTTTTGCTCACCACCTTCTTCTTTGATCAACACCGAACTCAGCGACTCCTTTCCCACTGAGAAATATAAGTAAAGAGTTTCTCCAATTACAGGCTTTGTGCGCAAGGGCAACGCAGTCAGATGTTCTTTCAAGGAATTGAACGCTGCTTGGCACTCTTCCGTCCATTCAAACTTGTTACCTTTCCTCAAGATTTTGAAGAAAGGTAAACTCTTCTCTGCCGAATGAGAAATAAATCAGCTTAGTGCGGTAATCTTGCCATTAAGTTTCTGAATTTTATTCAAGTTGCGGGAAGCTTGTATTTCTTGCACCACGAAAACCTTTGCAGGATTCACTTCAATACCTCTGGGTATGACAATGTAACCCAGGAACTTTTCAGATTGCACTCCAAAAGAACACTTAGCGGGATTCAATCGAATGTCATTGCTCCTGATTACTCCAAAGACTTCTTCCAGATCAGTTGCATGATCAACGGCTTGAAAACTCTTGACCAACATGTCATCTACATACACTTACATGATTCTTCTAATTTGTTCTCGGAACACCAAATCCACCATTCGTTGGTATGTTGCCCCCGCATTCTTCAAACCAAAGGGCATTTTCTTGAAGCCAAATGTTCCTTCTCGAACAATGAAGCAAGCTTTCCGAATATCTCTTCGATTCATCAAGATTTGATGATATCCCTGGTACGCATCCATCATCGATAGCAATTCACATCCAGAAGTGGAATCTACCAATTGATCAATTCTGGGTAGAGGATAGTAATCCTTCAGGCATGCTTTATTCAAATCCTGAAAGTCTATGCATATTCGCCACTTGCCCCCCCCCCCCTCCCTCCGGTACCATGACTGCGTTGGCAATCCATTCAGGGTACTGTACTCTCATAATATGTCCAGCTTTGAGCAATTTTTCCATTTCAATCATGATAATCTTGTCCTTCTCCGGATCAAATCTTCTTAACTTCTTCTTGACAGGGCGAATAGCCGGATCCACGTTCAAGAGATGCATGGCAATCTTAGGATCAATGCCTTTTAAATCATCCATACTGAAAGAAACAAATCAGCATTCCTCCGTAGGCAAGCTATCACTGCTTCAGCATCTGCATGTGCCATCTGCGTTCCAATTCGAGTAGTATAACCTTACTTACTGGGGTAAAGTTCCACTGGCATGAGTTCCTCTCCCGAAGACATTTACATCTCTGGGTGTGTTTCTTTCATTTCTATCTGTTTCATTTTCTTTCCAGTGGAATCTCCCAATCCTTCATTGGGTCGCTTGACAGCCTTGCCGGCTACCTTGACTTCTTTAACATAGCATGCTCGGGAAGCATCTTGCTCTCCGGCTAACTCTCCCACTCTATCTTTCACGGAAAACTTCAATTTCATATGGAAGGTGGACACCACCGCCTCGAATTCGTTGAGGGCAGGTCTGCCCAAAATGACGTTGTAAGATGATGTTGTATCCATTATCAGGAACTTTATCATGCGCACTTTTCTCAATAGGAACTCTCCCATGGCCATAGGCAATAACACTAATCCTCGAGGATGGATAGCTCCTCTTGCGAATCCATATAAAGGGGTTTCTATGGACTGCAACTCCACGTTTAACTTCATGCTTTCGAAGCAATGGGCAAATATTACATTTGCCGAACTTCCTGTATCTACAAGCACTCGAGAGACATCATATCCGCCAATCTCTGTGGTGACCACCAGGGCATCATCATGTAGGTGCAAAACAGCAATTTCATCTTCAGGGCTGAATTGTATCAAGGGGTAGTTTCTCACATTCCCTACCTCATGCATTCGTTCCACTGCAATCATATCGGGAACTCTGGTGAAAGCCTTTCTTGTGCTATTTGAATCTCCTCTGGAAGGTCCACCTACTATCATATGGATGTGTTCCTTTTTCTGTGGAGGCTCCTCTCTTTTAGGAGATCTAGGACCTCATACTCCCTTTTCGGTGATCGTGGGCGCTGGTATTCTTTCCTATCATCTTCCTTCCTTTTGTGACCACGTTCCTTCTTCACAAATTCTACTAGTTTGCCATCCTTTACCAATCGCTCTATGGCATCCTTCAAATGTCTGCATTGGTTTGTTTCATGACCAAACTTGTTGTGATACTCACAATAAGGACCCACTCTGGGATTTTGAGGTTCCCTCCGATAGCTTCGAGGTAGAGGGAACCCTATCTGCTTCCTGGACAATATTGCAAAGAGCTCCGTGCGCGGGTGCTACCGTGAGAGGAGCGTAAGTGTAGTTGTCTTTATCAAATCTCTCATTTCTTGGGAAATTACGGGATTCTTTTCTTTTATCATTTTTTTCTTTCTTTTTCTCTACCCCACGAGAAGTCATTTCTGGAGTAGGCAGGGATGTTTCCTGGCGTGGGCGGATGGTTCGATCTTCCTCCTTCTTCATCCCCCTGGCCTCTTCCAAGTTTACAAACCTATGTGCTCTGGCTAAGAGATCTTTGAATGAAGCACATGCTTTCTTGGCCAAAGAGCTGAAGAAGTCTCCCTCGCATAAGCCTTGCATTAAGGCATGCATCTTGACCTCCGAGATAGCAGTGGGAACTTACAAGTCGGCAGAGTCGAACCTTCGAAGGTAATCTCTGAGGCTTTCATGGGAACCTTGCCTCAGGGACATCAAATATACAGAAGTGCGAGTCTGCCTTCGTGCACTTGCAAATTGATGCCGGAAAAGGTTGCTGAAATCAGTAAAAGTCCATATGCACGCTGGATTCAACTGACTAAACCATCTTTGTGCCGATTTAGTGAGAGTCGTAAGGAAGATTCTACACTTAACTCCATCGGTATACTGGTGGAGTGTGGAACTGTTCTCGAAACTCATGAGGTGTTCCATGGGGTCAGTGGTTCCATCACATTGCTCTCGTATTACTCTGAAATTGGCTGGTAAAGTTTCTAGCAGTATTGCAACACTGAAGGGAGAACCTATCTTGTCAAAATCATTTGAGTCAGGCTTCATTAAACGCCTTTTCATTTCTTTCATTTCCCTTCTCAAAGCAGCCACCTCCGTGCCCATGGCAGATGCCGATTCATAATAAGGTTGATAGGATGCCGATTGATCTTCTTCGTCAAGTCAGGTTGCTGAGGTAGCTTCCAACCATTCTCTTCTGTTCATACGACCATTCTCCAGAACATAGGGCACTCGCGACCTCAAGTCATATCCGGAAGGTTGTCTTTCATAGGAAGGGAACCTTCTCTCATCGGAATGCTCCCTTTGTTCTTGACTAGGATTTTCCGGAATTGTCTCTAGACATTCTCTCTGGCCCTGTTCATTCTCACGTAGCAATCTTTCCAATAGCTGACGTATCTGATTCGGATCCAAACCAAACATGTGATCTGTGTTTGAGGATGAGGCAACCATGCCTGGGTGAATAACCTGATTAGGTTGACTTTGCAGGAGCGCTGATAATCTCAACTCTTCTCTGAGAGTTAAAGGTCTCTAGAAGCTTCCTCGCCTGACCCCAGTTGCAGAGGGAGGGCCTCTCAGGATCGTTTGGCTATGCGGTGTAACAGATTCCTCGAATTCTTGCCCCAGATTCCGGGGAGGAGTTGTCATGATCTATAACATTCAAGGAATAGCTTTAGCTCTTCATTTCACCTCTTTTCATGGCTTGAGCCGATAACAGGCATCCAATAATATCCCATAATATCCATGCAAATATACAGTAAAATGTATCCATCGAAATCATGTATTTTAGCAAATAATCATGCTTCGCCATGCTTTATAACCATATTTTTCTTATTAGCGTGTAATCAGAAAAACAAATATCATTAACAGCAGATATTCTTGGCTATATGCTTCTTATCAGCAAATTATCGTGCTTCAATAGGCTTCGACATGTTTTGATGCACATGTATGTTTCAATGCACATGTATATGAGAGATATATCCAGATTCACACTCATTCATGGGTTTATCCATACAGAATTCATCATATATGCAGGCATGGTTTTAAGAAAACGAGTTCATACATATATCGATCTTGATATTCAAGATGTTTTTCTAAAGAAAACTATAAAGCGGATCTCACGCCTTAGTTTTAACTTCCCACAGACGGCGCCAGTTGATGGGTTGAGATTTGCAACCCTTAAACATACCGATGTTTAAGAATCATTAACACGTAATACATACCTTGTATTGACGAGATTATGTTTGAGAAGAGCTTCTCCATGTGGATTCCGTCCTTGAATTTCGACCTACAAAGCATGATGCCGGGTTGTGTGCCGGTGTCGCGTCTCTGATGATCAAGTTAGTGTATATTCAACACAAGACTTAAGAGAAAACCAACGAGTTCTATTGTAAAATTAGAGATAAAATATGTGATACCTGCTATGGTGTTATAAAATCTATATATATATATATCTGTAAGAAATAAGGGTATTTTAGCCTGATGGTCCCGATACGAGTTTTGGTGTATGGGGGGGGAATACACCAGATAAGAATTTTAAAAACAATCCCCTGATAAAAACCACAACTGAGTAAAAGGACTCAGCTGGAATCACAACTGAGTAAGAAAACTCAGCTGGAAGAGTGGTGTTGTGCGGAATGTGGTGGAAATAACAATAACTCGTATAAAACAACTCACGCTAAGATGCAAGGTCGGTCAACAACCAAATCAGTTGAAATGTAAAGATGCAGTTTTGAGTGCTGGTTAGTTGGTCAGTTGGATATGCAAAAAATAACTGAACAGAAAACACAAACACACAAAGGATTTACGTGGTTCAGAGAGAACTCCTACGTCCACGGGGAGTTGTGAGTCCACACAACTCAGTCCAAATTCTTTAGGACAACTACCACAAAGTTTACGCGGGGTTTGCAACCGTTCAGATAAGTTTGCGGGTACTTATCAACCTTACAGATAAGTTTACGGGTACTTATCAACCTTTCTACTCAATTTCGGGAAGAGCAGGACCCTAACAACCTTTTTAGGGGATGTGTATAAGGGTGGGTTTTCCAACTACTAGCTCGAACTAAGGAGTGAGCTAGGATCTAAGCTTGAACTAATGAAGACTCAAACTAAGATCGAAAACACCAAGACAGATTCTAACACTCTATGAACTCTCAACTGGTGATGTTCTTAGAGATTAATTGCAGTTTAGCTTGATGCAGAATATCATCGTTCTTTTGCTCTTTAGTCTTTTCTCGCACTTGTCTGTCTTCTCATATGTCTTGGTGAATGAATGAATGCCTCTATTTATAGGCAGAGAGAATCAACTAGCCGTTGGAGGAGCCGTTGATCTCTGTTCTGTGAAAGCGATGGCTTGTCTCTCATCTCTGCAGATTTTCCCGATTTGGCAACTGTGAACTTCTGCTTTCCATTTGAGACAACCTTGTGTTGGGCCAAATGAGGTAATGACAGAACGTCAAACCTTCACGTGACTTCCCATTTGAAATTCAAATCTTCAACCTTTGTCTTACAACATTGGTTGGTCGGTTGAGAAGTTTGGTCTTCATCCGAGTGGTCTTTAGCTGATGTTCCATCTGATCGCTACCTTCATCTAACATTCTGTCTGAAGAGGAACAGTTGAACCCTCAGCTGCCTTGAACATCAAGTTGTCGATCTATCGGATTGAGTCTCGCAATTGATGTTCCATCTGAACAGTTGGCTTAAATGCTCAGTTGTCTTTCTTCCATCTGATGATCTAGATCAGATCGGTTGGCTTGAACGCTCAGTTGTCTTCTTTACATCTGATGTTCTAGATGAGATCGGTTGGCTTGAACGCTCAGTTGTCTTTCTTACATCTGATGTTTTATATCCGATCAGTTGGCTTCACATCTGATGTTCCATCCGAGTTTCCATCTGAAGCTCTATCCGAGTAAAGCCATGTTGTTGTCTTCAGCTGGAGTCCTGTAAAGATAAAATCTCAACATTGCTCAAACAGCGAGCCTAAATACTAATATTAGGATCTGGCAACATCTACTCGGTTGGGGTCAGTTGGTTTTGGAATCAATCAAAACTTTACTAAATTTCCCAACAATTTCCCCCTTTGTGATGATGCCAAAACCCTACTGATCTAAACCCTACTAACTTATCTAAAATCTCAGCTGAAATTCTAGACATTCTATAAGATTAAACATCAAAAGGTTAGCACGGTTATAACATGGTATTGAAATAACTTAGCGATTCAGAGCTTGGACAACTAGAGATTGTACGTCAAGGTGAATCGGATATATGATGAAAGTTTTCATTACAACTGATGTTTACACAGATACGCATAAAAATCAAAATACATCAGTTGCTCAAAAACTCTAACTTGGCTAATACTTCAGCCCATACTTGCCAAAGATCCTGACAAAAATATCTCTCTTTGCATCTGACTCCTTCGATATATCCACTCCATATTCCTAACAGACTCTTCTTGCCTCAGCTGCAATCTTCTATCGGTTAGGATTTCTTGTGTCTGGAATGAATGGAGGGAGATATGTGACCTTCTAAGGGACGGGGACGCTGTTCATATCCAGCTTTGCATCAATCATTGCTCGTCTGAACTGGCTGAACATGCTCGGATCCCCAGAGTGTAGCTCGATCAGGGCTTCCTTGAACGCTCTCCTTGCATCCTCAGTAGCGAACACTTTCTTGTAATAGAAATCATTCACAAACTCTTGTTTGAATGATTCCCAATCATCATTCCATTCAGCTGGCATCCACTTGTCCACATGCTTGAAGCGTCCTTGGAGCTTGATCTTACCAGGCAATCTCTGCTGCTTTATTCTTACTTCAGCCTTTACTTGATGTTTTTCTATGCGTCGTCGGCATCGAGAGGCAATATTTCTGTGCAAGTTATTGGTAACCTTGGCAAGCTCTTCTTCAAATTTGTTGACTCTTGAAGCTTGATTGGCTGCGAACTTCTTGATCCACTCAGGATTCATGTAGTCCTTCTCCGGAACATCCATAGCTTTGGCAGCAGCAATACACTCTTCGGTTGTAATACCGTCGAGTTCAGCATCGAGCTCGGCTGCAATCTCGGCTATGGAGTTGTAGGAAACTCCATACTCATTTGCCTGCTCCAGGTCCTTCGCCATTTCATCTCCGCCGACAACAATGGATTTCATCTTTTGTTGTTTCTTGTCGGTTGGCTTCGGAGCAGACTTCTTCTTCTGAGCTGTCTTCTTCTTCAGCTGAGATTCCTTCCCAGCTGGTATCTCTTTTTCATCTTGTTGCATCTCAACTTCCTGGGTCTCATCTTCCCCAATCTCATCTTTCCCATTTTTGGCATCAGCAACAAGGCTTGCAACTGAGCCATCTAGAGAAGTGAGTTTCTGTTCAGCTTGCTGGATTCGGTCGAAGAGTTCATCAACAACGCTCTCCACATCAATCTTCTTTGCCAGTTCATTATCACGGCGCTCTTGATCAGCTTTCTTCAGTGCAACGAAGGTTTCATTAACTTCGGTTTGGAAGGCAACGAACTCAGCCCATCTGGATTCGAACCGAGAATCTCATTCTTCGTTTTGCGTTTGTTGAGATTTGGCAAGATTGGATTTAGAAATGGACTTGAGCACATTCAGTTCTGATTTGATTCCCAGAACGGATGTCTTCAGGTCAGTGAAGTCCTTACTGGTGGATGTTGAGAAGTCATCCATCTTCTTCTTGATCGCATCATGCTCTTCCAGCAGCTTCTTGTGTTTCTCCTCCTGAGCTTCCATCATCCTCAGCTGTTCGTCTCGGTTGAGCTGGATGTTGGCAAGCATCTCCTTTCTCAGTTGATTGACCCTCTCAGCGATCAGCTCGCATATTTCATCTGTGGAGAGTGCTGGCTGATCAGCTGGAGCTGGTTGTTCAACTGGTGCTGGCTGTTCAACAGTAACCATGGCTTGGCGATTGGCCAGGTACTGCTGAAGCTCTTCTTCCTCCTGCTTGGCTGCTGCGGCGGCTGCGTCAAGGTCATCGATGAAATCAGCAGACTTGACCAGCATGTTGTCAAGGAAGGCGACACAATATTTTTCAGTTGTCTCCCTTGTGTCTCTTCCTTCTGCCTTGCTGATGTCCAGACGACGAGTCAGCAGAGCGATCTTGTTATTGTATGCAACTTCAAGGTTGGTGTAGTTGAAAAATTCCCTTATACGCGACTCATCGGCCTTGAGCTGGTTCCAGCTGTGTATTCGGATGGTATCTTCCTTGACATACCAGTGGCTGAATATGATGTTGAATTGATATAGCAGCTCAGTTCCGAGCGTGGCAAATGTGGGCATGTCGCGCGCCTCGGGGAACATTCCGATCAGCTTCTGAAAGCAGTAGGCCAACTTGCTTTCATGTTCCAGCGCGACAGCTCGACGATCAGCTTCTTCGTCGATGGGGGAGGGAGATAGATTTTCATATGGAATTGGTTCAAGGGTTTTCTCAATATTGGCCGAAGAAGTGGTCGCAATGTTGGCATCGAGCGGGGAGCTCGGAATTTTTGGCTGTGTGGGGATGTTGGCATCGAGAGGTTCCTCAACATTGGCCGAAGAAGTGGTCACAATGTTGGCATCGAGCGGGGAGCTCGGAATCTCTGGCTGAATATCAGTTGGGAGGACCTGGCTTTGCTGTACGGCATCTGCTCCTGCCGTAGGGGAGGATGGAAGATCTTCGGATTCCTTGAATGAAGAAGAAGCTGCATCCGAGGAGATGTTCGGCTCATCTTTCGGATCGATCTCCACCCCTTCCATCTCATCTCGATGGGGAGACCTCTCCTTCCCTGTTTCACTTTCGCCAGGAACAATTTCAAAGG
The DNA here is from genome assembly GCA_029490685.1 of Schizonepeta tenuifolia. Taxonomy (NCBI): domain Eukaryota; kingdom Viridiplantae; phylum Streptophyta; class Magnoliopsida; order Lamiales; family Lamiaceae; genus Schizonepeta; species Schizonepeta tenuifolia. The sequence goes on along the minus strand of CM055956.1, from coordinate 16,745,250 downwards.
CAGCCGCTTCAACTGAGTGACTTGACTCAGATGGTACTTCCTCAGCTGGGACCTCCTCAGCTGGTTTTGCAACTGACTTCTTCTTGATCCGAAGCCTCAACTTCTTCTTAGCTGGCTCTTCCTCTTTCTCCTTATCTGACTCATCTCTGAGTCGGTGAGCAGCTGTTGATTTCGAAGAGCGGCCGGCAGCTGGAGGCAGCTCCTCAGCTGTATCTTTCTCTTCAGCTGATTTCACAGCTTCCTTTTTGTCTTTGGGAGTATAGACACTCCGAATCACATCTAAAACTTTCTTGGCTGTTGGGAACAGCATCTGCCTCTTGACTGGGGTCTCCTCACAGTCTTCCCACACCATGTTCTGATCCTTTGTGGCGAGAAGGATCAGGGCAGATTTGACTCCAAAGTTGAGAGTTCCCTTGACACTCAACAACTTTTCCCCGGAGTCAGTTGTGGTTTCTGAGATCTTCTGCTTCTCCATTGTCAACTGGTGTTCAAAGTACTTGAACCAGTTGATGTTGTGCTTGTGCTTGTGCTTCAAGGCTATCAGCTGCTTGAGCTTTGGTCGGCTGATATCTCCAAAAGCTCCACTGTATTCGAAGATAACCTTGGATACAACATCGAATAGAAGTCGATGCTCGGGTTTCAACCTCGTTCGCTGCATGTTGCTCCTCAATTTTTCTGGAGTGATGAGAGCATTCTCAAGAAATTGATCAGCATCTGCATCGGTGATGTTCTCGACGGTGTCCGTGGCGGTCATATTTGGTGGAATGATGGAGCGTAGCATATCGTAAACTGGTATGGAGGCGGTGACATGGCGGATCGTTCTGGCAGGGATGTCGCGCTGTCGACAGGAGATTTCTGAAACGATGCCATCTCGGCTGTCAATAGGAGATTTCAGGTTTAGGTAGAATTCTCCGACCTGTCGCCTGAGTAGGTGAGTGGGGAAGAGCGTTGCCCACTCAAGAAGACCGTTCTCCCTGAGAAGTTCGGCGAGGGGGGATAACACCGGCGAGTCCAATGCTTCTTCCGACAGAATCTACTCAAAATGGATCTTGGATAACATCATGTCGAAAGATTCCTCGTATGAAGAAGGAACTAGTGCTGGTCCTGATGATGCCATCTTCTTTCCTTGCGAAGAAGCTTTTGGTGCCATTTAATATTGCAGTGAAGTTTATATATATAGAGAGAAAGAACTTAGCAGAAATGGTGAGACAGAATCAGAGACGAAGATGAACAGTTACTGCAGATAAACACAAATGTAGAAGGTAAGAAATCACTTCCTGATTTTCCGCCTTTTATAGGTTAGTAGGTCGATTGAAATCGATGGCCAAGGTTGAATGGCGCGAATCCATCAACGGCTGAGATCTCGTGACTGTTGACTAGCTTTGACTGACGTTGAATAACGAGTTCCAATACGTGCGAGTGAGAAGGTGAACTGTTTTATGTCAGCCCAGTCGCACTATAAAGTAAGGCTATTGATGTTCAGCCGTACTTTACATTAAATGCCCTATGATGGCTATTTTAATCTAACTGACATGCTCAGGAATGTTTGAATTTATTTCAAACATTCTCATTTAAGACATAAACACCTTCAGCCATAAATGATACCTACCAGCTGATGTCGGAATCAGCTTTGTTCCAATGTTGCGGCATACCATCAGCTGACTCGAGTTCGTCTGTTCAGCTGACGTCTGATGTCTTCGGATGGCGATCCGCATCTGAGATTCTCCCTTCATCTGAGCTTCCCCCTCAGATGGATATCTATCTCTTCAGCTCAGCTGATTCCTCATCTGATGGATCCAACAATCCAAGGAGATCACACAACATCTTGAATCGTGCTTCGGCTAGAGGTTTGGTGAAGATATCAGCTCTCTGAATCTCAGTTGGAATCTTCTCCACCGATACATCCTTCTTCTCAATATGATCTCGGATAAAATGATGTCGGATGTCAATGTGCTTTGTCCGAGAATGGTTAGCAGGATTCAAAGAGATAGCAATGGCACTTGAGCTATCACAATGGATGGGAACCTGTCCAGTTGCTACTTTATAATCTCTCAGCTACTGCTTGAGCCACAACACTTGCATACAACAACTACCGGCAGCCATATACTCTGACTTGGTTGTAGAAGTGGCAACACATGCTTGTTTCTTGGAAAACCATGAAAATACCTTGCTTCCCATGAACTGACACTGTCCAGATGTGGACTTCCTGTCCAACCGATCTCCGGTTAGATCCGCATCTGAGTATCTGGACAGTTGGATATTGTCGTCAGTTGGGTACCACAATCCAACATTAACAGTACCCTTCAGATACTTAATAATGTTCTTTGCTGCCAACATGTGTGCTTCCCTTGGCTGAACTTGGAACCGAGCACACACTCCAACCGCATAAGATATATTTGGCTGACTGGCGGTTAGCTATAGCAAAGAACCAATAATCCCTCTATACTTACTGGCATCCACGGGTTTTCCCTCAGATCCGGGTTCAATCTTCCAGTTAGTATTCATCGGGATCCGTGTGGTTTTACTTGACTGCAAACCGAACTTTGCGATGAGCTCCTTTGTATATTTGGACTGATTAATAAAAATCCCTTTTGATGACTGCTTCACTTGTAGTCCAAGAAAATAATTCATCTCGCCCATCATCGACATCTCGAATTTCTCCTTCATGAGGGTTGAGAATTTCTCGCACAGTTCCTCCGACTTGGAACCGAATATGATGTCGTCAACATAGATTTGCACAACAAGTATGTCTTCTCCAACTTTTATGGTAAACAGTGTTTTGTCAACTGTCCCTCATTTGAACCCCGAGTTCAGAAGAAAACTACCGAGAGTGTCATACCAAGCCCTAGGTGCTTGCTTCAAACCATAGATAGCTTTCTTCAACTTATACACTCTTCCATCTCTAGTCTCAAAACTGGGAGGCTGTTCAACATAAACATCTTCCTTGATATCACCGTTGAGGAAGGCACACTTCACATCCATCTGATAAACCTTGAATTTGTGAAATGCGGCATAGGCTAGAAATATTTTGATGGCTTCCAACCTTGCAACAGGCGCGAAGGAGTCCTCGAAATCAATTCCTTCTTGTTGGCAATATCCTTGAGCTACCAACCTTGCCTTGTTTCTCACGATGAATCCAATAGCGTCTCTCTTGTTCTTGAAAATCCATCTTAATCCAATGACTTTAACACCATTTGGTCTTTCTACCAACTCTCATACACAGTTGCGTAGAAATTCATTCAACTCTTCTTGCATGGCTGTTATCCAATGAACACAGTTGAGAGCTTCCATAACATGCTTCGGCTCTGGCACATCAGCTACGAAACATGAAATCATGGCAACATCTCCTGCCTGTTCGAACTCCTCAAGAACTGCCAACTCCTCAGCATATTGGGCGAAAGTGCTGGAATCTTTCTCAGCTGAGTCTGGATTTGCAACTCTGCTTCTAGTACTCACACCTTTGGCTGGATCTCCGATGATGTTGTCCTTGGAATGATCTTCATACCATCTCTTATTGCATCTTCCTTCTTCTTCCAACAGTGGTTGTTCCATGATTTCAACTGATGGGATAACCTGAGCTGTGGGAGATGCTGGGATCTTCAGAACTGGTGATTTATCTGCTGTTGAGTCTGGATCCTCAACATGGATAATATTTCGAACCGGGCTAGGTTGAGCTTTGGATGCTGATGCAGTTGGAGTGACATCAGCTGAAGTTCCCCCTTGAGATGAGCTGGGATCCTCACATTCATCTTCAGAGGAACAATGATCATCATCCTCGGTTGCCCATACCAATGGTTCAGCTAGATTCTTCTGCCTTAGAACCTGCGATCTGGTGAGAGCTGGTGGAACATGTGGATCTGCTTGTTGTCCTTTAGCCTGTTCCCTGCACTCAAAAGTAGATTCATCAAAACTAACATGAGGTGTTATCTCCACAACACGAGAACTGTTGTTAAAAACTCTATAAGCATTGATCCGAGCGGCATATCCAAGAAATATGCCCTACGAAGCCTTGGCGTCAAAAGTTTTCAACTGAGTCTTCCCATTGTTGTGAATATAACACTTAGAACCAAAAACGCGAAAATATGAAATATCAGGCTTCCTGCGTCTCCATAGCTCATATGGAGTCTTTCCCAACCGCTTGGTCAGAAGAGACCGGTTTTGGGTATAACAAGCTGTGTTGATTGCCTCAGCCCAAAATTTCTTTGGCAGAGCTGAGCTTGTCAACATGGATGTAGCAGCATCCTTCAGCGTTCGGTTCCTTCGTTCGGCTACTCCATTCTATTGTGGAGTACGCGCAGCCGATGTTTGATGAGTGATTCCGTGCTTCTCGCAGTATTCGATGATGGTTTCATTTACGAACTCGGTTCCATGGTCTGATCGGATAGAAATGATTTTCATCTCTTGTTGGTTAGATATCCGATCTATCAGCTTGGGTAGCTCATCTCGGGTTTCACTCTTGTGACGCATGAAAATGGTCCACGTGTACCTAGAGAAATCATCAGTAACAACAAGTGTATACTCGTTACTATTCATGCTCTTGGGTGTAACAGGCCTGAAGAGATCCATATGGATCAGCTGTAATACTCGGTCGGTGGAGGGAATCGTTTTCAACCGAAACGAGGATCTAGCGAGCTTTCCTAGCTGACATGCACTGCAGATATGTGTTGTTGAAAACACACGGTTAGGAATACCCTTTGCATGTTCCTGCCTCGCAAGTCGGTTCATTATCTTGAAATTCAGATGGTTGAGCCTTTTGTGCCACAGCCAGCTCACATCTGAACTGCTCTTTGATAAAAGACAGGTGTCAGGAGGACTACTGTTCCAATCTGCACAGTAGACATTCCCGGTTGGGGATCGATTTCCCAACAATATGACTTGCTTTGATTTGACATTTTTAACCCTGCAGCCCTGTGCATCAAACTTGACAGAGAAACCATTATCACAGAATTGGCTGATGGAGAGCAAGTTATGCTTCAATCCATCAACATATGAAACATTGGGAATAGACACGAGATTGGTTTCAAGGGTACCGTAGCCTTTGGTGTGACCTTTTGAGTTGTCACCAAAGGTAACTGATGGTCCTTCCTTCTCCACGAAACTTCCAAGCAAATCCCTCAGATTTGTCATGTGTTTCGAGCATCCACTATCCATCACCCACATGGTATGTGATGCTTTATTCTTCCTCAGCTGTTCCTCTTGCTCCTGCACAGAGAAACACGCTTAGGTCCCCAATTTTAGTTGGGTCCTGGAGGGTTAGAACCAGTTCCCCCTTGAACTGTGGATCATTTTTCCCTTAGATTCGGATAGATTTGTCATTCCAAATTATCTTTCCTTCTCCATCAACTATAACAACACATCAGTCATCCTTAGGCTTGTTGTTATTGTTGATGTTATGTTTCTTGGGAGGAGATTGATTTCTCCCATTGTGAGCTTTAGGAGGAGAGGCATTCCCCCTGTTTTGTTGACGTTTCTGACCCTGTTGGTTTTGCCTATGAGGTCAGACGCCATTTTGGAATCTTTGTGGCTGAGTTTGATTCCATAGTCCTGGCTGTTGACGACAGCTGTTCATGCCCTGTTGTTGATTCATGTTCTGGCATGCATATCTCCAGCTGTTGAAACTGTTCCACATTGGTTGACTCTAATGGAACCTCTGGTTGTTCTGATGATGGAACCGATGTTGATTCTGATGGTTGAATCCCTGTTGGTTCGGTTGATTCCATCCCTTCTGAGGTCGGTTCTGAGGTTGGTTCTGAGATCGGTTCTGAGGTCGGTTCTGAGTGTATCTCCAACGTCTCTGGTTCCTCTTCTGAGTCCTGGAGCATTCCCCCTCGGTTGTTGTCCCAACCGATGGATTCTTCAGTTCTCCAACCACAGCTCATTTTCCTTTCTCAGCTGCAGTTTCCTTAGCTGGTTGTGCTTGCTGTGACGTGGAGGTTGGATTAATTTGGGAAGTTGCAGACTCAACCATATTTGGTTTGGCAACCGTGACATCCACAGCCTTGACAAAGGTTGCAGGTGGAATTCCAGAGTCCTTGACCATGTCGTAACCGAGTCCAGACACGTCATCCATTTGTCTTTGATAACTGATGAGATTCTCGATGATTTTGGATAATTGATATAGCTTTAACAGGTTGTCCTTCTCAGTTTGCAAATCCTTGAGGAGAACAGCTATATGCTCGGTCTGTGCGTCTGACTTCTTCATCAGCTGATCGATCTGTGCCTCTTGCTTGTTCAACTGTTCATGCTGCTCCTTGATCTGCTCCTTCAACTCCTCATCGGTTGGAGCCTTAGTTTGGTTGGCCACATTCAGTTGACTTTTGAGATCATCTATCTCTTCGGTTTGACTTTTGATTAGATCGTCCTTTTCGGTTAAGGATTCTTCAAGTCTGGCAAACTGTTCTTGAAGATTCTTAAACTCAACCGATTGCTGATGCAATTCCTCACTGAGTTCTAGGAAGTCACCCCAAGAGGGTTCCAACTCTTCATCTACTGTTTCCTGCATGTTAGTAGCATTAGAAGAATTTAAATTAACTGGACTAGAATGTACCTCAGCATCATCCTGGTCGGTTTCAAATGCCATGAGACATTGATCCTGTTCGATAGCGTTGTTGGTGGAAGTCAGCTCGTCCTCATCTTCGGTGTCAGTGAAGATGTCCATGTCATCAGCTGCTTCTTCTGCAACCATGGCCTTGTTCTTTGCATTTTGTTTGGCCCTCAACGCTTCTCTATCTTTCTTCGAAAGATCTGGACAATCAACTTTAAAGTGTCCCTCTTTGCCGCATTCAAAGAAACTATTGGTCACAGGCTTTGAGTTATCTCGAGTTCGGTTGGATTTATAGAACCGCTTGTATTTTCCGAACCGAGTATCCATGTCAGCTAGCTTCTTTGACAAGGCGGCTATACTCTGTTGCAGCTCTTCTCTGCTCGGCTCCTTCGAAGCTGTGTCCGCAGATCTTGTTGCCCTTGATGTTCGCGGCTTGGAATAGTCGGCTCGAAGTGCTACTGTCTTTGTTGCTGAACCAACATCCTCATGTCGATTCGTCTGCACCGAGGACTGAGTTGATCTTCATCGGTTCACCTTGTACTCATTTCCTTTCAGGATTGAGAACAGCCTGTCAGTTCCCATCTCTCCAAGATCAGCTCGGCTTTCATGAATGTTGGTGAAGGTGTCCCACTCAACTGGTAGGGCTTGTAATACTTTGAGATTGATCTCTCTCAATGTATATTTTCCTCGTTGGATAGACTGAATCCTTCGGATGATATCCATGAACCGAAGCTCCAACTGATCAATGGTTTCATCCTCTTTTAGACAGAAGTTATCAAAATCTTGACAAGCATGGGAGAACTTGTTCTCCTTGGTTTCGTCACTCCCTTCACTAAGAGATGCCAAAATGTCCCACATCTCCTTAGCTGTGTTGCACTCTTCTATCCATGGAAGATAGTTTTGTCCAACTGTGGACATGATGGTGCTCTGAGCCCAGATATCCAGCTGGCTCACTTTTGCTTCCTCAGGAGTGAAATCTTCTGGCTTTTTCTCAACCATCACCTCAGTTACATCCCCATCATTGGGATTTGTAGGAGTGCGAATGACTTTTTCCATGATGGTGATCGGTCCAGATGTAATCAATTGTTGCATTCGATGATGCTTGAACAACAGAATCTTCTTCATCCGAGTTTTCCAGGATGTATAGTTCACAATCGAGAACATGACAACAATCTTGTCTTTAACATCCATCTGCACACAACAAACAGACAACAAATGCAAGCAGATATGCACTAGCGTGAAAAAGATCTATTCAGTTGACCACTGAAGAAAAACACCTCGATTCACACCTCGTGAAACAGAGACAGCGGTCTTTTGAACCACTGCTCTGATACCACTTGATGGTCCCGATACGAGTTCTGGTGTATGGGGGGGGGAATACACCAGATAAGAATTTAAAAAACAACCCCCTGATAAAAACCACAACTGAGTAAAAGGACTCAGCTGGAATCACAACTGAGTAAGAAAACTCAGCTGGAAGAGTGGTGCTGTGCGGAATATGGTGGAAATAACAATAACTCGTATAAAACAACTCACGCTCAGATGCAAGGTCGGTCAACAACCAAATCAGTTGAAATGTAAAGATGCAGCTTTGAGTGCTGGTTAGTTGGTCAATTGGATATGCAAAAAATAACTGAACAGAAAACACAAACACACAAAGGATTTACGTGGTTCGGAGAGAACTCCTACGTCCACGGGGAGTTGTGAGTCCACACAACTAAGTCTAAATTCTTTAGGACAACTACCACAAAGCTTACGCGGGCTTTGCAACCGTTCAGATAAGTTTTCGGCTACTTATCAACCTTACAGATAAGTTTACGGGTACTTATTAACCTTTCTACTCAATTTCGGGAAGAGCAGGACCCTAACAACCTTTTTAGGGGATGTGTATAAGGGTGGGTTTTTCAACTACTAGCTCGAACTAAGGAGTGAGCTAGGATCTAAGCTTGAACTAATGAAGACTCAAACTAAGATCGAAAACACCAAGACAGATTCTAACACTCTATGAACTCTCAACTGGTGATATTCTTAGAGATTAATTGCAGTTTAGCTTGTATGCAGAACATCGTCGTTCTTTTGCTCTTTAGTCTTTTCTCGCACTTGTCTGTCTTCTCATATGTCTTGGTGAATGAATGAATGCCTCTATTTATAGGCGGAGAGAATCAACTAGCCGTTGGAGGAGCCGTTGATCTATGTTCTGTGAAAGCGATGGCTTGTCTCTCATCTCTGTAGATTTTCCCGATTTAGCAACTGTGAACTTCTGCTTTCCATCTGAGACAACCTTGTGTTGGGCCAAATGAGGTAATGACAGAACGTCAAACCTTCACGTGACTTCCTATTTGAAATTCAAATCTTCAACCTTTGTCTTTCAACATTGGTTGGTCGGTTGAGAAATTTGGTCTTCATCTGAGTGGTCTTCAGCTGATGTTCCATCTGATCGCTACCTTCATCTGATATTCTGTCTGAAGAGGAACAGTTGAACCCTCAGCTGCCTTGAACTTTAAGTTGTCGATCTATCGGATTGAGTCTCGCAACTGATGTTCCATCTGAACAGTTGGCTTAAATGCTCAGTTGTCTTTCTTCCATCTGATGATCTAGATCAGATCGGTTGGCTTGAACGCTCAGTTGTCTTCTTTACATCTGATGTTCTAGATTAGATCGGTTGGCTTGAACGCTCAGTTGTCTTTCTTACATCTGATGTTTTATATCCGATCAGTTGGCTTCACATCTGATGTTCCATCCGAGTTTCCATCTGAAGCTCTATCTGAGTAAAGCCATGTTGCCGTCTTCAGCTGGAGTCCTGTAAAGTTAAAATCTCAACATTGCTCAAACAGCGAGCCTAAATACTAACATTAGGATCTGGCAACATCTACTCGGTTGGGGTCAGTTAGTTTTGGAATCAATCAAAACTTTACTAAATTTCCCAACATAGCCATTTCGGGGAGACTTGGGAAGTCTCCCAACCGCCTTTGGTAGGGAAAGTTTCCCTACTTTAAGTGATGTGACAGGTCGGTACCGACGTCTGACACAGGATATTTATGCCTTGAGAAAGCAAATCCATACTGCACTTTAGACCAGCTGTCAATAAAGTATAAACGGGGAAGGTTGCCAAGAGGTAACCTTCCCTAGGAAGCATGATTCCTCAATTCAAGGCAGACTTCCCCCACTATTCCAAACATCGGGGCAAGGTTGTCATTCCAGTTAGAGAATACTGAGAGTATTAGTGAAAGGTTGCCTTCAGGCAACCTTGACGTACCGAAGGTGTCCCATCACTGATAACCCCAACTCTTCTCTGAGAGTTAAAGGTCTTTGGAAGCTTCTGCACCTGACCCCAGTTGTAGAGGGAGGGCCTCCCAGGGTCGTTTGGCTATATGGTGTAACAGATTCCTCGAATTCCTGCCCCAGATTTCGGGGAGGAGTTGTCATTATCTATAACATTCGAGAAATAGCTTTAGCTCTTCGTTTTGCCTTTTCATAGCTCGAGCAGATAGATAGCCAATAATTTCCCATAATATCCATGCAAATATATAATCAAGTATATCCATCGAAATCATGTGTTTCTAGAAAATAATCATGCTTTATGGTCAGATTTTTTTTTTACAGCAAATAATCATGCTTCGATATGCTCTGATATGCTTCAATATGCTCCAATATACTTCGATATGTATGTATGTAAGAAATATATCCATATCCATGCTTATTCATAGGTCTATCCATACGAAATTCATCATATATGCAGATATGGGTTTGAGAAAAACAAGTTCATGCATATATCGATCTTGACTCAAGATGTTTTTGGAAGAAAATGATAAATCGGATCTCACGCCTTAGTTTTGATTTCCCACAGACGGCGCCAACTGATGGGGTCGAGATTTGTAACCCTTGAACACACTGATGCTCAAGAATCGTAAATACATAATAAGTTCCTTGTGTCGACGAGATTATGTTGAGAAGAGCTTGTCCACGTGGATTTAATCCTTGAATTTTGACCTGCAAAGCATAACGCCAGGTTGTGTGCCGGCGTCGCGTCTCCGACGATCAAGTCAGTGTATTCAACACAAAACTTGAGAGAAATCAACGAGTTCTATCGTATATTAGAGGTAAATGAACATGATACCTGAGATTCTGCTGTAAAATCTGTATATCTACCTGTAACGATAAGGGTATTTTAGTTATTTCGGGGAGACTTGGGAAGTCTCTAAGCCTACTTAAGTAGGGGAAACTTCCCTTTTTAGTTGATGTGATAGGTCGGTACCGACGTCTGTAACAGATATTTATACCTCGAGAAGACAAATTCGTACTGTACTTTAGACCAGTTGTCGATAAAGTATAAGTGGGGAAGATTACCACAAGGCAATCTTCCTTAAGTACAAGGTTCCATGATGCATGGCATACTTCCCCCGCTACTACGAGCATTGGGGCAAGGTTGTCATTCAAGTAGGGGAATACTGAGAGTATTAGTGGAAGGTTGCCTTCTGGCAATCATGACGTACCAAAGGTGTCCCATCAGTTTTTATTTTCTTGTTCCAAGCATGAATCCATTGTCGTGTTATGCTTTCCTTGAGATTCGACTTGGGTTAGCTAGTTGTACTACATTAGGACCTCGCTCTCTTGCGAGCAACTAGGAAGTACACTTTAGTTTATTTAGTGCCCAGCCGACAAGTTGGATTGCTCTATACTATTTAGATAAAAATGCACAAAAATACATGAATTTTGCTCACTTCTTTCTTTATTTTGTACATGACCTTTCAGTTTTCCAAAAAATACCATCAACTTTCAGTTTTAAATTCTACCCAAATCAAATCAGATGTATCGCTTATGTGGCATTCAGACATGTACCAACCTCTCTCTTATGTGGCATCTGCCGACCTCTCTTTCATCCGGTAAATTAAAACAACATAGTTTTTAGAAATTGCATACGATGTTGTTTCGTACATAAAATATAAATTAAAATAGGGATCTTTTCAAATTCGCAAATCCTGATTCTTATGTGTCATTTAAACTGACACATAAACGTCACGTTAGATTTGATTTTGGATGAAATTTAAAAAGAGAAAAAATTTGGACAAAAGTGAAAGTTTGTAGTTTTTCTTTTTTTTGAAAAATTAAAAAGTCATGCTTAAAATGAAAAAAAATGAACAAAGTTCATATATTTTTGTGCATTATTCCCTATTACGTACTACTCCCTCCGTTCCAAGCAAGGTCTCACTTTCCTTTTTCGTTTGTCCCATTAGCATAGTTTTATACCAAAAATTGAAACAATTAACCCTTCAAAAGTTATAGGACCCACTACTTTCTATCTTTTTCCTCTTGTTTCTTAATAGTCGTGCACAAAGTAAGTGAGACCTTACTATTGAAACGGAGCGAGTACTATGGACAAAGCTTAAATTTAATTGGGGGCATATCATAAATGTTTTCCCAATAAGTTATTACATTCATTATCGACTTTTTTTTAATTGAAAGGTCGATAAAATTTTATTAAAAGAAAGTACAAGAGGTACTCAAAACCGAGTCTTACAGGGAATACAAAGATGGAATCAACGACGATCAAATTAAATCAATCTAGAAGTGAAACAATTAATGGGATCTGAAAACCAATCATTAGGTGAGCAAAATAAAACATGGGAAGACATCGCTTTAAGCCACCTTCATGTGCAAATAATAATACCTTCAACAATTGAGACAATGTCCGAACGCCCATCTTTGAAGACTTTTTCGTTTCTTGCTTTCCAAAGCTTCCACAAACGCGTTGCCAAATAATATTGAGAATCAACTTTGAAGCTTTATTGTTCACCAAATTGACAAACTCACAAAAGTGGTCCAATAAAGAAGCTGATCATAGAGAGGGAAGCTTAAGCCAATTGCATATAGAATTCCAAACTGACCCGTTGATCGAACAAGAGAGGAGGATATGATCGGTCGTTTCTTCCTGGGATGAGCAAAACATGCAGTTGTAATCGTTGTTCTCAAAAGTAATTCTTCCCTTCAAAAGATTGAATCTTGGTGGGAAGTCTATCTTGAAGAGCTATCCAAAAGAAAGAAGAAACCTTTCAAGGAACAAACTTCAACCACATTTTCCGTAAATGACGGAATCTTGTCTTCGAAAATGGAAGCTTCATGAAGCAAAGAATACATTGCCTTGGTTGAAAATGATCCGAAATTTATTTTGTATGTGACAAATTAAATGAGATATTTTTTTAAGAAAAGTAAGACAAAATGAGCGGTGAGACACGTCGAGTATTACACTATGAGAAGACCATCTTATTTGTTTCACCAATTTCACCAATATTTGTAGTCAATTTATTCTACCAGTGATGAAATGTTAGAATGGCCCAACAAAAGGAGTTAATTGTTAAAAGAAGACCATATCTTACGGAATTTGAAAAAGAGGACTATATCTTTCGTTTTTTGTATTTATACTTCTATTTCGGGCCCGAAATTAATAATTTGAGCTTTTGGTGACACCTCAAGCCCATTGATGATGTGGCGGTGGCGTGGCGGTGTCATGTCACTTTTTGTTGTATTATCGATTTTTTTTTCATTTTTTCTTTTTACATCCTTAAAATAAAAATAAGAACCCTCATACTCGATTCCCTCCTAACTTACTGTAGACCCCAATTTTGGAGCTCCAATTCTGATCCAATCTTCGATACTTTTCGCCATTTTTTTTGTCATGTCTTTCTCGAATGATGTGAACATATTTTGACACAATGAAGCTATGTGAATTCTTTTTATTAGTATATAATTTCCTCTTTAGTATGATGAGATTGGAAAACAACAAGCTCTAATTATTATAAAAACTAGTAATTGGTTTCATATCACAATATTTATGCTGAAAATAAATAGGTTTTGAGAGCATTGATGCGCAACATTTATTTTTATATTAAGGCTGTAAAAAGAAAAAATGGGAAAAAAAATTGATAATACAAAAAAGGTGACATGACACCTCCACATCATCAATGAGCTTGAAGTGTCACCAAAAGACTAAATTATTAATTTTGGGCTCGAAATAAGAGTATAAATACAAAAAACAAAAAATATATTCTTTTTTTCTAAATTTTATAAAATATAATTCCTTTTTTAAAAACACTCAAAATTACCGTCCTTTTTTTACAATCAGCTCCAACAAAAGCAGCATTAGGAGGCTACCGGGTCAGGCTTCATAGTTCCTTTTTTCTTTTTTTCTTTCTTTTTTTTTTTAAGGAAAGGGTTTCGTATTTACATAGGCATAACATTAACGAAATGCTTCACAACCAATGAAAGTCTGAAACAGTAAAATCTCATTAAATTTGAAGCCACAGCACCGTTGACAACTAGTCTATAAGAGCATTTACAGCGGGTTTCGATCAAGGGTGTCGATCCGGTGTCGATACCGCTCGACACACCCCCACATCGACACACCCTGTGTCGAAGCTGCTGTGGGGGGATCGACACCCCCTATGTCGATGGTGGTGTCGAGTGCGAGGTCGATCGTTCGATCCCTCTCTCGACTCCGCCACGTCAAAAAATGGGGACACGCCGTCGAAGCTGCTGTGGGGGGATCGACACCCCCTATGTCGATGGTGGTGTCGAGTGCGAGGTCGATCGTTCGATCCCTCCCTCGACTCCGCCACGTCAAAAAATGGGGACACGTGGCGTGTCCCCATTGGTCCATTTTTTTTTTAATTTTCTGAAAAAAAAAATAATATTAACAAAATTAAATACACTCCAACGGCTACATCCCATTTTTTCACTATATATATCCCTTCAACCCATTGGTCCATTTTTTTTTTTAAATTATTGTAATGAAGTAGTTTTTTGTTATTGTATTTTTTTTTTAATTAGTGTATGTTGTAGTTTTTTTTAAATTCAATAAAATTGTCATCTATTAATTTCTGAATTTAATTAAGTTAATTTTTATAAAATTTATTACAAATAAAAAAACTAACAAAATAAAATCTATTCAATCATTAAAATCACGTTTCCCAGTGCTTAGACCTAGGTCTTACTCAACCCCATTGATGTGGAGAAATCAACCTATGTCTAACTCAACACCATCAATCATTAAAATCACGCTTCCCAGTGCTTAGACCTAGGTCTTACTAGACCCTTGCTGTAAATGCTCTAATCACAATTTAATATCTTTATTGACTACAAACGACCCAAGAAACAAATCTTCTTATTGGTCTAAAAACTGGCCCGTTTTAACGACGTTACGGTGACGGCGGCGCCTAACGGCGACGCAGCGACCTCAATATCAAAAGAATCATACCGGCGGAAGAGTTCCACCAGCATTAACCTCGATATCAGCACCACAAAATCTTTCCCGGCGCACTGCTTGTTGTTTACCGTGGGGCCCTCATTCTCCGGCCCGTTCGACCAGAGCACATGCTTCAGCAGTCTCTCCCCTTCCTCGCCGACGAACCGGTCCGGCACGAACTCGTCGGCCCGGTCGAAGATCTTGGGATCCTTGGTCGCGAACGGCTGAAATCCGTATAACATCTCCCCTTCTTTGATCTGGAACGCCGCGTCGTGGGACTCGATCACGAAGTCGCGCTTCGCCTTCGCGTACTGCGACGGCACCGGCGGCTCGATCCGCAGCGCCTCGTACACCACCGACTTCATCAGCGGCATGTTCTCCATCGCCGCCATTGTGACGCGTCCGCCGCCGGATTCGACGGCGGAGCGGATCTCCTTGGCCAGGTCGGAGTGGAGCTTGACGCCGGCGCGGCCGACCCATTTGAGCATGTTCGGGAAGAAGATCTTCATGCCGCCGAAGGTGTTGAAGCACGTGGCGAAGACGAGGTTGTGGCAGGCCTCGTCGCGGGAGACACCGAGGATCTCGGCCTGATCCAAAATCGGCGTTGAATTCTCGTAGAAGAAGTCGTACAGCCGCTGGTAGTCTTTCTTGATCAGAAACGCCGGCAGCCGGAATGTGTGCAGAACGCCGTCTTCGATCGGCTGCGGCAGGCCCAGTTTGAGCAGCGGGTGGAGCTGGAACAGAACCCATTTGCTGACGATTTTCGGGCCGTCGAATCCGAGCTTGGAGTCGTTCGGGCTTGCGCCGAAGAACGACCGGGCCAAGAAATTGAAGGCGGCAAGATCGTTGGCGTCGCCGAAGCTGGCCTTCCCTTTGGCGGCCAATTCTCTCTCTAAACCCTCGAACATTTGGAGGTAGCTGGTGTGGAACTCCGGGATGACGTGATCCCGGCGGGAGGAGAGCATGAAAAACATGAGCTTCTTCAGCTTGGCGTGGTTGGGCTCGGAGGGGTCGAGATAGGAGAGAGTCCGATAGCCGCCGGTGAGGTCGGTGGAGGGCATGAAGGTGCCGGTGAAGAGGTCCTTCTTCTCGACTTTCTCGGTGTCGAAGAGGGCCGGGAAGCTCTTGCCGTCAAGTAAAACGACGACGTTGGGGTTGAAGGAAATGAAGGGCCCCGGCGGCATGTTGGTTCTGAACACGGTGGACTGATGTTTCTGGATTCTTGATTTGAAGAATTCATCTCTGCCTTGGTTGTAGAAGTAGTCCTGCCTGTCTCTCCACGGCCCGATCAGAGGGAGCCCGTAGTTTCCGGGGATCTTTCTCACCGGAAGTTTAGGGGGCGGCGGCGGCGCTGGTTGGGAGGTCGATGGCCTGCGATCTGATATGGTGGCGGTGATGATGGGAGGCTGCCGGATAGCGATTCTGTTCTGTTTCGATGATGGTAGTTTAGTTTGGAGAGAGAAAGCAGAGAGAGAGGATAAAGAAGAGGAAGCAGCCATGGTGATCGGATTGTCGTGAGCTGTAGATTAGCAACTGTAGTAATGTTGATGATGATTAATTGTGGAAGTGTGGTGGGGGAGACTGGAGAGAGAGAGAGAGTGCGCTTATGATAGATATATAGGAGAGAGAGAGAAGTCATGCATAGTGTGCGAGGAGGAATGAGTGGGAGAGATGGCCCAGTTGGTTTCCACTTGCTTTTACTTTATTTTATTTTATTTTATTTATTTTATAATTATCGGTCGGACTCGGGCTCAAGGGAAATTTCAATTTGGTCGTGATTTCAAAAAAAAATAAAAATAAATAAAATACAAATGCTTGAAATAGGAAATGGCTTGTGAAATGTGTGTATTAATTGAATTCACTAACCACATAGCGTGGTGTTGTTGCCAAGTGCAGCACATTGCTATGTAAAATGGGAAAAAGTATGCAAAAGTAAAAGTGTCCGGGGCTAGAGATATTAGAGTTTTTAATGTGAGTTTTTTGTGTAAGTGAGTGTGGAAATTATAGTTGGGGGAAGAGTCGATATGGACATAAATTCTCAAATCGAGATATGGTTCCATAAATAATGTTTGTTCTTCTAGTAGTTTGTCAAATAGATGGTCTCTGTGGTGTAAGGATTTGTTGGACATCGTAAAGAGTAATTATAGTGTTATATTTTGTAATAGTTTTGATTTCTCTTTGGGTGATGGATATTGTGTAAATTTTTGGGAAGATCCGTGTTTAAAAGAGGGAGGAAGGAAGTCTGTGTAATAGGTTTAGAGGGTTGTATGATTTATCAAAACAGAAATTTTGTAGTGTCAAAGAGGTCATTCAGTCTGATGGAGTCTCTTGGCTGTGGGTTTTCAAATGGAGTCGGTTCCTTGACTCCAATGAGTTTGGCAATTTTTTGAATCTTTGGGATTACATTTACAGGTTGCAGTTTGATCCCAATCAGTTGGATTCCCGAATCTGGACGGGCTCGGCTGATGGAGTTTTCCGCACAAGAGACCTCTATTTCATCTTATCAAATGCATCAGCAAACGAGGATGAACTGAGAGGGCCATGGACGGTGTTGTGGTGGAAAGCCGTTCCATTGAAGGTCTCGGCCTTTGTTTGGAAAGCCTTGCAAGGTAGATTACCAACGAAGGAAAACTTGATCAAAAGAGGAATCTTACAAACGAGTGAAAATGAGGGTTGCGTCATGTGTCAATGTCAACTTGAATCAGCTGCTCATTTATTTTCTTCTAGTTGTGAAGCTCTACTTGTCTCGACAGAAGTATGTGATTGGCTTGATCATCAATTAATTTATGCGCAGATTTAAAAGATCATTTTGAGGAATTTGTGAGTTGCGGTCTTAGCAAATTGAAAAAGAAAGTTTTTGGTCTCATTTGGCAATGTACGTTGTGGAGTATTTGGAAGGCGAGAAACGAGAAGATTTTCAAAGAGATAGCACCGGATACCGAGAAAAATTTGGAGAGTATAAAATTTTGCTCTTGGAAATGGTTGAAGTCTCATTTTTCTTCCTTCTTTTATGTTTCTCTCCACGATTGGAGTTCAAATCCTATTGTTTGTATTCCTGCGATTCTATAGTTGTTATTTTCTTTTTTCCTATTCTCTAGCCATACTTCTAGTCTAATCATGTACATAGTTCATTCCTGAGTAAGTCTAGTACTCTTAATGAGAATTCCATTTTCACTTTTCAAAAAAAAAAAAAGTTATAAAATCAATACTTAATTAAGTTAGTGCACCGTCACTTACTTTGAAATTGAATCTATGATGTTTGAGATTAGTTTTACAAACGTTTTGTCACTTTGTGACACGTTTAGAGATTAAGAGTGTAGGGTTTTCCGAAAAAAAAAAATTCAAGAAAAGAGTGATGAAGGAAGGTATCTCATGGAAGTTTTAGTTGAAAGTATATTGTGGAAATTAAGTATATATAAATCCAGCCTTTTATTGTTTTTTCTATAATATACATAACGATTGAATTATATTGTGGAATTTCAGTATATATAAAATCCAGCCTTTTTTTTTATAATACATACATAACGATTGAATTACTTTTTTTAAATCAATACATATATTAACCTTATCATGTTCCAAGTAAAACATACTAGCATGAGTTAATTATACTTAAATTTAGAAAGTGAATAGTCAAAAGTGTTTTTACGAGTCATGTACATAAATTATCATATAGTAGTATATAGAGTATCACGTAAAAGGAGTCGGCCAATATGAATTATTGTACCAAGGAGGAAAAAGATACAAATTACACATTGTTAAATTCAATCCTACCTAATGGTTTTAATTGTGTTTCAAAAGTCGGAAATCTGAACATCCGGTGTTAAGTCAAGTCTATAATGCTGCTCAAAAAAAAAAAATCAAGCCTATAATGGAAGTGTTACAATCAAATTGACTGAGTTAAGTGTTACAGGATTTCCGACCACCACACGAATGTGGAGTTGGGAATCGGCGGTGTAGATTTCTACCGACCATATATATGTAGAGCAGCATATGTTGCACGTGTTCATGTCCAATTCCACTTTTCGAGGGCCGATAAAATTACTAAAATACTGAAAATGAGAAGGGAAACTCTTGGGGAGGTCGACTATTAAATAGTCTACCCCTTGTATAACTGCCACGTGGAAAGCAATCAACAATCCCTTATTTCCGTCTGAAAGTTGGAAGGAAAAGTTGTCTGTAATACGGTTTCATCATCGACGTTTAAAATTTAATCGACGTTTTGATTTCGCCAAGCAAATCTTACTAATCTATAAAATTATTAACATTTAAAATTTAGTCGACGTTTTGATTTCGCCAAGCAAATCTTACTAATCTATAAAATTATTAACATCGTCTATTATTTTTTGTGAGAAATTTCAAAGTTTTTTATTTTAATTTTCTCTAATAGCTGATGCCCCCGGTGCTAATTCAGGTGTTGTTTCAGTTCCTTTTCTTTCTTCGTTGTGGTGGGATTCAATTCCACTTAAAGTCTCGTCCTTTTGTTGGAAACTCCTCTAAGATCGAATCCCTACCACAAAAAACTTTTTCAAAAGGAACATCTCGATTGGTGATGAGTCTTAGAGCACCCACTGTGAGAATCAAGCACCGGGGTCGAAGCCGGTGTCGAGCCCCCTTCGATATTGCCTCACTTCGACACCAGTGTGTCGAGGCTATTGTGGCCGGCTCGACCCAGGGGTGTCGATCGCGAAGGTCGAGCGTGGTGTCGATATTTCGACACCGCTCCTTCGCCACGCGTCGGAGAAGAAGGAGAAGAAGGAGAAGGAGAGAACGAGAAGGAGAAGAAGGAGAAGGAGAAGGAGAAGAAGGAGAAGACATGCAGCGGGTTTCAATTTAATTTTTATTTTTATTTTTTGAATTGCAGGTGGATGGAGGTGAGAAGAAGAAGAAGAAGAAGAAGGAGGAGGAGGAGGAAGTGGGGAAGAAGATGTATTGCAATTTTGAATATGAGAATTTTGGTTTAATTTGGGTTTATTTGGGCTTATTTGTATTTAATAGGGTAGTGAGTTTTAATTTTTATGCATTATATTGTAATTAAGTATTAATAAAATTAAAATTAATAAAATAACATTAAAAAATTAAGTATTAATCTATAATTATATTCATTTCCAACTAAAATTAAAATTATTTATTACAAACACACAAGAAAAAATAATATAAAATCTTTTCAATCATAGCTAATGATTATAGACCCGGGGTCTTACTCAACACCACCATTTTAGAAATTTTTACCAGGGTCTTACTCAACCACACCAATCATTGAAATTACGCTTCCCGGCGATAGATCCGGGGTCTAACTCAATACCCGTAGTGGATGCTTTTACTCATGCGTTTTCTGATTAGAAAATCTTGAATCTACCTCACGTTTGATGTTTGAGTGTCATTTTTTGCAACTCAAGTTTGGTATTTGGTGAGCACGTAGCTAAATTGTGGTGTAATTTCTGCAACGGCTCTGTGTAACCATTTTGGCGAATTCATTATGAAAGGCAAAGGAAAGGAGGAAAAAGATGTTCTAAATCTGATTTGACAAGGTACGGTTTGGAAGGCGAGAAATGACGTTATTTTTAACGGTTGTAATTCCGATATTACCAAGGTTGTGGAGAGTGTGAAAATCAATTATTGGAAGTGGCTTCGGGCCCATTCACATTGTTCCTTTTATTGCTCCTTAACGGATTGGTGTTGTCATCCGAGAGATTGTATTCCATCTAAATTGTAATGCTTTCTTTCTTCGTACTTTATAAGGATTAAGTACCCTTTGTACTCAATATTTTATATACTCCCTCCGTCCCTGATATATCTTCCTAGGAGGGAGTAGTACGGAGATTAAGAAAAAATGTTGATGAGTTGGTTGTGAGTGGATAAAAGGTGGTTGAGTTTGTATTGAGTGGAGAAAGAGTCCTACATTGAAGGAGTGATAGTATTAATTAATTGAGATAATGGTGAGTGATATATTAATTAATTGAGATAGTGGTGGGCCATATGTGGTATTTTAGGTAAATAAGTTGATAAAGTAAGGGTAGGGAGTAATAATTTGTTGTGATATGATGTCCAAAAATAGCTAGAAAGATATATGAAGAATACCCCTAAAAGAAAAGATAGGAAGATATATCAGGGGCAGAGGGAGTATATGTTTATTTAACCTTTCAAAAAAAAGAAAGAAACTCGAAATTTTCATCCTACTGCTCAAGTTTTCAAATAATATCATGTTTTCCTTATAATACCCTTGGTCAAATTTAATTTTTGCGTAAGTGGAATATGTATAGACAAAAATACCCTTGAAAAATTAAAGTTAATAGTTCATCGAAAATTCGAACGGACACAATAGTAAAGAAGAAAGAGGGAAGGAAGAGAAGAAGAAGAGCAAGAGACGAGAAATTGAGAAGAAGAGACAACAAAAAGTTTGAAGTTCAAGAAGTTGAGCAACGACGCCGTAGTGTCCTTCGATTTAAATTCAAACTTTCAATACTACCTTGACAACTACATTGCTGAATCCTTCGTGACCAAAATTACTTACTTAACATATAATATCATAAAACTTAAACCAATAATCTAAATTATTTCTATATAAAAAGCACGAACATAATTAATAAAAAAATATAAGCAAATTCGAATCAAATCACGTGATAATTAAATAGATTGTCTCGATAGCGAGTTAACTGGTGTATTGGGGAAGGGGGGAGGGAGGGGGGAGGAGAATAGACCAATAGGGATTTTTAACCTTTTCTAACTTTGGAATTAGTTGGCTCGACAACTGTGAAAGTCGGTTGGAGCAGTCACTCAATTGGGATGCAGTTGACTTCTTGGACTGAGAGTCTGTTTGGAAAATTAGTAAAGGTTTTGATTTTTACCAAAACTCGACTGACCCCAACTGAGTAGATGAGCCTTCAGTCTATTCGTAGCTAGAGTTCATTGTTTGAGCGTAGGGATTTTATCTTTACAGGTTCAAACTGAAGAAGATAGCTCAAGACTAAAGGCAGTTCAAGTTCAAGTTTGGTCAGTCAGATTATTCCTCAGTAGACTCCGGGACTGACCAGTGCATCATGCATGTTGATTGGTTCTATCGAAGTCACTCGTCCAAAAGTTAGAAGAAGAAGTCTGAGAAGACGAAGGAAGAAGAAGAACTTGGATTCAAATTCCAATATGCTCTCAAGTACAAGACAACGTGGAATTTATATTTATAGACCAACCGCAGAGACATGCATAAAGCGAGTCTCGCAGTTACCATGCTTTATGGCAAAGGTCAAACAACTCTTTCCAATGGCTCTTTCGACCTCCTCCCTCTATAAATTGATAACTTCACCATTGTGAGAAGACTACTAGAACAATAAGCATTCAAGCAATCAATCATTCAAAGCCTTCGAATTCTCTCGCACAACAGCAAGGAAGTTTTTAGTCGAAGTATAAGACGTAGTTGAGTAATAGAATCCTCCTCCTTGTTCTTCATTCTAGTCTCTCATAATCCCCTATCTTGTTCGAGTCTAGAATCCCCCTTCCTTGAAATTTCCTAAGTTGGAGTCTTTAAACCTTAGAAGGAAGTCTCCACTGTAAAGTGTTGAAGGCTTTATAAATTGGAAAAACCCCCAACCCTCATTTTCTAGGTCCCCTTCGAACTCGAAATCGAAGCCACTTGGTCCCTTAAAACCCCCAATCTAAGACTATATTTTACACTTGCCTGCATGCAAAAGTGTTGTAGGTCTTTTTCGAACCCGTAATCGAATTGTATAGGCTGTTTGGAGCCCGCAAACCAAAGCTAATGTTTGATAAGTACGCAAAAACTTATCTAGTGGATTACTAGCCCGAAAAGTTAGTCATGGACGTAGGAGTTCATCTCCAAACCACGTAAAAATAGTTGTGTTTTTTTACTTTGCTTATTACAGTTATCATTTAAGATTTTCTAACTCATGAACTGCATTAAGTTAAGCCTTTGAAAAACTGCACTAAGTCTTAGGAATTTGACCATCGCTCAAAAAGGTTTTCAGTAAGTAACGAGTATAAAAATATCCACCACTTTCCACACCGTACACTCTTTCAAAATATCAGTTAGGAAAACACAGTTGACCCTCAGTCCAAGAAGTCAATTGTGTGCCGAACTAAGTGATTGCTTGTTGAGCATTATGAACTGAGTAGTTTTCAACAAGTTTTAAAAAATCACTACTGCTGTATTCCCCCCTCCCCCATACATTAGTTAACTCGTTACTGGGACCATCAAGGTCAACTATATCAACCGGACTGAGGTTTTCAGAGTGTGTGCAGAATGAGGTGGGAACTTGTTTATCTCGTTACTAAACTGAAAAACCTTTTAACCGAAGGTCAGTTCGCAAGACTTAGAGCAAGAGATGACCTCCTACGTCCACGACCAACTTTTCGGGTTGGTAATTGACGCGACTATCGTTTAGTCACGTACAAAATGCATTTATAATTATCCTATTTCCCACTACCATGATAAGCTAGCAGGAAGTATAGGGTCGGTCCCACGAGGAGTTGGTGTAGCTTTCTTTTTGGTCTCGGGTTATCCAAAGGTTTTGGTTTCTGCACAGACTCGTCTTGGTCAAATAGGAAAATAAAACATAAATAAAAGATAAAGACAAACCTGATTTAGGTGTTGATTCAATTACACAAACAAAACGTCTTCATCGATGCAAGGATATATGGTACGTATGTATGTCAATGGTTATAGGCAAACCGTGCCATGGTCGTACTATCACGTTGTCACACCCACATCCACGATCTGCCCAACTCGTCCTTACTTGTGAATCTTGTGTGGCATTCCCACCCCAGGCTTCCTAACATGCCCAACTCACCCCCGACCATTCCTCAAAGGGCAAAAATTGAAACAAGCAGCTTTGGGCACTAGACGAACCCGTTCTGGCCCTATGAGATATGAGGATCCCGCTCCAACTTTACACCAGCGCTAGTGTTGATCAGCTCCGCCCAAGAGTTACCGCCCGAGCTAACATGCATGTTTTAGAAATAACATGCAGGGTTGAGTACTTCGAACTCAGTGAACACATACCAAAATAAATTGAAAGCTTGCTCGATAGAGCTATAAATTGAACTTGCCTTTCTTGCTGCATCACAAGTATTAGAGTTATAAAACAGTTAACTTGTGCATGCAATAAAATCATTTTACTTTTGAAAATGCTTGCGCAAGCAGTAATATATTTAAGTATGTACCAGATCTACAATCAAATAGTAGCGCCGAGAAGTAGGCCTCATTCTCAAACACCGTGACTGGCTTACCCAAGGGAAATCACACGATCACTAACATGTGTACACAGAAATCCCGTCTCACACATGACCGAATTCATCTTTCTCAAGTAGGTGGTAACATACATCAAAGCTAAAACATTGGCAAGTCAATTAATTAAAAACTCACATAATATGATAATAGTAATCACATTCATCGATTTGTTTCGGTTAGAAAGCCCACCTGTCATCCAGTGGTTTTGCTCGGAATATCTCATTCCGTCTCACTCGTTACTTCTGGACTCTACTCGTTTCTTACTATCGAACTTCACTCGTTCCTTCAAGGCTAACATTCTTATAAGGACGAGTTCTATTTCTCGTATAAAAACGATATCTAAACTCGATTACTTGGATTTCTACTTGACTCGGGTTTTTCTAACTTTTCTCGGCTCGACTAATTAAACTTCTCGACTCTTAACTCTAATCGAGTACTATACCAATAGACTTTCCTCAGACTCGAACATTCATACTCAGAAAACTTGGCACAACAGACAAATTGAGACTTAATCAAATAATCAAAATCGAGAAATAACTATTCATTCCATAAACTCGAAATTCCTCGATTTCACATATTAAACGACTTCAGAAAATTATGAGATTAAATCTCGATCACTTTAAACATGATTCATTCACATTCAAGTCGTCACATCACAAATCAAGTACTCACAGATAGGTAAACGATCGACTTAAATAATTAGTCGGAAATGAAAAAATTTCCAAACTTCTTAAAATATTCTAGAAATTCACATATATTCCTACATAATAAATTTCATACTCAAAAATTTATTTACAACTCAAATCACTGTCTCATGCTGACTCGGTACTACTCGACTTTTCAACTTAAAAATATAAATATCGGTTTTGATTGAAAATAGTTTTATTTCTCTTATAAAAATTCAACAAGTCCAATTATGAAATCGGATTTGAAATCCGAGACCTTATTAAAAAATTCTCGGAATAAAGTGAGGCACTATTTTTTTTCGTAAAACGTGCACATGTTCTAAAAATTCCTAAACTTTCACGATTAGCTTCAAATAAATATAATCGAACAATTATTCAATAAATTTGAACTTTCGATTTATAAATCGAATAACTCTTATTTTAATTCCCCGTAAGCTTCGACTTTGTTTTTCATCTCAAACATAAGGGTTTGTTTTTACTCGATTCAAGTAAGCTCATTTAAGTCATAATCTTACTTAACTTTATTTCAATTTTTGATAATCGACTTATTAGTGCACAAAAACTTCGTTTTAGCATAACTTTTTCATACGACCTCCGAATTCAGAAATTCAAAAGGCTAACATACTTGTTTTAATCTCAATTTCATCTTGGAATCATCATTTACAACCTATCTCTTCAAGATTTTTCCAGATTTCCAGTAAATTTTTCTGCACGAAATAAAAATCTTTATACTTGATCTTTTTCATCAATTTCAAGTTCTATCTTACTTGGAATAATTCTAATTTCACTAATCTCTACACATATTATTACCTAGAACACATGATCATGAAAAATCACAACTTCTTATGCCTATTTAGTTCGAATTTTTCACATTTTTAGGCAAACAAGTTTCTTTCTTCGATTCTTTCAATACGTAAACTCAAAATATACTCAAATTTATTTATCATACATCAAACTGACAATCAAGACTTCAAAGCTTCAAAAATCATCAACTTCTTCACTTTTCTCTAGTTCGAAATTTTCAAAGAAAATTTTGTAAAAAATTATACTTCTCAATCACTCAATAATCATGCTTAAATCATCAATAAAACTCATAATCTTAACAATCAATCATCAAGAACATCAAAATATAAAATAATTCATCAAATCCTTATATATATATTTTTCGATTTTCAATAAAAAAAACAAATAATTTACTTCTTCACTCAATCCTCAAATTATGCATAAATCTTCATAATTTTAACATCATCTACTCAAAAACATCATAAACTCAAAATTTCCTCAAATATATACCCATCAAATTTTTTATAAGAATTAACAAGAAATTCATACTTCATCAAAATCATCATCAAATCCTTATTAAGAATTTAGGAAATAAATCCCTAAATTTCTATCAAAATTTTAGGTCATCATAAAAAATAAAATAACCAAAAATTTTCTAACTTCATTCTTTATACTCAAATCACTCAAAATCATCATATATGAATCATCTACCCATTCATCAAATAAATCAACAAAACCTCCTCTTTTCCTCTTTCTTTCTTCATCGATTTTTATGAAGAAAAATAAGGAGAATTTCTTCGCTTTTTAACTACTTATCTCTTAACTCTTAGATAAATTCCTAGACCTCTTTTTCATCATCAATCCCATGCTTCAATCATCATCATAAAAATCCCTAAAATTTCCAATAATTTTCGGCATATGTAGGAAATTAAACATGCATGATTTTCCTTCATCTTTTCACATACATATACACATACCAACATACTTAAAAATAAGATCAAAACTTGCTCTTCATCATCATCTTGATCGGCGGTTTTAGGGAGGAAGGGAGGCTCAAGTTTTAACCTCCTACTTTCTATGAACAAACCTTTCAAGGCTTCGACTTCTAGACCTCAAAACAAGCTAGGATCGAGCTCCTCCTTAGCATGAAGGCTGCTGAAAAAATGAAAAGAGAAAGGAGGGTGAATTCTAGTCTCAAAATATCACAGCCTAAAATCCGGTGTGTAGGAACGACCAAACTCCATTGGAGTGTGAAGGTGAAACCATCAAATAAACATACCACTTACGTCACAACTCAACTCGAATAGTGACCAAATACTATTCTGGATGAATTAAGAATGAGAAACCATCAACCAAAAACTTGACTCGACAATGAATCAATTAAGGAAATAAGGTATGAAAGCAATAACAAAAATGAACATACATTCAACCGAACATAGCAAGAATCGGCATAACTAATTTACAACAGTTTCTCAAAAATAGTGTTAAGTATTCAGACTTCACGTCATTCAGGATATAAAGCAAATAAAATTTAGGGTATTTTTTCGAGCAAACTGCTCATTGTATCATCAACACAACAGAGTATTTTAAAAATATAAAGACATTTCAGCGGAAAACATCACTGCTCTCGACAACTACATGTATGAAGACATGTAATCACCGACTTGACTCAAAACAGACAACACACCACCAAGACCATCCGCACCATCCTTATCCACAGCTAACTTGCACGTTTAGAAATACATGCAGGGCTGAGTACTTCGTTCTCAGTGAACACAATGCCAAAAACAGTTTTAAAAGCTTTCTCTTAGAGCTATATAATTGAACTTGTCTTGCCATTGCATCACAAGTGTTAGAACATTTGAAAACATTTTACTTGTGCATGCATAAATCATTTTATCATTTTCAAAATCACTGACTACGCAGTCAAAATATATATAATAAACAGGCATGAATCATCTACCACATCAACTTTGTGCTGAGAAGTAGGCCTCCTTCTCAAACACTGTGACCGGCTAAGCCGAAGTAAAGCTCACGGTCACCTCATCAATCAATTAACCACACGTGGGTTCATATTTTCCACAGGATATAATACTCATGTAGATGATAAAGCATACCAAACTCAGATAAATGGCAAGTCAATAAATTTTAAAAACTCACATAATATTACTCAATAAGTAATAGCATTCATCAGAGTTTCAGTTTTAGAAAAACCCACCTTGCTTCGGGTATATTGGAGTCGAGGTTGCTTTTTTTATGCTTTCCCGACTACTTTGCAGTCCCGCTCGGCCCTTCAATAACAACATCGATTAAAATCGAGCTTATCGACTCGAAAAATGTATAATAGATTTAGGGCTCGGCTGATAGACTTCTACTTGACTCGGATTTTTTTTAACTTATCTAAACTTTTCTACATCGATAACTTTCTCGATTTCTCATTTTCGAATCATCGTCTTAACTCCGTTTCCAATTACTTTTCAAACTCAGATTCTCGTTTCTAATATTTCAATCTTCATGTAAATCGATAAGTTACTATTTAACTTGTCTTAATTTGCTCATATACTCAAGTTACATGATTTTGGTAAATCATAACATTAAATCTCAATTATTATCATCAAAAATCGTTCAAACACAGTCGATCACTTATTTCAATAATCAAGCATTCATATTGAAATCAGCGTTCACTTCACGTTCACATTACAAACATATATTCACATCAATACTCAAGTATCGTCACAATACTCAAACACCAATGTCAATATTCACACACTTATAAATGACTATCCTTTCAAGCAGATAGGTCAATAAAATCATGCTTAGTCACATAATCACAATCTAGTATCGAAGTTTCATAAATAACTTATATCTTAAACACAGCCATTTAATAGCTCATGTCTCGAACACATTCACACAATAACTCATGTCTCGGACATATTCACATAATAACTCGTTATTACTCGACTTTTATTGTAATGCCCCGTAAATTCCTTACGTTCTTAAAATTTTAAAGTTAATTAAATAAATGGCTTTGCACGCCTAAGTTTACGATTTTGGATTCTAAGACTAACGGTCGAATCCGTTTTTGAAAATAAATTACAGAAGTCAGCTAGACGACTACTGAATTTAGGGTTAGCGCGTACGAAAAGTTTTTAGTTTGTGAACTCAGAACGAAAAACCGTCTGATTTTTACATTCACGAAATCGCGATACGAACTCGCCCGAGAAAGTTCGTTTTTATGCTTTTCCGGACGAAACTTGGACAGTTTCGTCCCGAGTTTTTGTCAAAATAAATTTTATAAATTTATTTTCCGATTAAGTTTTGTACGTTAGAATTTACGGTCAAATCGGATCGCGACGATTTTGTGCCGAGCGACGTTTTTCGTCGAACGTTTTCCGTAACGTCGGATCGCGCCGGAAAAGCGCGTATTTCTTCTTTATTCTCTCCCTTGACCGACATATACCCTCTCTCTTTGTTAGATTTTTTGTGTTTTATAATGTTAAGTGAGGACACCTTAGCTTGAACTATTCACTACTTTACACCTAAGGGTACACTATTCCTACTTTACACCTTGCACTCTTGTTCCATAAGTTATCAATTTAAAACAACTCCTTCCCTCCCAACTCTCACACATCTCGGCAGCCCCACCATCTCCATTCTCTCATTTTCATCTTCCATCCTCCATTGAAGAATCCTTCAAGAACACTAAGAAGATACACATAAGTCTTGATCCAACCATCCAAACCTACTACTTTCTTCATTAATTCTCAAGGTAATTATCTCCTCTTAACTTCTATCCATCCATCGTTCTCTTCTTCTCATTTCTTCTTGATCGAAAATTAAGGCTTTGAAATAGATGAATTGATCTTGAATTAATGAATTGGATATGTTAAATAGGTTAATTAGGGTTTAAAATTGGACAAAACCAAGAACCCTAATCTATACATTAATACCGAAATTTAGGGTTCTTAGTAGGATTTCTTGAATCTTTAAATTGATGATAGATTCATGCTTAAGAGATGTTTAATTAGTGATTAGGACAAAGAGGAATCGAAAGCCCCATGTTTTTGTGAAATTCAATTAGGATTTGAGCAATGAAATTGGGGGTTTATGCATGTTAGTATGTAATTGGATTGCAATTGATTAATTGTTGATATAATAGGATGATTAGTGATTAAATGATGTTAATTGGAGAAGAAAATCACCCTCTTAATATATATATGAAAACCGAAATTATAGTAGAATCAGGGGTTTTCATGTGTTGATGTTAATTGATGAATTGTTGATGGAATTATGTTGCAAATGATGTTAATTGATTATAGAATTAAATTGAGAATTTTCTAAAAATATTTAACGTAATGTAAGAGACGAAGAACACCTTATAAGTTGAAATATAATGATGTTATGACATGATTGCATGCATGAAAGTGATTCACGTTAGACGTAGGTTAATGTCGTAAAATTTGAACGGAATCCGACAACTTTGAAAATTTCATAAGAGACGAACTTTTAGTCGTAACTAATAACCGAGAAGTCGAATGAGAATTCTAATTTGATATTATTGTCTATGATGGACTTGAGAAAAACTTTCTAGTTGACTTCATGAGCTTTCGAGCTATTATAATATGAGCTATAGTTATAGTCGAGAACTAGAATGCGTTTGAAATAATTGTTGGTTTAGTAATTGTTAGTTGAAAGCCGACATTTAGAACGTCCTGCTTTTGGACGAGTTTTGAGAAGGAGTTCACCACGTACGGGAATACGTGATGACTGCTTTGAGGGTCCAGTTTCTAAAGAAATCAAATACGAGAGCTTAGAACGAACCTAAGACGTTATACGTCGAATCTATCGAGCAACTAGGGTTTTCGCGGCAGTTTTGCGACCCTCGCCGGAAACTGTAATAACTTCCAGCTCGTTTATCGGATTTGTGATCCGTAAATTGGAGCGCGAACTAGACATTCCAAAATTTCCAGTAGTACAGGGCTCATCTCCTGTTTCCAAATCCTCTGTTCTGATCAGCCTCCAGAGTTACTGGTTTGCGCAGTGAAATTTCAGTTTCAATTCTTCAAAGTTGTTTTGTTCGCAACTTAGTTTCTTTCGATCGTTTAAGCCGTAATAGCTAACGAATATCTTCCTACTGACCCTAGAGTCAAGTAAAGGAGCTTGAGTGATAAAAACCAGTCGAGATCTTATCTCTTATTCGTTCAAGTAAAGAAGTAGTAAGCGAGATTTTTCATAAGTGATTAATGAACTAAAACGTAAATCGCCTAAGTTGATTCTTTCCAACTTAGTTCCTTATAATCTTTTAAGTCGTTTTAAGTTACCGACTACCCTCTCTACTGACCCGAGAGTCGAGTACGAGACCTTCCGAGTTCTAAACGGGATTAGTACGAGTCTCGTTCCCGTTTTAGTAAAATGAATCTAGTAAGCTTGCAAATGCCTAAAGAATGAAACGACTAAAACTTATTTCGATTCTTTGATCGATTATCTTTTACGACCCGTTATTAAGTGTTATCATTTTTTACGATGAAGGAGGAAGCCAACGTTAGAGAAAGGACGGAAGATCCGAAGCTTGGAAGCTAGTGCTTTTAGTTTTGTATATCGAGGTGGGCTTTTATATACAAAATAAAACGAGCAATGCTCGGAAAATCTTTCTTTATCGCTTTGATATCTGTGTTTTCAAAGTGATATTATGGCATGAACTGTTTTATGTTTTATGTGAGTTCTCTTGTACCTATCTGAGTCAACATTCGTGTTTTCCAGATTTAGAGTTAATCTAACTAGATTAACTAACGATCGGCTCTGAGTTAGCTGCTAAGTGCTTTCCAGAGTTAGTGCACTTTGTAACCTGTGGTGTATGTGATATCATGTTGAGGGGTACCAGCCACGGTGAATTAGAATTGGTCAAGATTGAACATAGCATACCTGAAAATACTCGGCCGAGTAAATTGTGAAAATCAGTCAGAAAATGTTTAGTAGACACGGGCCTCTTTCAATAAAACCCCGATGTGCTACAATTATGAAATGCCATATTTATCTATACTTATGATTATGATTTCGGCATCGTGCCCACTAAGTACGTTTGTACTTAGCCCTGCATTGTTTTCTAAATGTGCAAGTTGAAGCGACGGTGAGCGGCGATGGTTGATGTTGAGTTGAAAGATAGGTTGTTTTAGTTAGAACTCTTCCGCTGCAGAACTCTAAATCTTTTAAGATGTATCTTTTGAACAATACACTGTAGTTAAGTCTGTAAATATGAACTTAGTTTCTTCTGTGTACCTTTGTTGAGTAATCTTTAGCGATTAACTGTTTCTTATTTATATTCAAGTCTTGTTCATGGTTTATTTGATGCCTTTCATGTATGTTTAGTCAGTTAGCCCCCTTCTTCCCCGCTTCTTTAATCCAACCCCAGTCGCACCCTGGCTTCTGCCGTCCCTCGGGATTTGGGGCTGTGACAGAGTGGTATCAGAGTATAGGTTCGTCTCTTGCTCTGACTATGAGTCAATCTTCTAGTTCGAGTCAATTTTCTAGTATGAGTTATCCTTTTAGTAATACCACAAAGTGGTAACGGAGCAGTAAGTTGCTTCTGCTCTGGTTATGAGTCATCTTTTTCTAATACGAGTCATTCCTTTAAGTAATATCACAAAGTGGTATTCGTATACAAGTCTTCCTTCGAGTAGTAATATAGAGTATTCGTTTGTACTCTATATCGAGTCTTCTTTCAAGTCATAAGACACAGTATTTGTGTATGCCCTGGATCAGAGTCGTCTTTCCAAGTATAAGATAAGAGCTAGACTCTAATACTATGATTGAGAACGTAGAAGTCAACTCAACCGCCCGCTACGTCGACTCAACGAGGAAAAGGAAAGAATTTTATGATGTGATTTCTTTTAAATAAGAAATTTTATGAGCAAGTATTCGATGAAAATTGAGAATGAGAATGAGTTGTGTTTTAAAAATGAGAATTTTACAGAAGTATAATTTTTATACTTTATATGATTATGCGATAGTACAAGTACTATCTTATGTGAAATTATTTGCGCAATAATTTCCTTTTTATGAAAAATTATGCTGATACAAGAATATAGTTGGATTTTAGGGATTTTTCCCGGTTCAATGAGAACGTAGACTTGAAACCTAAGAACTTTCCGGTTCTTCGAGAATTTAGACGTTTTTAAGAAACG
Organism: Schizonepeta tenuifolia; assembly: GCA_029490685.1. Classification (NCBI taxonomy): domain Eukaryota; kingdom Viridiplantae; phylum Streptophyta; class Magnoliopsida; order Lamiales; family Lamiaceae; genus Schizonepeta; species Schizonepeta tenuifolia. Next base: position 16,712,579 of record CM055956.1, on the reverse strand, counting down.
TTATTTTGGAATGATTTCGAAAGGAGATCCCCAACGCGAAAAGGGCTTCTACTGATGAATGTCACGTGCGATTAGTGACATGAATAAAGATTCGGCAAAGTCGAACTTGTTTTCTGAAAATTTCATGCGAGGAAAATGAATAAAAATGATTCGATAAATCGTGTTAGTAAAAGAAGGGAGCAATTAGACGTTTGAGAAGCTTTCGGCTTCGAGTTAAGGAAGATATGAACGAGACGATGAAAATCGAGTTAAATTGGAATCAAAGCTAATGAAATAAGTGAACATTACTTGCGTGTAAGTAATGTAAATGACGTCAGTTCACGACACATCATTTCTTTTTCTTCTCGTTTCGTGTTTCAGTAGGGTTTGCCTCGATTGAACTCCACAAAGAAAATCGTATAGATGATTAGGAGTCGAGCAAGAAGCTTGATTAATTTTTCCATCGATCGCCCGATTCCAGCGACGAAAACTGGAACTTAGTTTCCAGGAAATTATTCTTAAGTTATATTTCCATCTTTCTTTTGGAATTTAATTCCATTTTTCATCTTGAGCGACGACTACAACTAGTACGAATATTAAGAGTCGTAAACGACAAAATTTCTTGTAAATGGATGTTACTTTTGAATAAGTAATATGAACGAAGTAAATATACTTTGTTTTAATAAGTGAAAGTCGTTAAGAAGTAATGAGTTAAGAAATAAAGAAGAATTAAAATGAGTAATAATATGGTGAAACAAAAAGAATGAAAATAAAATCTTTAATTTTATGAACGTATATATATATGTTGTTGAGTGCAATTTCTTGAATTGCTAGAAGTCTTAATAAGTGGTTGACTTAAGTGTTGATGTTACAATTGAATAAGGGATATTCATTTTGTAATTTATGTTTTCGTTGAGATAAGTTATTATTTTTCCCTACCTGTTATTGATCCGTGTTACCTTAAAACTTTTGTAGGATGGCTAGGGTTCGCGTTACGGCTCGGAAGAGCCAGCCTTTGGCCTCGTGCGAGCGCACCATAGTGGACATGTTGCAGGACGAGTACTATGAGTTTGAGGTAGACTATGAAGAGGAAAACGTAGGACAGATTGTCAGCAATTTTTCTTCAGCCTACTATCCAGTACGACACCTGATCCGGGAGAGTCAGGCGATACTAGACTTGATCGTACACCTACCGGACGAGTGGCGTGGTTGGGCGCACCGTGCGGTGTGGTACTTCTTAGGGATCCTAGGCGACGACACTGAGCCGACCGGCAACTACACCGGATTCGCCCTGTGTGTGCACAGGCGTTTCTTTGAGAGCAGGTTTATGTTTCCCCTCCCATTAGAGTCACACATTCCCTACAGCCACTTTCCAGCCGAGACAGAGCTTGAGCAGCTTGACTTAGACCATGAGTACTCTGCTCTATTGGAGTTGCCACCAGACGGTGTACTGGTTGAGGAGTCTGACGCTGAGTTAGAGCAGCCAGAGGAGGACGAGGAGACAGTAGTTACACCTGAGTCACCACCAGTGGGACAGCAGATCGAGGAGTTGATCCCAGGGCCGGGATTCGTGGAGATCGACGCTGAGACAGCCGCGCTTTTAGGGTTGTCTTCACCCTTCTTGCCAGACGTTTGTGTTAGGGTCAGGGGACCGTTAGAGACAAGACTGTACAGGGAGGGGCCAGACCACCGAGAGATCGATGCGGAGCTCGCCGCCATGTTAGAGTTGCCTTCTCCACTTACGCCACTCGAGGAGATAGGTGCAAAGTGGGGAGTAGTACGAGGGCAGATGGAGGCAGGATCGCCCAGGGTCCGTTCTAGGGAGGACTTTGAGTCAGGTTCGGGTTCAGGTTCAGTCCCCGAGCGCCTTCTTTCCCTAAAGAAGCGTACGGTAGAGGTCAGCGAGGACTACTTGGTTTCCGACTTGGAGGAGACCGTTTCAGAGACACCCTCACCCACCCTGCTTACACTTGACGATGGTTCTACGCTGAGGGTGGACGAGGCACTCCAGCTGGTTTTTGGTTCGGAGTCCGAGGAAGAGGATCCGGAGGAGGATCTGGAGGAGGACCCAGAGGGGGGTTGTTAGGGTTTTTGCAGACCATAGGGGATAGTTTTTGGACCCGACTGCAGTTTAGTTAGGCAGTGCATTGTAGACGCGGGTAAATATCAGTAGTAGTATTAGCTCTTTGTCCTGTATAGAGTCGGATCAGTAACTAGTTAGTTTTTTTGTAGTACTCTAGCGGATACGAAATTTTATTAATCGTTTCCGTTCTAGTACTTTAGTAGATACGGAGTTGCAACTTGTTAGTGCACCCGGTAAATAGTAGGCAGTCAGCCTAGTTTAGACTAATAGTAGTCTAACCCCTTTTTGTATAAGTCCTCGTTGGAGGCAGAATTAATATTCTTTTTTGATGTATATATATATACATGACCCGTGAAGAGGGTTTTTAATCACAAGCAAAATTTCTTATGAATTGAGTAATTAAAATCAGAATGTCAAATGAACTCGTGTAACGAGGAAATGAGTTTAACTCGAAAGTTAAAAGATTAATGAAATAATATCGGAGCTATGTTCGATATGTTGTTCTGTGGACTTGATTAAGTCGAGAACGAGCTAGTAAGTACTAAGTGTAATTAACAGAAGAGAACTATTGAGAATTTCAATTTTTCCTTAGACCAAAGAAAATGCCGCCGAGAAATGTTAACAACCGGAGAGGTCGAGGGCCTGGAAGGCCTAGAGGACGTGGTAGAAGTCAACCAGAAAACAACCAAGAACAGGAATATGAGCGGAATATCACCCCATCCCCATCTCCATCCCCATCTCCACCCCCGTCACCATCTCCACCACCTCCACCACCGCCCCGTAGAGATATTGAGGATCTCTTCCTCAAGAGGAACCCTCCACTGTTTAATGGAACTGGTAGCCCTAGCGATGCTGAGCTATGGGTGAGGTTGACTGAGAAAATTTTTAAGCTCCTCAGATGCACTGATGAGGAGAGAATGCTGTGTGTCGCATTCCAACTGATGGGATCGGCAGATTACTGGTGGGAGGCGAGACAAAAGGTGATTCCCGCAGAGCATCTGGCTCGTTTTTCATGGGAAGAGTTTAAGGAGATCTTCTTTGACAAGTACGTCCCCAAGACGTATAGGGCACAGAAAGAAGCCGAGTTTTATAATCTGAAGCAGGGAAAGCTGACCGTGACGGAATATGATGCCAAGTTTTACGAGTTGTCAAGGTATGCGTCGGCATTGGTCGACACTAAGGAGAAGCTATCAAAGAAATTTCAGGGAGGTTTACGACACGAATTGGGAATCGCTTTGGCTAGTCATGGAGGACTAGGCTATACGGACATACTGGGAAGAGCACTGGAAATGGAGGCCGTCATGCCTGATGAGAAAAAGATTGTACCGACTGCATCAGCACCAACGCAGGGTCAGAACCGAGGCTACTACAACAACAATAGTAGCAACTACCAAGGGAAGAGGAAATGGAACGGAGGAGGTAGCGGAGGCTACAGTCAGGATTATAACAACCAGGGAAATCAGAAGAGGGGTAACCAGCAGGGTTATCCGCAGCCTGGCAACAACAACAACAACAACAACAACAACAACAACAACAACAACAACAACAACAACAGCAAGAGGCCGTGGTAGGGAAACAACCAATCGGGGTTGTTCATTCAGGGAAACAAGCAGAACTCACCGTGGAAGGGCAACAATCAGCTAAACCAGCCGCAAGGGCAACAGAGAAACTTCAACCAGGGAGCAAATAACCCAGGGAGGGTTACCATTCCTGTCTGCCCGAAATGCAACCGAGCCCATCCCGGAGTCTGCCAGATAGGCACCCCCAACTGTTTCAACTGTGGACAGAAGGGGCACATGAAAAAGGACTGCCCTAAACCGCTTCAAGCAGTACCCCTCCGAGCCATCCAAGCACAGCCGCAACAGCCGCCAATGAACCAGCAGCAGTTTCAGCAGCATGCACAGCAGCAACAGAATGCGAGGGCATGCGCTATCAAACAGGGCGGTCAGCGCAAAGGAAAAGGCAATCTAGCAGGTATGGGAAAACTCCACAACATCCCTATTAAGAAACTGTTTGATACTGGAGCATCGCATTCTTTCATTGCTGGCTCGTGTGCCGATAACTTAGACATCAGACCAGTAAGAGCTGCACAATCTATAAGAGTAGCCACACCTTCAGGAGAGATCACTACTTCCACGCATGTTTGCTCTAACCTAGAACTAGAAATCGGAACTCATAAGGTTATAGCGAACAACTTAAATGTTATGATAATGTGGGACGTAGATATAATCCTAGGAATGGATTGGTTGTCAGAGAATTACGCCACAATTCTCTGCAACGAGAGAAAAATCTCTTTTCAGCCGCCGGGTAAAGAACCAACCGAATTCCACGGAACTTCAATGGGTAAAGGCGTACCGATTATATCAGCCCTTCAAGCCACGAAACTCATGAAGAAGAAAGGTACCACAGCCTATCTTGTGTACCTAGTCGGAGAGCCAGGAGCCGAGAAGACCATTCAGGACGTGAAAGTCGTGAATGAATATGAAGATGTTTTTCCAAAAGTGCTACCAGAATTGCCACCAGATCGTCATGTGGACTTCACGATCGATTTAGAACCAGGAGCAGCTCCTAAGTCTAAAGCCCCATATAGAATGGCACCGAAGGAACTGGAAGAGCTCAAAATCCAGTTACAGGAATTTCTAGACCTTGGTTTTATCAAGCCAAGTGTCTCACCTTGGGGAGCGCCAGTGCTATTTGTTAGGAAGAAGGACGGATCGATGAGAATGTGCATCGATTACAGAGAACTGAACAAGATAACGCTCAAGAATAAATATCCTTTGCCAAGGATCGAGGATCTGTTTGATTAGCTCAAGGGTGCAGGAGTCTTCTCCAAGATAGATTTGAGGTCAGGGTACCATCAGCTCAAGATCAAACCCGAAGACGTACCGAAGACCGCTTTTAGAACCCGTTATGGCCATTACGAATTTTTAGTAATGCCATTTGGTTTGACCAACGCTCCAGCCGTATTCATGGATCTTATGAATAGAGTTTTCCACCCCTATTTGGACAAATTTGTTTTAGTATTCATCGACGATATCCTTGTTTACTCTAAGAATGAGACGGAGCACGAGGAACATCTACGGATAGTGTTGGAAACACTAAGAACTGAGAAACTCTACGCCAAATTCAGTAAATGCGAATTTTGGCTGAAGGAAGTTATGTTCCTTGGACACATAGTATCGGCAAAAGGAATCAAGGTGGATCCAGCCAAGGTAGAAACAGTGCACAATTGGAGTGACCAACGAGTCAGAACGAGATCAGAAGTTTCTTGGGTTTAGCACGTTATTACAAAAGGTTTATCGAGGGATTCTCTACGATCACTCGCCCGATGATGCAGCTACTCAGGAAGGATACCAAGTTTAAGTGGACAAATGAGTGTGAGAAGAGTTTCCAAACTCTTAAGGAGAAGTTAACTACAGCGCCAGTACTAGCACTTCCAGACACGAACAAAGAGTATGTAGTTTACACTGATGCATCGAAAAATGGATTAGGTTATGTCTTGATGCAAGACGGACGAGTGATAGCTTATGCGTCACGACATCTTCGACCTCACGAAGTTGAGTACCCAACCCACGATTTGGAACTCGCAGCCGTAGTGCATGCGTTAAAGATTTGGAGACACCATCTCTATGGTGTAAGAGTTGAGATATTCACTGATCACAAAAGCCTGAAGTACTTTTTCGAGCAAAAAGAACTGAACATGAGACAAAGAAGATGGCTCGAATTAGTCAAAGATTATGACTGTGGAATTAACTACCATCCAGGAAAGGCTAATGTGGTAGCAGACGCACTGAGTCACAGGCTCCAACGAAGTTAGGATGCCTCTTTGTAGAGGAAGGAACTTTAGTACGAGAATTCGAGAAGATGGATATCAGAGTGCTTGACACGCCAGCTACGATAACAAGTCAGATCGCAGCTTTAGAAGCTACGCCAGATTTGAGAGAAAGGATCATCAGTGCTCAGAGAAAAGACGAGTCAATGGAAAAGTTACGAGTAAGAATAAGAACAGATAAGCCAAAAGGGTATTCTGAAGCTCCAGACAATGCGATACTTTATGAAGGCAGGATTTGTATTCCTGATGACGACAGGGATTTGAAGAACGAGATCTTGAGTGAGGCTCACGATACGCCTTACACGGCACACCCAGGAAGTACGAAGATGTACCAAGATTTGAGAAGAAACTTTTGGTGGAACGGAATGAAACGAGACGTTGCCTCGTTCGTAGAAAGATGCCTAGCATGTCAGCAGGTTAAGGCTTTACACCGACGACCGTATGGATTGCTATAACCGTTGGATGTCCCAGATTGGAAATGGGAAGGTATAGCTATGGACTTTGTCACAGGCTTGCCTAAGACGAGAAGAGGAAACATAGCAATTTGGGTGATAATAGATAGGCTTACAAAGTCAGCTCACTTCTTACCAATTAAGATTACGTACGGATCAGAGAAACTAGCTCAGTTGTATGTCAGAGATATAGTACGTCTGCATGGAGTACCGAAGGTTATAATATCAGATAGAGATGCCAAGTTTACCTCGAGATTTTGGATTATGAAGCAGAAAGAGTTGGGGACAGAGCTTAATTTCAGTACAGCATTTCACCCACAGACGGATGGGCAGTCAGAGAGAATGATTCAGATTTTAGTCGACATGTTAAGAACAGTGGTTTTGGACCGAGGAGAGAATTGAGAAGAAATTCTACACTTAGTTGAATTCACTTACAACAACAGCTATCAGGCCACGATAGGAATGGCGCCGTTTGAGGCTTTGTATGGGAGAAAATGTAGATCGCCGCTTTATTGGGACGAAGTAGGTGAGAGAAAGAACCTAGGCCCAGATGCGATTAATGAGATGATCGAGATAGTTCGGCAGATTCGAGATAGAATGAAAGAGGCCCAGAGCCGACAGAAGTCTTATGCCGACGATCGTCGAACCAACCTTGAGTTTGAAATAGGAGATAAAGTTGTTCTTAAGATATCACCGACCAAGGGAATCCTTAGGTTCGGAGTTAAGGGTAAGCTAAGACCCAGGTTTATAGGACCTTATGAAATCCTCAAGAGAATAGGACCAGTCGCGTATAGATTGGCCTTACCGCCAAGTCTAGGAAGCGTTCATAACGTTTTTCACGTTTCTCAGTTGAGAAAATATGTTTACGATCCTAAGCACGTCATTAGTCAGCAAGACGTAGTTCTTGAATCTGATCTAAGTTATGAAGAGAAGCCAATATCGATTTTGGATAGAAAAGTTCAAGAATTAAGAACCAAATCGAGACCAATAGTTAAAGTGCTATGTAACCACCACGGGTAGGAAGAAGCCACGTGGGAACTCGAGGAGAAGATGAAGGAGCGATATCCTCATCTTTTTGCAGAAGGTATGCAAATTTCGGGACGAAATTTTTCGTAAGGGGGGTAGGATGTAATGCCCCGTAAATTCCTTACGTTCTTAAAATTTTAAAGTTAATTAAATAAATGGCTTTGCGCTAAGTTTACAATTTTGGATTCTAAGACTAACGGTCGAATCCGTTTCTGAAAATAAATTACAGAAGTCAGCTAGACGACTACTGTATTTAGGGTTAGCGCGTACGAAAAGTTTTTAGTTCGTGAACTCAGAACGGAAAACCGTCTAATTTTTACATTCACGAAATCGCGATACGAACTCGCCCGAGAAAGTTCGTTTTTATGCTTTTCCGGACGAAACTTGGACAGTTTCGTCCCGAGTTTTTGTCAAAATAAATTTTATAAATTTATTTTCCGATTAAGTTTTGTACGTTAGAATTTACGGTCAAATCGGATCGCGACGATTTTGTGCCGAGCGACGTTTTTCGTCGAACGTTTTCCGTAACGTCGGATCGCGCCGGAAAAGCGCGTATTTCTTCTTTATTCTCTCCCTTGACTGACATATACCCTCTCTCTTTGTTAGATTTTTTGTGTTTTATAATGCTAAGTGAGGACACCTTAGCTTGAACTATTCACTACTTTACACCTAAGGGTACACTATTCCTACTTTACACCTTGCACTCTTGTTCCATAAGTTATCAATTTAAAACAACTCCTTCCCTCCCAACTCTCACACATCTCGGCAGCCCCACCATCTCCAATCTCTCATTTTCATCTTCCATCCTCCATTGAAGAATCCTTCAAGAACGCTAAGAAGATACACATAAGTCTTGATCCAACCATCCAAACCTACTACTTTCTTCATTAATTCTCAAGGTAATTATCTCCTCTTAACTTCTATCCATCCATCTTTCTCTTCTTCTCATTTCTTCTTGATCGAAAATTAAGGCTTTGAAATAGATGAATTGATCTTGAATTAATGAAATTGGATATGTTAGATAGGTTAATTAGGGTTTAAAATTGGACAAAACCAAGAACCCTAATCTATACATTAATACTGAAATTTAGGGTTCTTAGTAGGATTTCTTGAATCTTTAAATTGATGATAGATTCATGCTTAAGAGATGTTTAATTAGTGATTAGGACAAAGAGGAATCGAAAGCCCCATGTTTTTGTGAAATTCAATTAGGGTTTGAGTAATGAAATTGGGGGTTTATGCATGTTAGTATGTAATTGGATTGCAATTGATTAATTGTTGATATAATAGGATGATTAATGATTAAATGATGTTAATTGGAGAAGAAAATCACCCTCTTAATATATATATGAAAACCGAAATTATAGTAGAATTAGGGGTTTTCATGTGTTGATGTTAAATGATGAATTGTTGATGGAATTATGTTGCAAATGATGTTAATTGATTATAGAATTAAATTGAGAATTTTCTAAAAATATTTAACGTAATGTAAGAGACGAAGAACACCTTATAAGTTGAAATATAATGATGTTATGACATGATGCATGAAAGTGATTCACGTTAGACGTAGTTTAATGTCGTAAAATTTGAACGGAATCCGACAACTTTGAAAATTTCATAAGAGACGAACTTTTAGTCGTAACTAATAACCGAGAAGTCGAATGAGAATTCTAATTTGATATTATTGTCTATGATGGACTTGAGAAAAACTTTCTAGTTGACGTCATGAGCTTTCGAGCTATTATAATATGAGCTATAGTTATAGTCGAGAACTAGAACGCGTTTGAAATAATTGTTGGTTTAGTAATTGTTAGGTTAAAGCCGACGTTTAGAACGTCGTGCTTTTGGACGAGTTTTGAGAAGGAGTTCACCACGTACGGGAATACATGATGACTGCTTTGAGGGTCCAGTTTCTAAAGGAATCGAATACGAGAGCTTAGAACGAACCTAAGACGTTATACGTCGAATCTATCGAGCAACTAGGGTTTTCGCGGCAGTTTTGCGACCCTCGCCGGAAACTGTAATAACTTCCAGCTCGTTTATCGGATTTGTGATCCGTAAATTGGAGCGCGAACTAGACATTCCAAACTTTCCAGTAGTACAGGGCTCATCCCCTGTTTCCAAATCCTCTGTTCTGAGCAGCCTCCAGAGTTACTGGTTTGCGCAGTGAAATTTCAGTTTTAATTCTTCAAAGTTGTTTTGTTCGCAACTTAGTTTCTTTCGATCGTTTAAGCCGTAATAGCTAACGAATACCTTCCTACTGACCCTAGAGTCAAGTAAAGGAGCTTGAGTGATAAAAACCAGTCGAGATCTTATCTCTTATTAGTTCAAGTAAAGAAGTAGTAAGCGAGATTTTTCATAAGTGATTAATGAACTAAAACGTAAATCGCCTAAGTTGATTCTTTCCAACTTAGTTCCTTATAATCTTTTAAGTCATTTTAAGTTACCGACTACCCTCTCTACTGACCCGAGAGTCGAGTACGAGACCTTCCGAGTTCTAAACGGGATTAGTACGAGTCTCGTTCCCGTTTTAGTAAAATGAATCTAGTAAGCTTGCAAATGCCTAAAGAATGAAACGACTAAAACTTATTTCGATTCTTTGATCGATTATCTTTTACGACCCGTTATTAAGTGTTATCATTTTTTACGATGAAGGAGGAAGCCAACGTTAGAGAAAGGACGGAAGATCCGAAGCTTGGAAGCTAGTGCTTTTAGTTCTGTATATCGAGGTGGACTTTTATATACAAAATAAAACGAGCAATGCTCGGAAAATCTTTCTTTATCGCTTTGATATCTGTGTTTTCAAAGTGATATTATGGCATGAACTGTTTTATGTTTTATGTGAGTTCTCTTGTACCTATCTGAGTCAACATTCGTGTTTTCCAGATTTAGAGTTAATCTAACTAGATTAACTAACGATCGGCTCTGAGTTAGCTACTAAGTGCTTTCCAGAGTTAGTGCACTTTGTAACCTGTGGTGTATGTGATATCATGTTGAGGGGTACCAGCCACGGTGAAATAGAATTGGTAAAGATTGAACATAGCATACCTGAAAATACTCGGCCGAGTAAATTGTGAAAATCAGTCAGAAAATGTTTAGTAGACACGGGCCTCTTTCATAAACATCATAAAATTCATAAATCATCGTTTAATCATATTTTCTCTATTTTTAATAAATTAAATTCAATAAAAATGAAATAAATTCACCATAAATTCTCATGATCACATACATGCATATAAATCACATGAAAAATCATAATAAGCATGTATCATTCATATCATCAAATAATCACCAAAACTCATCAAGAAATCATTTTCTCTATTTTTTTCTTTTTAATCGATTTAGGGCTTCTTAGCATACTTATGTTCTTTTATCATTTTAAACCCTAAATCATGTTTTAATCTTCATTTTGATCATCATCTCAACATCATAATCCTAAGGTTTGCCTAAGCATAAAGTAAATCATGCATATTTTTCTTATTTTCTCACTTGCATATACATATATACATCTTTAAGAATGAACTCATACTTTTAAAAATAAATAAACTTAAGCTCTTCTTGGCTTGAATTTTTGGATGGCTTGGAGGATGAAAGATGATGGATTTGTATCTCCTTTCCTTGCATGAAACAATATACAAGGCATCAAGATCATAGCTTTCAAAAATAAGGAACAAACCCTTATTTTCTATCCATGAAAATCGATGGATAGGGTTGAGGTTCTAAGCTTGTTTCAAGCTTAAAAATGAATGAAAAAGATGAAAACTTACTTCCTTAGATGATCTTGGACATGGAGAAGATAATATACATCAAAGGATCCTCAAGCTATGTGCATGAACTCATCGAAGAACTTAGGTATATATGTATGGTGTTGAAGAATGGAAACTGTGCTGCTGCTCGGTGAAGAAAACGAGCTGCTGCTGCTCTTCTTCGACTTTAAGGTAGGGGAGGAGATGATGTAGATGAAGGAGGAGATACTCCTCTTGATGATTACGGTGAGGATGAAGACATGAAGGTGATAAAGATAGAAAGAAGCTGCAAAACTGCTGCTGCAACTGCTTCGGCAGTGAGCAGTCGAGGGAGAGAGAGAGATGAAGTTGTTTGCTGCTATGGTTGCTTCTTCGGTATAGAGAGAGAGAGAGATGTGAGTTGAGGGAGAGAGAGAGTGATGTGATGATAGAGATGATAGGTTGATGTAGAATAGAGAAGTGCATTTAACATGTGTGATATCTTGAGAGATTGGAGAGAGAGATAAGAGAATCCGAGAGAGAGATTTGAGAGAGGGAGGGAGTACACATGTGTGGATGAATGAGAGGGAGAGTAGAGTTCACTTGATCTCTTGAGAGTATTCTTGGAGATGAAGTTACTATTTTGGATAAGTATGCAGTTTTTTAACTGCTAATAATAACTGGAAATAAAAGTTTTCCGGTAGAAAATATCCTCGTTATTTTATTTTATTCCCTCAAACTTTTAATAACCCTTCTCGTCTTTTTCTCGATGTCAAAATTCTTTCTAATTCATCTCATATCTCCCAAAATAATTTACGGAATCCAATGATCTAATTTTTATGCCAAGATTCCTTCTAACGAATAAGTTCATAAAAACTACTCGACTAAACGAGTCGTTAAGCAATTTATTTTTAAACTTCACTCAAATGATCTCGAAAAATTCTCCAACTTATTTCAAAGGTCTTAAAATAAATTCTAGATTCAAATGAAACTAATTGGACTAAATTCAGAGTCGGTCGATGAATAATAATTTCTCGGTTTGCATTACTATTCATCTAAAAATGAAAGTTCTCAGAAAATTTCAAAATTCATACTCAAGCTCAAAATCATATAAGTAAGCTCAATCAATTTATCACATACTCGATTCGAATAATCGAAACGAGAAAAATCACATTAGAGCACATAAGGGCATTTTCGTCATTTTACAGAAAAATTTATTTCCACGAAAATTTTTAGCACTCAAAACTCATCATATAGGCATATTAATTTAATTAATACGCACTTAAGAACTTAGAAAAGTTTGGGGTATTGCACAAAATGATCACAAACAAGGGAGGATCATAAATACCTTGCTTGTTTAATCAGTAGATGATCGAGGGTTATCTTCCTTGAATTTTTGGAGCTTGGAAGCTTGCCTTCAATGGATAAAATCGAAGATGTGTGTGTGTATGATTGCTGCCAATAGATAAGGGGGGGGGGGGAGAGAGATATATAACATGTAACACCCTGCAAAACCGGTCTAGGAAAAACCGAGCAAATTAAAACTTTTAAGATAGGTCCTTATTCCCGGAGTTTTAAAAGAAAATAATATTTCTTTTATTGATAAGATAAATACTTTGTTTATAAAGTGAAAAGAGTTTCGATTTGCGATTTTAATAAATGCATTACTCACATTTACAAACAAGCACAAGCATAAGCATGACACGTTACATGATTTATTTTCATGATATATTTTATTCAAGCATAAGCATTTATTTGCTAATTAATTCATTAGCTTGATTAAGTAGACTACACATCAATCAAAGGAATAATACCCGGATAATTTAAAGAGATGAATAACACGTGATCATGAGTGTGCATTATCTATGTGTGAATAATTGCTTGCAAGTAGGTTTACTAGTATAAGACAAATGCTAGATTAAATATTACATGTTGGAACCTTGCAAGTGAGTTGAATAAAATAAAAGAAAGAGAAAATAAGAGAAAGAGAGAGAGATCGAGCAAGAGAGGGAGAGGGAGAGGGAGAGGGAGAGAGATCTTACCATATTTTATTCCCAATTCCACCATCATCATTACCCTACACCCCATTTTCAACATCCATTTAAACCTACCAATGCATGTCTTCCTTTTCCTTCACCCTCTATCCTCTCCACAAGCAAGCCATCACTTCCCATCTTTATTAACCCTTCTTGGTAGCCACTACTCTCTCACTCACACTTCATCTTCCCCACCAACACTCAACTCCATTATTGCTCAAGCTCCATACCTTCATTTCCTCCATTTCTCCATCATTTCTCCCCATCACCACCACCATTTCTTCACCATCTAAGAGAGCTTAAGGAGATGAAGATGAATATGACTAAGGATCTAGAAGATCATGGAAGAGGAGGAACCGAAAATGAGGGAGAGAAAGGGGGAAAAGCTAGGTATAATATTTGACCTTCAATTTTGTGTTTCTTCCTCAATCTTTTTCTTTATTCTTCTAAAAAATGTATGTTATATGATGTGTATGTGATTTCATGGGGGTTTTGAAGCATGAGGAAAGTCAAGAGAGATGTTTAATCCTTGGATGTCTAAGCTATTTGATAATTCTTGCTTGATTTCTTAATATCTATGCATTTATATGCTTTAGGTGTGTTCTAGACAAATTGCATGTTAAGATTTACTTTTGATTTGAGGTTTATGTTATAAACATGATTTATGTGTAGATCTAGGGCTTATAAGTACGATTTATGATGTTTGACATGCAAAGATGTTAGATCTCCAAGTGTTAGAAATTTTCAGCATGATGTTTGTTAGATTGATTCAGAACAGAAGATAAAACCCCTATCCTAAGAAGCATGGGGACGAATACGTAATACAGATACGATACGGTACGGGGACGTAAATACGTCATTTTTCCAAAACTTATGATACGATACGTCAAAAATACATTTTAGTTTTTTTATTTAAAATATATTTTATATATATTATAATTCATAATTCACTAATAATATAGCAAAACACAACTAATTCATAATAAAGTTAACCAAATAGCAAATAAAACATAGTCTTAATAATTAGTAGTACTTAATAAAAACACACTAAAATGTTAGCCCTCTTCACTCATAACTCATCGGTCATCAGTCATCATCCTTGCTGCAAACTCGCGAGCAATATCTTCATAATTCTGTGTATAGTTTTCTCCTCCCTCTCCTCTTCTTCTTCCCTCACATCTTCATCACCCACTGCCAATTAAACGCGAGCAATAAGCCTTCTCCAAAACCTCAATAAACTTAAAATTACTATTATACACAGTCAAAATCCCTAAAAGTGGAAACTATCACTTCAAAATAAACCAGATTAGAGCAATACCTTGACTGATTGCATGAATTCGCTGCAATGGTTATGGGTGTAGACCGTGGGCCTCTCCAAGCGCGCAGGGTGGTGCGACGGTGAGCGGCGAGCGGGGTGGCACAGGGGCGACGGAAAGCGGGGTGGGTCAGAGGAGAAGAGGGGCCAACGTGTGCGAAGTGTGGAGCGCGATTAGGGTTTCAGGTTTTAAGGTTTTGAATTTATTAAAAAAACGTATTTTTAATAGTCAAATACGTATCTGACCGTATTTTCAACGTATTTTGACATATTTTTTATTAAAAAAATTTAGAAATGGAACTAAAAAATACGTCTCCGGGGACGTATTTTACACGTATTTATCGCGTATCGTCCCCGGGACGCATACGTCTAGATTTCAGACGTCCCCATGCTACATAGTCCCTATCAAATGAACTCCGATTGACTTGAAATTTTAACATGTTGTAGCTCTTGATGTCTAGTATAAAATACCCAAAAATCAGAATGTTTCTTAGAGGCAAACTCCCTCTATTCGCTCAACTGTCCACTGCTCTTGTAAAACTGGACATTTTCATTTCATTAGCTATTATCTTCTTTATTTTTCGTGATATTCATGTTTTTCTTTTTAGAATCATAAAGTAGACATCTCAAAGTTTTCATAGGTATAAAGAAGTCGATTTTTCATCAAGAGATGCATCCTATATGAATATTTTTGTGAAGCCCTTGTGCAGAAATTTCCAGAAATTTTCCAGAAAATCATGCATTTTGCAATCTGCCCAAAAAACGTATCTTGCTTAATTTAAGTATTTCCAAAATGATTTTTATCACTTGAAAGTAGTAATTTGGTCAGTTTACGATGTTAGTTCAAAAGGGCAAATCGACTGAAGGTTGTTTGCTATTTTTACGAAGCTCAATTGAGTTTTTGTGTAATAAAATAATTTCCAGAAATTATTCCTATTATTTTTGCTACATAAAAACGTTTTTCATAAAATAATATATGTACATATATTTTTCCAAGACCAGTATATATATTATTAATAATTATTAATTTATAAATGAGTTTTTATAGATTAATTACCTATTTTCTAAGTAAATGAAGTTGGACCTTTTTAATTATTTTCTTAATGAACTTGCATGTTGGATTGGGCCAATATGATTTAAAGTGTTGAGCCCAATTTATTAATTGATTAAATGTGTTAAGTCTAGGCCCATATGCTTTGTTTGGTTATGTGTGCTCTTATTTATCCAAGTGAGATCCATTAAAATGTTTGGGCTTGTTAAATTGGGCCTACGGACCATATGTGACTTATGTGTTTAATTAGTTTGATTAAGTTAAATTAGTCAAGCGTCCTTGACCCACTAATGATAATTAATTTAATTAATTAAAGTTACAAAACCTAAGTAATTAATAATGTGATTATTATATCATACATGTTATATGAATAATGTGTATGCATAAGTATGACTACATGGCATGATGATTAACATGTACTTATGTGACACGATTTGATTAAGTATGATTTGGTTAAGCATGTTGATTAACGTATACTAACTAATTATTGATTAATTAATTAGAGTATTAATTATGTGATTAATTACTCATGATTAGATTAATTATCTAAGCTTAATGACATGCTATTATATGATCAATTATTCATGTCTTAGCTAAAGATGATTGTTAATTACTTAAAATTAACTAACTAAGTTATATGATGTTATAAGTGCTTAATTGCTTAAGTATATATGTTAAAACATGACATGATTAAAGTTATGACATGTATGCATGTGTTAATTGCATAAGTATAGTATGAATGATTTACATGATGAACAATGTGACATGCATACTTGTATGAATCACGATGAAGCATAACATGACATATCATGGCACGACATGGTTTTCAAAATCAAGTTTTGAATAACGTTCTAATATGCATGTTTTAAACTAAGGATCATAGATCCAATTTCTCTAAGTTAAAAACCTCAAGGCGATGCCTTAATGGATTCTCAACTCCAAATAATAAAGACTGGGAATAGGTTGACCTTTACGTTAATAGGATAATTAACCTTGATTAGTGTGATGTCTAAGTGTATAGATTGTCTTGTAGGAGACAGCAAGTATTAGGGACGCAAGAGGATACTCCACATACGACAAGGACAAGAGATGAGTTCCTATTTTCAAACTGTGGGTTATAAGCCCCACGGAGCTAACATTTCGGGTTAATAAGCCCTAACTGCTTTCTATGAAAAAGTGATATGCATCCTAAAATGTTTTATGCTCTCTACTCGTGTTTATCATTATGAATGGGCTTTATGCCAAATGTTATTACGACCGGCCTTGGGACCCGATCACCCCAAGGTAGTGCACACAAGGTTCTTATGAATGTTCGGAGAGTGGGAGTGGCTTCCCACTCGAAGAACCGGGGAAGGTAACACGGTAGGCGAGTTAAGTGCCAACAAAGTTATGATAAAAATGTTTTTGCATATGCATGGGATAAAATATTTTCTTTTCAAGTATCTCCCTTCTATATGAATGTGAACATGTTATATCTTTCAAAAGTTTTCGCAAAGCGTTTTTCAAAAAGTGGCACGGACCTCACTGAGTACCAAAGTACTCAGCCCAAAATATTTTCTTTTCAAAACAGATTGAGTGACAGATGAGATGGAGGTGTGTTGGCATCGGAGATGTTTTAGATGACGATCATTCAGATCGTCATCTCCCCTTTCTTTCAAATGTATGTTTATATGTTTAATCCCATGTAAAAACTCATCAACGTCTATCTTTCTTCACGTTTCAACCTAACCGATCGAGGTTAGTCTCAATCAATGCTTCCGCAGTGCGGGGCCAAAGTCCTCATACTTTGACTCCAAGATGATCAAGCTAGGGTAATGAAGACAAGTTGACGAAGCTTTCCTTAATCTCCTTGAAACCAAGCCTTTGTACTTCAATATTTTTGTAAAGTTAACAATTCGTTGTACGGTTCCCAATAATAGTCCGATTATCCGCATAGGCTGGGTAGCGGGCTGTTACATAACATGGAGAGGGAGAGAGTGAGGGAGAGTGAGAGATATGAGAGTGGTGATGGTTTGGAGAGTGAAGTACACTCTCTTGAGAGTGAGAGTAGGAAACAATTTAAAGAGGGAGGGAATGAAAGCCATGTCATCTGAGAGAGAATTAATCTAATTCTTATCAGATATAAATCTCCGGAAGAAAATATTTTTCGGTACAAAACATCCCTCTTAAATCAATTAACTCTCAAACGACTCAAAACTCACCACGTCACTTTCTCAACATCCAATTTCACTCTAACTCATCTTATTAGTCATAAAATAAATCAAGGTTTCGGAAAACCCAATTTTCGGATCAAAAGTCAATAACGAAGAAAACGTAAAAATTACTATTCATATTCATTAAGAAATAAAATTCAAACTCAATTCAAACGATTTCAGAAAATTTTCAAACATGCACCAATGGTCTTAAAATAAATTCTAGACTCAAATTACACTAATTTGATGAGATTCGAAAATAGTCGATGAATAGTGAATTTTCGTCGGCAGTTACTATTCATAATACAATAAACTTTCTCAGAATTTCCCGAAATTAGCACACATTCTTCATTTCACATTCTCATGCTCCTATAATCCTTCACAATTTTGTTTCGATTCACCAAAATGAGAAAATTACGTTTTTACCCTTCAAGGGCATTTTGCTAATTTCACATGGAAATTTATTTCTCAAAAATTTTATCACATAACTTTGCACACAATCACATATAAACACCTTAGCACTTAGGCACATTTAATCATAATTAGGACGATTAATTAAGACTCAAGAGATCGGGGTATTACACTCTTGCTCTTCTTCGGAGTCGGGAGAGATGGAGTTGCTTCGTCATTAATTGTGGAAGTAATCTTCTTCTGCTCAGCTAGTGCTCGCTTCTTTTGCTAGTGTGAGGCCAACCAAAGCATGCAGCCAGTATGACCACGACTGACAACAACAGCCAGCTGCCAAAGCCAAATATGGAAAGACATGTGGAGGAGATTTGCAGAACATCGGGTAGAGTTTCAGTAGCAGAAGGATCTGGAAGTCATTCAAATCATCCAAATCAATCAACCAGTGATTGCCAATCAACAATCGGATCAATCAAGCACTCATCAAGATCAAGCTAAATATGGAAAACAATCAATCACACCGAGATGGTCTGCCGGAGAGATCTAAGCAGAATTCATGGACAGTCTCCACTTGGTAAGGGTTTTACCATGCCAAGCAAAGGCCAGGGCATGACAGACAACAATGTTCAGTATGCCTATGACCGAGTATCTGAGTAGCGTCTTCAATGGAGTTGTAGATCTGGAAGGCAAGGAGCAGGCAAGGGGATATTGTATCCTTCCTCGGTCTTGGGCTTTTCTAATGGCTATCCATCAACTGTGACGAGGCATAAAGCCATAGTTATTGACCAAGGGACTCACCTCACACAACGTAGATATATCGATGACCGGTTGGACGTGTTATCGGAAATAGATATCCCGCGAGTTATATCTACTCTGTAGGTGCAGAGTCGGGAAGCTTGGAAGAGAAGGTTGGTGAGGGTCACACTTGGAGAGATCGGGTATGACTACTATCTAAGGATAAGTGAAGCACGACTTTGTAACCGGGGTGAAGCGCGACCTTCGGACTAAGTGACCACAAGGGACTTAACCATCCCAAGTGTGGAGTATAGACTCTTGAAATGCCCCAATGTCTTTGGGCCACACCTTGAGTTTATGCAAAGCATGGACGGATCTTCAGTATGCCTATGACCGAATACACATATCAATAATAATCATGACCTACCCCAAATCTTACCCATTTTATATTTGATTACCTTTAAGTTAATTGTGCAGATAACAGGATTGTATCGTGACAACCAAACTTGTGCACCTGAAGAGTAAAGTAGTTCCTCACTCTCCGTGGGATCGACCCTAGCTTACCGCTAAGACTAACCAGTCCGGTTGTGGGCATAGAAGCGTGTATTGTCCGTCTGGGGCATACACAAGTATTTTGATCGTACCATACGATGGGTGCATGTCAAAATTGGCACCGTTACCGGGGAGTAACGCGCAACAATATTACTCTTCTCATTCTATCTTCTGCTACTAGTGTATGTGTGGAACTCGTTGAGTGGCAAGAGCATTGATTTTTGATCCAAACATCGACTGAACTAAACGACGACTATGTGCTATAGCACAGATAGCAAGACGTGACGCTATGGTGGAACCACAACAGGCGCAGACCCTCACATATTTGGCATACCCAACAAATCTAAATCTCAGGCCGAATGAGATCACTCTACCAGAGAACCCTTTCCATCCTGAGTGGAATGACCTCAAACCATCACCGATACAGGTCTTACTAAAATTCAGTGGATACGTTGGGGAAAACCCCCACACCCATCTCCAGGATTTCGAAATGACAGTGATGCACCAATCAAATGAGAATCAACAAGAATATGTGAAGCTAGTACTTTTTCCATTCTCATTAGTGGATAGGGCAAGGAGATGGTTGTACAACCTACCAGAGAGAAGTGTCACTTCCTGGGTTGGAATGCAACAATGCTTCCTGGAGGAATTTTTTCCAACAACTAGAGTTGAGTGAATGAGATGGGAAATCATAAATATCAAACAAGATGGGCTGGAGTCCTTCTATCAGTATTGGACTCAATTTAAGCGACTCTTGAGCAACTGTCCCCATCATAAGATTACTCCCAAGGATCAAGTGGAGAGTTTTGTGAAAGGAATGCATAGGAATGATCGCTGGGTTGGTGTTAGCCGCATGCAATGGATCATTGATGGATAAAACACCTCAAGAAATTTTCAAATTGTTTGGGAGTATGGTTGAGGAATCACGAGAGGATGGGCACGAAAGGAGTAGGTAGTTGCCCTCCAAAGATGAGGAAAAAGAGAATTTTACCATGCTTAGTAAGGAAATGAAGGAAATCAAGGCACTACTGAGTGGCTTGACCATACAGAAGAAAGTACGCCAGTGTCGTCTATGCGATGCTACCGGGCACCAATCTGAGAATTGCCCGAATTTTGGTGAAGATGTGCTGGATGTGAATGCTATGGGAGGAAACGAAGGATTCCACTGAAAACATGGTCCTTTCTCCAACACATATAATCGAGGATGGAGGGATCATCCAAATTTTAGGTGGAAGCAGGACGGTCAGACCCAACAAAACAATGTGGGCTTACCAGGGTCTTCACAGTAGTATACCCAGCACCAGCAACAGCCATAATATCAGGTTAGACCACCACAACAGAATTACCAACCCCAAAAGCAATAAATGTATCAACCTCTACATCAGAGACGCGCACCATGGGAAGAGGCCATTGAAAACATGGCTAAGGAAGTGAAAAGTTCAGGAATGAGGTTCATGCCACTATGGACCAAACCAATGTGCAGATTGGTTATTTGGCAAAAGCACTAGCCAAAGTAGAGGAAAATATGGGGAAACAACCTCCTCAAAATAAATCATAAAGAACAAGCTCAGGTGATATTGACAGAGGTAGAGGATGATCAAGCAGAGAAAATATTGGCTGAAGCAAAAGCTAGCAGGAACAAAGGTGAGGGGACCAGTACAAGGCTTACAGGAGAGCAGATCAGTGAGGATAAAACTGAACCTCCTTACCCGAGCAGACTAAGATAGATAGCCAAGGAAAAAGAAGCTAGTGAAATGATGAAGATGTTTCAAAAAGCGGAACTTAGCATACCACTATTGGAAGCAATGAAACGAATTCCGAAATATGCTAAGTTCCTAAAGCATTTATGTTCAAGAAAGGTGAAAGTGGAAGAAGATGCTCGATATGTAATGGGAGAGAGTGTGTCTACTGTAATCCAATAGAAATTACCCCCAAAGCGCAAGAATCCTGGAATGTTTACAATCCCGTGTAACATCGCAGGAAGGAACATGAATGAGGCCATGATGGATTTAGGAGCTTCGATAAATGTGATGCCCCTAGCTATTTTTAATCGCCTGGATTTGGGTGACCTGAGGAATACTCGTGTCGTCATACAATTAGCAGATCGGTCTAACGCATACCAAGAAGGGGTGATAGAAGACGTATTAATTAAGGTGGGGGACCTAATTTTTCCCGCTGACTTCTATGTACTGGACACTGGGTCAGAGGCTAAAGAGAGTTCTATCTTGTTGGGCAGACCTTTCATGATGATTGCAGGAACAAAGATAGACATGAAAACAGGTATACTATCTTGTGAATTCGATGGAGTTGTAGAAAAATTCAACATCTCTGAAGCCATGAGAAGGAAACAAGAAGAGGAGTCAGTTGAAATGATTAATGTATTCGAACCATTGGTGCAAGAACAAAGCCTTGAGTTTAGTTCTGGTGACTCAACGGACAAGATAATCCAAGCCAGTCTAACCGATCGCGAAGCTGCTCAAATGGGAGATTGGGACATGAAAGAGGCTATTATGGAATTATATTCGCTCAAGGAAAGCACTCTAGAAGCAAATTCAGAAGTAGACCAAAGGATCAAGGATATTATTTTTGAAGTATACTCAGTTGGAGGATCCAAAGAGTGTAAACCGGAGCTGTTCTCTCTGTATGGGCAGCACGAAAAGTTACCCCCATCAATTGTTAAGGCACCTGTTTTGGAACTTAAGAAATTTTCCAAACATCTGCAATATGCTTATTTAGGACCTGAGGAGACTCTCCCAGTAATTATTAGTGCAGATCTAACCATAGTGTAAGAGGAAAGATTGGTCAGGGTCTTACGGGAGAATAAGAAAGCCATCGGTTGGCCTTGGCAGATATTAAGGGAATCAGTCCAACTGAGTAGATGCACAATATATACCTTGAGGAAGGAGCAAGACCAGTGTGAGATTCACAAAGAAAGATGAACCTGTGATGAAAGAGGTGGTACTTAAGGAAATTCTGAAACTTTTGGAGTTAGGAATTATTTTTCCTATCACTGACAGCCAGTGGGTCAACCCCGTACATGTCGTACCAAAGAAATCTGGAATACAAGTTCTAGAGAATGACAAAGGAGAGCTGGTACAAACAAGATTGCAGACTAGATGGAGAATTTGCATAGATTACAGGAAACTTAACATGGTCACACGAAAGGATCATTTCCCTCTACTCTTTATTGATCAGATGCTCAAGCGCCTCGCTGGTAATGCCTAATACTGCTTTTTAGATGGGTACTCAAGGTACATGAAAATCTTTGTGTCTCGAGAAGACCAAGAGAAGACAACTTTCACATGTGTATATGGAACATTCGCTTACCGAAGGATGCCGTTTGGTCTGTGTAATGCACCTGGGACTTTTCAAAGGTGTATAATGAGCATTTTCTTCGACTTATTGGAAAATTGTATTGAAGTCTTTATGGATGACTACACAGTATATGGAGACTCGTTTGATACATGCCTCGATCATCTAGAGCTTGTGTTGAAGAGATGCGTGGAGAAGAGCTTGGTGCTCAATTATGAGAAGTGCCACTTTATGGTGAAGGAAGGAATAGTGTTGGGTTATGTTATTTCTGAAAGGGGGATCGAAGTGGATAAAGAAAAAATCGATTCCATTGCTAAATTGCCATACCCAACTATGGTCAAGCACATACGGGCGTTCCTCGGTCATGCAGAGTTCTACCGGCGTTTTATCAAGGATTTTGCAAAAATCGCCCAACCCATGACTAGACTGCAACAACAAGATGTCCCATTTGATTTCGATGATGACTGCAAAGATGCATTTCTTGATCTAAGGAGCAGACTTGTGTCAGCCCCTATTATACAACCCCTAGATTGGGAATCAACTTTTGAGATTATGTGCGATGCCAGTAATCACGCGGTTGGGGCTGTACTGGGACAGAAAAAGGGGAAGGAGAGCTACGTCATCTATTACGCTTCAAAAGCCCTCAATCCTGCTCAGTGCAATTACACCACTACTGAAAAGGAACTACTAAAAGTGGTGTTAGCCATAGAGAAATTCAGGTCTTACCTTTTGGGCACCAAGGCAATCATATTCACTGACCATGCAGCCTTGAAGTATTTGATGGCGAAAAAGAAGTCTAAGCCACGCCTTATTAGATGGATATTGTTGCTGCAAGAGTTCGACATTGAAATCCGAGATAAGAAAGGAGCTGCTAACTTAGTAGCATATCATTTGAGTAGATTACAAGTGGGCAAGGATGATGGAGAACCTATAGCATACACTTTCCCTTATGAGAAGTTGTATGCAGTATATGCCAATATGGAGATGGAATCTCTGTATGCCCTCACTGATAAGGAACCTTGGTACGCAGGCATAGCAAATTATCTGATCACAAAAGAGGTGCCATCAAGGAAAACAAAATTTGAAAAGCAGAAATTGGTGATACAAGCCCATTCCTACTTTTGGGAAGCACTACATCTGTGGAAGGTTGGAGCAGATCAAGTCATACGGAGGTGTGTTCCTGAAGACGAACACACTCAAATCTTGGAAATGTGCCATGGGACCTAATGTAGTGGACACTTTGGTGGTAAAAGGACATCATAAAGAATTTTTGACAGCAAATTTATTGGCCTTCAGTGTTTGCTGATGCAGGACGATGGGTACAGGGCTGCCCGAAGTGTCAGATGGTTGAAGGCATTACTACCAAAGATGAGATGCCCCAAATGCCTACTATGCCTTTGGAAATTTTCGATGTGTGGGGGATAGACTTTATGGGACCATTCCCCAAGTCTGGAAATTATGAGTATATCTTGGTGTAGTCGACTACGTATCTAAGTGGGTTAAAGAAAAGGCTACAACGAACAATGATACCCATACAGTAGCTTTATTTTTGAAAGAGCAAGTGTTCAACCGATTTGGAGTCCCAAAAATCCTCATCAGCGATCAAGGGTCTCATTTGTAAAATGCCACTATTAGAGCACTCACCAAAAGGATGGGGGTGAAGCACAAAGTGACAACTGCATACCACCCCCAAGCAAATGGATAGGCTGAGATTTCAAATAGGAAAATTAAGGGCATACTGGAGAAAGTGGTCATCCAAATAGGAAAGATTGAAGTACTCATCTGGGGGACTTGTTATGGGCATACCGAACGACCTTCAAAACGCCTATTGGGATGTCTCCTTTCAGGTTGGTATTTGGAAAGAGATGTCATTTACCTGTGGAGATTAAACATAAAGCATACTGGGCTATCAAGAAAATCAATCTTAGTATGACCATGGTCGGAGAAGAAAGGAAATTGCATATAAGTGAGCTGAAAGAGCTTCGGTTAGAGGCATACGACAATGTTGTTTTGTACAAGGAAAGGACAAGGAGAATTCATGATGCAAAAATACGTAAGAAGGAGTTTTGGGTTGGACAGAAGGTATTACTTTTCAATTTCCACTTCAAATTGATGAGTGGGAAACTCCGATCTAAATGGGGAGGACCATAAATAGTCAAGGAGATATTCCCCAATGGAAGCATTGAAGTATATGACCTGAACGGTAGAGATACATTCGTGGTAAATGGACATCGATTGAAGCCTTACTTCGATTATTCCAACTTGAATCAGCAGAAGGAGAAATGTTCTCTACTTGATCCCATCTACTAGTAAGGATGAATATGGCAAGGTCGAGCTCAAGACAATAAACAAGAGCACTGACTAGGAGGTAACCTAGGAGTTGTCATCTGTATGACCACAACCGCCGCTTTAATTTGGTACTTAGGAATTTTTCTTTAATTTTTTATTTTGGGCTGAAGAGAATTAGAGGAGGGCGGGCCAGAATTAACTAGGCCTAATGAAGAGTTCAAAACCACTTTGTGATGCAAAGTGTGTAGGTGGAGGCCCATGGTTGTTTGTGATCGGGCAAGGTCTAACCAAAGAGTTACATGGAAGCGCGTGTGACACGATGTGACTGCTCTGCTTCGATTTTCACAGGAAAAATTTGAAATTCGAATTTGGTAATAATTTCTACCCTTAATCATCCCCAATATTCCATAACCATCATCTCCATCCCCAAGCCGGTTCAATACCTCTCTCTCTTAAACCACCACCTCCATAACTGCTACACACGATCTCCACTCTCCCCACTCCAATTTTGTAACCGCCATTTACAACTCCATAAAAGCTATCAGTTTTCACCCTCTCCACACAAAAACACTCCTAATTCGCAACCCTAAATTATCAAACCTTCAAATTCACCATGGCCAGAACTAAGATGCCTGCAAACATGAAGAGTTCCAAGAGCGGCGTCGCCTCCGGCAATACTCAGACTTCCACCACTGGTCAGAAGAGCACCACTGCTGCAAAACCACTACTAGCTAGTGGAGAAAGAAAGACGCGCAGCTTTGTGTCGAAAGAAACCCCTACTCAAGTGGTGGAGGAGACTACCTCGCAGTTGAAAGTGCAGGGTACCAGGAGTCTCGATGGTGTAGTTTCCACGGGGTTTGAACTCAACCTAACCTATGAATTCTTCCGATATTCTCTTATAAGCCAAAAAATTCCACTACAAAACCTTCCCCTAGCCTATGCCTTCGAATAAAAAATTAAAGAAAAATTCTAGCCCACTTCATGAAACCGATTCCCCCAGGAGAAGAAAAGTACCCTGGTGTGAGGCCAACCAAAGCATGCAGCCAGTATGACCACAACCATCATCATCAGTCAGCCGCCGAAGCTAAATATAGAAAGATGCGTAAAAGAGATTTGCAGAGATTATGTCGAGTCCCAGCAACAGAAGGATCTGGAAAGCAATTAAATCACTCCAATCAATCACCAGCTGATGGCCAATCAACAACCTGATCAATCAAGCATCCATCAAGATCAATCTGAATATGGAAAGCAATCAATCATGCCGATATGGTCTGCCAAATGAGAAGATTGACTGCCACAACCTCAACTATAAGAGTCCAACAAGTGTAGCTGGCACAACGTTGGTTAACCCTAGAATTCGATAGTATTCAGCCCAAGATACAATTTACTTTCAGTTCATTTACATTTTTGCATAAAATAATTTACTCGATTTTCATTTCAATTCCTGTCGTGAACAAATCCAAGGCGGATTGCTTTAGGTATTATCTTAATTCAAGTATTTCGTATTTTATGTTATTTATGTGTTTAATTATCTTTATTATTATGCATTTCAATATGTGTGAGTAGTTCCCCCAGTGAGATATGGATGGGGGGAAATGGTTAATTGTTGATATGCGAAATATTCGTGAGGCATTTGTGGCTTCGGTTGGATCCAGTAGTTCCGGAGAGATCTGAGTAGAATTCACGGACAGTTCTGACCTAGCAGGTGATCTCTGTTCGGTAAGGGCTGTACCATGCCAAGAGAAGGCCAGGGCATGACAGACAACAATGTTCAGTATGCCTATGACCGAGTGGCTGAGCAGCGCATTCAATAGAGTTGAAGATCTAGATGGCAAGGAACGAGCAAGGGGATACTGCGTCATTCCTCAGTCTTGGGCTTCTCTAATAGCTATCCATTAACTGTGACGAGGCATCAAGCCATGGCTATTGACCAAGGGACTCACCTCACGCATCGTAGATATATCGATAACCGGTTAAATGTGTTACTGAAAATGGATATCCCGCGAGTTATGTCTGCTCTGTAGGTGCGGAGCCGAGAAGCTGGGAAGAGAAGGTTGGTGAGGGTCATACTTGGAGGGATCGGGTATGACTACTATCTAAGAAGGAGTAAAGCACGGCCTTGTGAACGAGGTGAAGTGTGACCTTCGGACCAAGTGACCACAAGGGATCCAACCATCCCAAGTGTGAAGTATAAACTCTTGAAATGCCCTAATGTCTTTGGGCCACGACTTGAGTTTATGCAAAACATGGACGGATCTTCAGTATGCCCATGACCGAATATACATATCAATGATAATCATGACGTACCCCAAATCTTACCCTTCTTATATTTGATTGTTTTCAAGTTAATTTGTGCAGATAAACAGAATTGGATCGTGACAACCAAACTTGTGCACCTGAAGAGTAAAATAGTTCCTCACTCTCCGTGGGATCGACCGTAGCTTACCACTAAGACTAACCAGTCGGGTTTTGGGACAGGAGCGTGTACTGTCCGTCTGGGGCATACACAATTGGTGCCGTTGCCGGGGAGTGACGCGCAATAATTTTACTCTTCTCATTCCATCTTCCGCTACTGGTGTATGCATGGAACTCATCGAGTAGCAAGAGAATTAATAGACGCAATGCTATGGTAGAACCACAGCAAGCGTAGACCCTCAAATAGTTGGCATACCCAACAAACCTAAATCTCAGGCCGAACAGGATCACTCTTCCAGAATACCCTTTCCATCTTGAGCAGTATGACCTCAAACCAGCACTAATACCGGTCTCACCAAAGTTCAATGGATACGCTAGGGACGACCCCCATACCCATCTCCAGGATTTTGAAATGACAGTGATGCACCAATCAAATGAGAATCAACAAGAATATGTAAAACTTGTGCTTTTCCCGTTATCATTGGTGGATCGTGCAAGGAGATGGTTGTACAACTAGCCAGAAGGAAGTGTTACTTCCTGGGCTGAGATGCAACAATGCTTTTTAGAGGAATTCTTTCTAGCAACCAGAGTCGAGAGAATGCGATGGGAAATCAGGAATATCAAACAAGATGGGCTGAAAGTATTGGACTAGATGTAAGCGGCTTTTGAGCAACTGTCCCCACCACCAAATTACTCCAAAGGATCAAGTGGCGAGCTTCATGAAAGGAATGCAGAGACATGATCGTGGACTGGTGTTAGCCGCATGCAATGGTTCACTGATGGCCAAAACACCCTAGGAAATCTTCAAATTATTGGGGACTATGGTTGAGGAATCACGAGAGGAGGGGCATGGAAGAAATAGGGAATTGCCCTCCAAGGATGAGGAAAATGAGAATCTTACCACGTTAAGTAAGGAAATGAAGAAAATCAAGGTACTACTGAGTGATTTGACCATACAGAATAAAGTTCGCCAATGTGGCCTATGCGATGCTACCGGGAATCAATTTGAGAATTGGCCAAATTTTATTGAAGATGTGATGGATGTAAATGTTGTGGGTGGAAATGAAGGATTTCATCGAAAGCATGATCCTTTCTCGAACACGTACAATCGAGGATGGAGGGACCATCAAAATTTAAGGTGGAAATAGGACGGATAGACTCAATAGAACAGTGTGGGTCTACGAAGATCTTCACAACAGTATACCCATCACAAGAAGCAACCATGATATCAAGCTGGATCGCCACAGCAGAACTACCAACCCCAACCGCAACAGGTGTATCAACATCCACATCAAAGACGTGCACCGTGGGAAGAAGCCATTGAAAATATGGCTAAAGAAAGTGAAAAATTCAGGAATGAGGTTCGAGCTAGTATAAATCAAACCAATATGCAGATTGGTCATTTGGCGAAAGCACTCGCCAAAGTAGAGGAAAATACGGGGAAGCTCCCTCTACAAGGAATAAATCATAAGGAACAAGCACAAGTAATATTAACAGAGATAGAGGATGAGCAAGTTGAATTTTTTTTGGCCGAGGTAGAAGCTAACTGGAAAAGAGATGAGGGGACCAGTACTGGCCTTACAGGAGAACAAACTGGTGAGGAGCAGACCAAACCCCCTTACCCGGGCAGACTAAGAAAGAAAGCCAAAGAAAAAGAAGCTAGTGAGATGATGAAGATGTTTCGAAAAGTGGAATTGAGCATACCCCTATTGGACGCAATCAAACAAATTCCGAAATAGGCTAAATTCTTGAAGGATTTATGTTTGAGAAAGGTGAAAGTAGAAGAAGATGCTCGATATGTGATGGGGAAGAGTGTGTCCGCTGTAATCCAACATAAATTACCTCCAAATCGTAAGGATCCTGGAATGTTTACAATCCTATGTAACATAGCAGGAAGAAATATGGACAAGGCCATGATGGATATAGGGGCTTCAATAAATGTGATGCTCCTAGCTATTTTCAATCGTCTAGATTTAGAAGAGCTAAGGGTTACTCAAGTGGTCATACAATTAGCAGATCGATCTAATGCATTCCCCGAAGGAGTAATAGAAGATGTGTTGATTAAAGTGGGAGGCTTGATTTTTCCTGCCGACTTCTATGTATTGGACACGGGGTCAAAAGCCAAGGAAAATTCTATATTGTTGGGCAGACCTTTCATGATGACTGCGGGAACAAAGATTGATATGAAAATAAGAATTCTATCATGTGAATTCGATGGGGTGGTGGAGAAACTTAACATCTATGAAGCCACGAGGAGGAAACAAGAAGTGGAGTCAGTTGAGATGATTGATGCGATCAAACCATTGGTGTAGGAATAAAGCCTTGAGTTCAGATCTGGGGATTTGATTGATAGAGTAATCCAATCTAGTTTGAATGATCATGATGCCGCTCACATGAGAGATTGAGATATGAAAGAGGCTATCATAGAGTTATATTTGCCTAAGGAAAGCACTTTGAAAGCAGAGTCTGGAGTGGACCAAAGGATCAAGGATATTATTTTTGAAGTATACTCAGTTGGAGAATCCACAGAGGGTAAACCGGAGCTGTTCTCTCACTATGGGCAGCACGAAAAGTTACCCCCATCAATTGTTAAGGCACCTGTTTTGGAGCTTAAGAAATTTCCCAAACATCTGCAATATGCTTATTTAGGACCTGAGGAGACTCTCCCAGTAATTATCAGTGCAGATCTAACCATAGTGCAAGAGGAAAGATTGGTCAGGGTCTTACGGTAGAATAAGGAAGCCATCGGTTGGCCTTAGCAGATATTAAGGGAATCAGAGCCCTCATAGCCCAGGCACAACGACGCAATTATCAGGGTGAGTGATGGCATCTTTGTTGAGAGGCCAAAATACGTAGATCGCAACATCAATGAAGATAGGTGGCTCATCGACTCCATGATCCGAAATGGAAGGACGTCCGAAATCCGAGGATTTCCGCTACTATTGAAGGAAAAATTCCCGAATCTTTGGTTAAGGGCAGCTCATGGATATTAATCGATACATAACCAAATAGAAATAGAAGGCCCCTACCCCCTATAGGGAGTTTTTTGCGGATCAGATCATCCATATAATATACAAAAAAAAACCTTGGCCCAACCTTTGGCTCTGATACCACTTGTCATGAAGTGTAGGTGGTTAACAAGTGAGTGCATCCGAGTTGTCCGGTTGGATCTAGTGCACGAAAACCTACCCACATGACTAAACCTCACGAGACTCCCCTAAGACCAACCATCGGTCAGCCGAGGTTACTTCAAGTGGCTCTGGTCAGTGTTTTTTTGTTAGGCAAAATTGCATGTAAATTACTGACTTTATACCGAATTCGCATTTTAAGAATGACTTTTTAAAATTAGTCCTAAATTACTGGACTATTAATTGTATCTCGATTGAGTAACTCTGGCGTGTTTCACCTAATTTCTTTGCTGACATGTAGCTCGGAATGCTGACATGGCAAGTCGTTCGAGTATATCGAACGACGTCGCTTTGGAGGCGGCAAAACGTCGTCGTTTCATAATTAAAACACTTATATACACAAATGCCCTAAAGATTTCCCCTCTTTTCATCGAATTCCAGAGAATGCAGATTTCCCCTCTTTTCTGTCTCCCTTTTGCCGTCATTGCCTCTTCATCCCTCTGTAGATTTCGCGTTTAGGGCTCCAATTAGTTGTTGATGGCTTCTTCCTCTTCGCACACAAGGTCAAGCAATATGTTGAATTCCGAGCATGAGAGGATTTGCAAATGTGGAAACCGTGCAATAATGAGGCCTTCGAATTCAGTGGAAAACCCGGAGAGGCGATATTTTGTTTGTCGAAGCAGAGGACGGGTGAGTACAATATTACTGCAAATGTTTGATTTTGAATAAATTTAGGATTCATTTTGATTTTAAATAAATTATGGATTTCATGTCTTGAAACCATTTTGATTAAATTCAGTGTTCACGTAGTGGGGGGGTTGTACGTACTGGGATTGGCTTGACCTGGAGCTAACTCCATACTACAAACAATGTTTCCAAAAGATTAAGCTGGAGAGGGATCTTGCTCTAGAGAAACTGATGGAAGGAGTAGTTAAAGAGAAGAGAAATGAGCACATTTCTGGCGAAGAATTGAATGAAGAATTGAATGCAGAACGTGAAGCTGGTGTAGATGTTCAAGAGTTTAAGAAAATGGCCAAGAAGATGAAGAATATTGTTGGGAAATTTATTAGTAAGAGTTTTGATGAATTCCAAAACCGACTGACCCCAACCGAGTAGATGTTGCCAGAACCTAATGTTAGAATTTAGGCTCGCCGTTTGAGCAAAGTTAAGATTTTATCTTTACAGGTCTCCAGCTGAAGATGGCAACAAGGCATTACTCAGACAGAACATCAGTTATGTTGAAAGACAACTGAGAGTTCTTTTGTTCAGATGGAATGAGGGGGAAGTCTTCAGAACATCAGTTGTGAAGGAAACTAACTGAGGGTTCATCAGATGAGAAGCAGTAGAGAGGAAGTGAACATCAGATGAAATGGAAGTCATCTGAGGGTTCAAACCCAAATGTTTAAATAAAAGGAAGACAACTGAGGGTTCAGTTTCAGAACCTCAGTTGTAGAACTCAAACAAGAAGATCAACAGCATGAAGTTCAAAGTCAGCTGAGAGTTCAACGGTTCAGTCAGAACATCAACTGAAGACCACTCAGATAAAGATCAAGATTTTCAACCAACTGACCAAGGTTGACTGTCAGAAAGGTTAAGTTTTGAATTTCAAAAGGAAGTCACATGAGGATTTGACCGTTCAGTCATTACCCCATCTGGCCCAACACAAGGCTGTCTCAGAAGGAAAGCAGAAGAGTACAGATGCCATATCGGGAAAGTCTGCAGAGATGAGAGACAAGCCATCGCTTTCAACGATCAGAGATCAACAGCTCCTCCAACGGCTAGTTGATTCTCTCCGCCTATAAATAGAAGCATTCTCTCATTCGAGAGACACACATACACACGAGACAAGAGATAGAGAAGTGCAATCACAAGAAAATCAAGTGCAAGAAAAATCTGCAAAAATCTTATTCTAAGAACATCAGCAGCTGAGAGTTCAAGAGTGATAGAATATTAGTAGCTGAGGGTTCATAGAGTTTTAATTTATCTTAGATCTTAGTTTGAGTGTTTATTCGTTCAAGCCATAGATCCAGCTCTCATTCGTGATCGAGCTGTAGTTGGAAAATCTACCCACATACCTTAAAAAGTGTCT
The DNA here is from genome assembly GCA_029490685.1 of Schizonepeta tenuifolia. Lineage (NCBI taxonomy): Eukaryota > Viridiplantae > Streptophyta > Magnoliopsida > Lamiales > Lamiaceae > Schizonepeta > Schizonepeta tenuifolia. The sequence goes on along the minus strand of CM055956.1, from coordinate 16,679,963 downwards.
GTTAGGATCATACTCCTCCTGTAATTGAGTAGCTAGGTTGTCAAGTACCCGCAAACTTGACATAGGTTGTTAAGTACCCGCAAACTTAACTGTTAAGGTTGATAAGTACCCGTAAACTTATTGCAACGGTTGCACAGCCCGGGTAAGCTGTGTGGAACTGTCCAGAAGAACTTGGACTGAGGTGTGAGGATTCACATCTCCCCGTGGACGTAGGAGGGTTATCTCCGAACCACGTTAAATCCCGTGTGTCTGTGTTTGTTTTTCTTTCAGTTGCTTATTGCATTCTTATCTGATCAAGCTAACCAGCATACAAACTGCATTTTTGCATATTCAACTGTTTTGGTTTTTGACCAACCCTGCACTAAAAAGCGTGAGTTGCTAACGAGTTTTAATTCCCACCACATTCCGCACAGCCTCACTCTTCCAGCTGAGTTTGCTTACTCAGCTGTGAGATTCCAACTGAGTCCGTTTTACTCGGTTGAAGTAATTTTTAAGGGTTAAGTTTTTAAAATCCTAACTGGTGTATTTCCCTCCCCCCCATACACCAGTAACTCGTTTCGGGACCATCAAATATGGAACGTATGATGAGATGGTTCTTGGTTGCATTTGCTGTTGTTATTTTGCTCCTTTTTAAGATGTTGTTTTAGGGTGGAAACTGACTTTGCTTGTGGATGTTGTTGTAGTCATTTTGAAGATGTATTTTGGGTGGAAAGTCATGTGTGAATTGATGTTGTAATTTGATGTTGTTTTAGGGTGAAAACTGATGTAGAATTTGATGTTTTTTGAATGATTTGAAGATGTAATTTGTTCGAAATCTAGTGTCTTATTTTGTGCATCTTTTCATTACATTGAAGTGTCTACATCTTATTTCTTTACAGCAGTATATCGAATCAAAGTTATGAACAACATGAGCCTTTGCATTGATCAAGTAAACAGGATACTTAATATATTAAGTCAGGCAAAATGAGACCTTGCATTGATCAAGTAAACATGATACAAAGATGAAACAAGGCTAATTAATGAACAACTGCACAAAATGAGCCTTTGCATTGATTAAGACATCCACAAAATGAGCCTTAAGCATACAATTGATGGTCGCAGCTAGTGTATTTCAAGAAAAATATATTAAGTTACAAAACAAGTGTACTTAATTAACAAAATATACAAGTTCAAGTTGTGCAAAAAAAAAAGTTTTTCATGCCTAATGCCAACACCCTGTCCTATGCATTCCTTGTTGCTGGAGTTGTGCTCTCTTGTGTTGAAGGGCCAGAGTTGCCTTTTGAAGAAGGGTGTCTGGTAAGTGTAGAAGCTGAGGAGGATGGCTCTTGATTTGCCACTCTTCTTCTCTTTGGCATCTACAACATAAGCAAACTTGCATCAAAATCAGAAACAGGATACAAAGTCAGAAAGTAAATAAAGTTATGAAAAAATTTAAACGATGAAAGTAAATGCAGGCACCCCTAAACTCTTTCTGTTTTGTGGCCTTGGTGGTTGATCTGGATATTTTCTGGGTCGACCTCTCTTGCCCTGATTTATGAAAGATGCACTAGTTCAGTGATACATCAAAACTTACATCTAACAATTTGAAGAAGAAATAGGTACCTTTGCTAGAGGTGGAACCTTTGCATTTTTGCATGTAGTGGAATTGTGGCCTTGTTGGAAGCAGTTTTGGCATGTAATTCTAAGCCCAAACCTCTTCAGCCTGTTTGGTTTTTTTGGATCTTCCTGTGGATCCTTTTTCCTGTTCTTTTTGGGTCTGCCAGGCATCTTCCTAATCAAGGGTGGTTTCACAGCATAACCCTCTGCTTGAGGCCACATCTTCTCACTCACACAAGGCTATATTGCAAACTTATAAGCCAGCAGGTACCTCTCTATGGTATAATAGTTGTGAACATATTCTTCTGCCTCTTCCCCCTTAAAATGAATTGCAGCACATGCACGCACACAAGGTATCCCAGTTAAATCCCATTTTCTACAAACACAGCTTTTCTTGTTCATATCAACCACAAATTTTTGACCCTCAAAATGCACCTCATACTTGTTTTCACAATTAGGGAACACATAAGCATCAATACTCTGCACCATCAACTTTTCAAGCTTTGTTTTGATCACAGGACAGATTCTATCAGACAACATAGCCATAGCTTTCAGATTATCTACCTGCCTCACCATCAAAGATTTTCTAATGTGTTCCAGCATATGAATGATATGCATCCCACGTGCATGAAGTATATAGCCATTAAATGTTTCAGCAATATTGTTATATACCATATCACTTGTTGGATGCAAAGAAAGGAAAACCTTACAGAATTTCTGGACATCTCTTGCAACAAAGTCTGCATGTGCAGCTTCATTTTCTGCCTTCAAGTGCTCCAGATTTTCCTTGTACTCTGCCAGGTAAGTGCTTCTCACGCATGCCCAGAACAGTTTTTTCAGGATTGTTCCCTTGTGGTGCTTCTTCCAATTCATGTAGACATGCCGAGCATAGTTTCTGTGCTAAGCCAAGGGAGCCAGCTTGCTTACAGCATTACTCAGTCCCTACAATTAAAACCAAACCCTTAGTGAGAATGCAAATAGCAGAAATAATACATAGTCAAAATAATGCAAATAAGGTGGTGTTACCTTTTGTTGGTCAGAAATAATAGTCCAACCAACTCCATCTGTGATGGCCAAATCTTCAAGAAGTATTTCCAAGAACCAACTCCAGCACTCCTCGTTTTCAACCTCAACCACTGCCCATGAGATAGGGAACATCTGATTGTTGCCATCTTTAGCAACAACACACAACAATATTCCACCAAGATAGGTCTTGAGGAAGCAACCATCAAGTCCTATCAATGGTCTACAACTCTTTTTGAAGCCATTTCTGAGTGCACTGTATCCTATGTATAGCCCTCTGAAAACTGAATCTTCACCTAACAACAACTGGTACTTTCCATCTGGATCAACCCTCATCAGTTCAGCAACATAGTTCCTAAGCATCCCATAATGCTCTTCAACTGAGCCTCTAATCTCTTCCTGAGCAAGGGATCTTGCTCTGTACATTCTGTCCCTTGGAACTACAACCCTAAACCTCTTCCTAATATCCTCTGCTAGCAGTGGAATAGGCATGTTAGGTTGAATTCTGAACACATTCATGTATTGTTTAGCTATCCAGTTGGAGCTAACAAGCTTGTTACTTTGCTTTCTTTTACATGTGTGCTTAGGAACATATGTTTTGATGCAAAATTTGTCTTCACCCTTCACAATAGAACCATAAACCCTCCAGCTATAAGGTGGTCTGCATGTAGCCTGGCATTTAGTCTTACCCACAGCTTCAAACTTAATGTGCCATCCATTAGCTATTGCATTTTCTCTTAGCACTTCTCTTAACTTGAATCCATCATCAAATCTCATTCCAAGCTGTAGCTTCAAAGTCTTAGGATCACCCCTTGGATCATAAACAGACCTAAACTTCATATTTCTGGATCCTTCATTCTCCTCATCAGTTGAGTCAGAGCAAACATCACCATCAGAAGATTGGTAATCAGGTTCTTTTGTGGCCTCAGGAACTTGGCCTTGCTTCAAGCCTAATCCCTGACCTCTCTTTTCAGCTAATTCCACCAAGTCAAAGAGATTCTCTCCCTTCCTCACCTTCTGCCGAGCAGCTACATACTCTTCATCTTCAGAAGCTAATTCATCATCCCCTAGGCCATCATCAGATGACTCACCCTCACCATCACAAGGTCTATAATCTGAATCCTCACTAAATTCATCACTAAACTCACCCTCATTGAAATCAGGTTCACCCTCAATCACCTCAGCCTCTTTTTCACCATCTGGAGCTGGTTTCTTATTCACATTTGTACCCTCCAAATCAATGTCACCCCAATCTATATCTAAGTCATCATCTAAACCCTCACCTTTACTCTTTGCTGCACCTGAACCCTCACCCTCACCCTTACTCTTTGAACCACCTGAACCCTCACCCTTACTCTTTGAAGCTGCCTCACCCTCACCCTTACTCTTTGAAGCACCACCTTCATTAACAGTCTGAAGTCTCCCACCCACAAGATATAAATGAAGAACCCTACATCCAACAACAAGATGAGATAACATCGCCATGACATCTTTATCATCTTTGATTATCCTAAACGATTGAGTCCCAGGGAAACGATACCACAGTTTTTCCCAAGTACAATACCCTAGTTTTTCAACTAACTCTACTGCATCAAAATATCCAAAGCAGTCTGCATCAAGATCAAGAAAACCCTCGCTTTCGCCCCCTACATATACATCCACATTGTCTAACGTGACAAATTCACCACCATGATGAACATAAGCAGCAAAATCACTGAAACATAAAAAAACAAAAAAAACCCATCAAACCCTACGAAAACTCATGAATAAGCACGAAATTCCAAAATTGCAAATGCAAGCCCTAACTGTAACTTTCAAAATACCGAAATCTATGTAAAAAATTGTGAAATTGCATCAATTATTGCATCAATTTGACATAAACAAAAGAGATTGGGGACCTACGACGTCGTTTCTTCATCCCTCCAAAACGACGTGGTATCAAGGCTCACAACAAAACGTCGTCGTTCTACCTTTGGGAATTAGAAAGCCCTAATTCGTCTAAAGCAGCCAATATCCACTACACTCTCACAAAAGCCCCACACCCACACCCTTCGAATCCTTAACCCCTCTTCCTTATTCTGACAAAAATGCAATTTGCACACAAAAATATCACTCGAAGTTGTTGATTAGAATAGTTTATGCTTGATTTTTGTCGTCGCGTGTTTAGAAGGTTGTTCGAGGCTGAAGAGGTGTGGTCCCAAAAGTTGCAGGAGTAATGGTTTTATCTACTACATATAACGACGTCGTTTTACGAGCACATCAGCATTAATTAATACAGATCAACAATTAATGCTACATGTCAGCATTCCGAGCTACATGTCAGCAAAGAAATTGGGTGAAACGCGCCGGAGTTACTCAATCGAGATACAATTAATAGTCCAGTAATTTAGGACTAATTTTAAAAAGTCATTCTTAAAATGCGAATTCGGTATAAAGTGAGTAATTTACATGCATTTTTGCCTTATTTTTAATATATTTCCAACTGAGTGCATGCACAATATATACCTTGAGGAATGAGCAAGACCAATGCGAGATTCACAAAGAAAGATGAACACTGTGATAAAAGAAGTAGTGCTTAAGGAGATTCTGAAACTTTTGGAATTAGGAATTATTTTCCCTATGTCTGACAGCCAGTGGGTCAGCCCCGTACATGTCGTACTGAAGAAATCTAGGATACAAGTTGTGGAGAATGATTAGGAAGAGCTAGTTCCAACGAGATTGCAACGGGATGGAGAGTCTGCTAGATTACAGGAAGCTGAACATGGTCACACGAAAGGATCATTTCCCTCTACCCTTTATCGATCAGATGCTAGAGCGCCTCACTGGTAATGCCTATTACTGTTTTTTGGATGGGTATTCAGGATACATGCAAATCTTTGTGGCTCAAGAAGATCAAGAGAAAACCACTTTCACATGCGTATATGGAACATTTGCTTATCGAAGAATGCCGTTTGGTCTGTGTAATGCCCTTGTGACTTTTCAAAGGTGTATGATGAGTATTTTCTCAGACTAACTGGAAAATTGTATTGAAGTCTTTATGGATGAATTCACAGTATATGGAGACTCGTTCGATACATGCCTCAATCATCTCGATCTTGTGTTGAAAAGATGCGTGGAAAAGAGTTTTGGTGCTTAGTTTTGAGAAGTGACACTTTATGGTGAAAGAAGGAATAGTGCTTGGGCACGTTATTCTGAAAAAGGGATTGAAGTGGATAAGGCAAAGATCGATTCAATTGCCAAACAGCCATACCCAACTATGGTCAAGCACATACGGGCATTCCTCAGTCATGCAAGTTTCTACCGTCGTTTTATTAAGGATTTTGCAAAAATCGCCCAACCTATGACCAGACTGCTGTAACAAGATGTCCAATTCGATTTCGATGACGATTGAAAAGAAGCATTTCTTGATCTAAGGAGTAGACTTGTGTCAGCCCCTATTATACAGCCTCCAGATTGGGAATCACCTTTCGAAATTATGTGCGACGCCAATAATCATGCGGTTGGAGCTGTACTGGGACAAAAAAAGGGAAGGAGAGCTATGCTATCTATTATGCATTAAAGACCCTCAACCCCGCTCAGTGCAGTTACACCACTACTGAAATGGAACTACTTGCAGTGGTATTCGCCGTAGAGAAATTCAGATCCTACCTTCTGGGCACCAAGGTAATTATATATACTGATCATGCAGCCTTGAAGTATTTGATGGTGAAAAAAGGATCTAAGCCATGCCGTATTAGGTGGATTTGTTGTTACAAGAGTTCGACATCGAAATCAGGGATAAAAAGGGAGCTGCCAACCTGGTAGCAGATCATTTGAGTCTGTTGCAAATGTGTAAGGATGATGGAGAGCCTATAGCAGACACCTTTCCCGATGAAAAGTTGTATGTAGTATATGCCAGTACCGAAATGGGATCTCTGTATGCCTCCACCGACAAGGAACCTTGGTACACAGACATTGCCAATTATCTGATCACAAAAGAGGTTCCATCAGGGAAAACTGAATTTGGAAAGCATAAATTAGTAACACAAGCCCGCTTCTACTTCTGGGAAGCACCACATTTATGGAAAATTGGAGCAGATCAAGTCATACGGAGGTGAGTTCCTGAAGACGAACACACTCAGATTTTGGAAATGTGTCATGGTACTTCGTGCAGTGGACATTTTGGTGGTAAAAGAACAGCCCAAAGGATTCTGGACAGTGGATTTTATTCGCCTTCGGTGTTTACTGATGCAAGGCGATGGGTACAGGGCTGCCCGAAGTGTCAGATGGTTGGAGGTATTACTGCCAGAGATGAGATGCCTCAAATGCCTATTATGCCTGTGGAAATTTTTGATGTGTGGGGAATAGACTTTATGGGACCTTTCCCAAAGTTTGAAAATTATGAGTATATCTTGGTGGCAGTTGACTACGTATCTAAGTGGGTTGAAGCAAAAGCTACAACAAACAATGATGCTCACACAGTAGCTGAATTCTTGAAGGAGCAAGTGTTTAATTGTTTTGGAGTTCCAAAGATCCTCATCAGCAATCAAGGGTCTCATTTCTGTAATGCCACCATTAAGGCACTCACAAAAAGAATGGGGGTAAAGCATAAGATGACAACAGCATACCACCCCCAAGCAAATGGCCAGGCTGAAATTTGGAACAGGGAAATAAAGGGCATATTGGAGAAAGTGGTTCATCCTAATCGGAAAGACTAGAGTAATCATTTAGGAGACGCGTTATGGGCATACCGAACTGCTTATAAAACCCCAATTGGGATGTCTCCTTTCAGGCTTGTGTTTGGGAAGAGATGTCATTTACCTGTGGAGATAGAACACAAAGCGTACTGGGCCATCAAGAAAATTAATCTTAGTATGACTATAGTCGGAGAGGAAAGAAAGTTGCAATTAAGTGAGCTGGAGGAGCTTCGGATAGAGGCATACGACAATATTGTCCTGTATAGGAAAGGACAAGGAGGATTCACAATGCAAAAATCCGCAAGAAGGAGTTTTGGGTTAGCCAAAAGGTACTACTTTTCAACTCCCGCTTTAAATTAACGAGCGGGAAGCTCCGATCCAAATGGGGAGGTCCATACATAGTCAAGGAGATATTTCCAAATGGAACCATTGAAGTATATGACTTGAATGGTAGTGATAAATTCGTGGTAAATGGACATCAATTGAAGTCGTGCTTTGATTATTCCAATCTGAATCAGCAAAAAGAGAAATGTTCTCTCCTTGACCCTCTTTACCAATGAGAAAGGATTTGGGAAGGTCGAGCTCAAGACAATAAACAAGAGCGCTGACTGGGAGGCAACCTAGGAGTGGTCATCAGTATGATCACAACCGTTATTTTTGGTAGTTAGGAATCTTTTCTTTAATTCTTTATTTTGGGCTGGAAGAAATAATAAGAAGCTGGGCTGAAATTAATTAGGCCCAGTGGAGAGTCAAACCCACTTTGAAATGCAAAGTGTGTAGGTGGAGGCCCATGGTTGTTTGCGGTCGGGAAAGGTCTAACCGAGGAGTGACATGGAAGCGCATATAACAGGGAAGTGACTGTGCTGCTCTGATTTCCGTAGGGAAATTTGAATTTTAAATTTGGTAATGATTTCTTCCCTTAATCATCCCTAATATTCGATAATCGTCATCTCCACCCTCAAGTCGGTTTAATTCCTCCTTCTCCCTTCAAACCACCACCTCCATAACTGCTACACACGACCTCCACTCTTCCCACTCAGATTTTTAACCGCCATTCACACTCCCATAAAAGCTATCCGTTTCTCGCCCATTCCACACAAAGCACTTGAAAAATAAATAACACTAAACTACCTAACCTTCGAAATTCGCCATGGCCAGAACTAAGAAACTTGTAGAAAGAAAAAGTTCCAAGAGCGGTGCCACCTCCGGCAGCACTCAGACTGCCACCACTACTGGGCAGAAAAGCATTGTTGCTGTAAAACCTTTACTAGTAGAAGGAAAGAGGAAGACGTGCAGCTCTGCGTTGGAAAAGACTCCCACACAAATTGTAGAGGAAACTACGCCTCCCCTGACTACTAAGGAGAATGAGCAGGAGAAATCGCCTACGCCGGAAAAGCAAGTCACCGGTGAAGGGGACACTGAAGAGATTAAGGGTTCTGACCAGGTGGAAGAAGTTGAGGAACAACCACCTAAAAAGAAGAAAAAAATACAAACCGCTGCGAAGGGCACTTCGACTGCACCCGCATTGAAGAAGAAATCCACCACTGCCCAAGGAAAGAAAGGTGCCACCGTGCCGCCGCCTCTATCAAAGGAACCAACTTCACCTCCCAGCCCTACTCGTTCTAACTCTCAGTCAAAAGAGGATGGTCATACCACTCCAACGACGAGGAGGAGGAACGAGAAAATGAGCAGGAGGAGAAACAAACAATGGAGGATGAAGGGAAAGAAAGAAATTTCCGTGTGTAGTCTAAAGGAGAATCGACCCTACAAAACAAAGAGAAAAAGACGGGGGTTAAGAGAAAGTTGGATGTTTCAAAACCTCCTTTGCCACCAAAAACCAAACCAAGCAAGGAGAGGAGTAAGGCTAGCATTACAAGCACGGTGAGAAAAGCTTCTGCTACGGAAAAAGGGAAATGAGAGGCAGTAGAAGTGGAGAAGGAGGAAGAAAAGAAAGCTGAAGAAGAAGGAAGAGAGAAATCATAAGCTATGGATAGTTCTGACTCTGGAGGAATACCAGCCCCAATGAAATCTGCACCCAGTATCACCACCAAGAAGTTTGTAGCCCAGCGCAAAGGTTTTGTGCGACCTGCTGCATCTGGTACGACCATACCCAGAGACAGACAACGGTATGCCGTCCTCCAGAATAGAGAAATCACTCCATGTTACTTCTTGATCACAGAATCCTTGGAGGGATTTGGAATCAAGGAAAAGTGGTGGGGTGGTTCGAAGGAATAGGCTGGGGAAAGGTTTTGAAATAGAATTATTTAGCTTACAAAAAGATGTCCGAAGAGTTCATGGGAACAGTTGAGTTCAAGCCCCGTGGCAACTATACCATCGAGACTCCTGGTACCCTGCGCTTTCAACTGCAAGGTAGGATGTTCCCTCGCTCCATCTATGAGTTGAGCATCCAACTAGGAGTGCTTGAGCCACGGGATGCTTATGAGGAAGAGTATAAGGAGGCAGAGACAATGGCCTCGACGTAATGGAAGTCTCGGATTGACTAATACTGGTCAATCATCTCCACCAAGGATAAGTATATGAAGAATGTCAGCAAGTCCAACGATTTTTGCGACCCAGCATTGCAGATATGCCACAGGTGGCTGGCCTACAACCTTTATAGTCGTCTGGAAGGATCAAACATGGTCACCCAGCAAAAAGTGTTCCCGCTGTGGTGTATGCTGGAGAAGAAAGGGTGAACTTTGGGTTCACGGTGGCCCTGCAGTTCCAGTATGGAGTTACCCACCACAACAAATATCTGTCTCTCTGCCCCTTGGTGACAATTCTTGCAAAGAACCTCACCGATTTAAATGTGGAGAAACCTGATGACACCTCAGTGTCAGACACCAGGTTCCTCGACCAAGAGCACTTCGTGAGATGGAGGATTGTTGAGGTGGATGAGCATGATAATTATTCACTGGTCTACCCGGAAGGAGCCTCAGGTAGGAGTGAACCGCACAGGACAAGAGAGCAGGTGGTTCCACGCCTTACCGATGATAAGGTAGCATTCATACTGGCAGAGTTGAGGGAGTTGCGTGATGAGGTGGCAATGTTGAGAGAGGAGATGGTGGTGATTCGTCTTTGACTTTTGGGCCATTTGGCCCTATTTTCCCTGTCTTTTTGTGTCTGTAATGTCTAAATAGGGAAGAAAGCAGCAGTTCGAAGGAAGGAAGCTTAGTTTAAGGCAAACAGAGGAAAGATGGTCAGAATGGGCATTACTGGGGCAATTCTAGCCCACTGCATGAAATCAATTCCCCCAGGAGAAGAAAAGTACCCTGGGTTGAGGCCAACCAAAGCATGCAGCTAGTATGACCACAACTGTCATCATCAGTCAGCCGCCGAAGCTAAATATAGAAAGACGCGTGAAGAAGATTGATGAACCCATATTTGTGTCCATCTTTTCTTGTATTTTTCTTGTGTTTTTAGTCTTTATCGAGTCAAAGTGTGTATGGGAGGACACAAAGTCGAGAGATGGTGTGCAGAAGAACAGGTGGAATGTTGGGCAAATTCGGTGGAAAAACTGTTGTTGAGATGCTGAAATGGTGATACGATGCAAATGGGCATAGGGCTGGAGGCTTGTAGCTGGGCAATAACGTTTTACATGCTCTACAAGTCAGGAAGTACCTCTCCATATCCTTGAAGCCAACAGACAGAGTACCCGAAGGAGCCAGTAACTTGGTCAACACAGGAAGCAATCCAGGATGCAGACATCGAGGGCACGAAGCGAGTCGAGCCAGTAGCAGATTTCTTTTCCTTCAAGGAAGAGGATAAGGATCGGATCTTTCTTTCTTTATCCTAGCCGGACTTAATCAAAGAAGATATCTACCAAGCAAGGAAAGAGAATCGTGGCTGCATGCATGAGAGAGGAAGGCGGATATGCATGGAAGAGTCCTTCGTCAACAAGGAAACTTCCTTAAACCCTAATTTCCATCGCCTATATATATAGTCGATTCCCTTATGTAATTATGCCGGTTTTTATTATTAGTTCAGCATTCTTAGTTTGAGAGGAAGTGAGGAAGAAACAAGTCATGCGGGCAATTTACTTTTACGTTCATTTTATATTTTCTACAGTAGTTTTGTTGTTGGCGTTAAGCCAAGACCTTGGTTGCTGACTATGCTTTTGGGCAGCAACCCGTTTTCAGTTTTATGATAAGTATGTTTTCCTTTATATATTTTGTGCTTTCGTTTACTATTATGTCTAGCTAAATTTATCGTTTGGGTTGGATGTATATGAAGTGATCGTAAATTACTCGTTCTAAACTCGTGAGGTCAAATTGTGTTAGTTCGTTAATTAATTTTGTTCCCGAAATATTTAGGATTAATTTTAGACTTAATTGATATTACATATGATTGATCACCATCTAGATATTGATATTAAGTCATTAACAGGAATTGGGATTTAACTCGAGAGTGTCTTTCGTGCCCAAGAGGGTAAAGAGTGTTGGAAAGCAGTCGGTATTGACCTACCCCTTGGCTGTCTTGGGTCTGTTTATTCTTAATGCCTGTTGGGCAGCATCGTTATTGAAGTGTATTCATGACTTTGTTGATCAAGAGAGG